>CM055268.1:104750430-104858938 GCA_029237695.1 Conchocele bisecta | reverse complement strand
TGGACGGTCACATACCTGCATAGACGTCCCCGAAGCAACCACTGCCGAGTTTCTTGTGGAGTTTCACAGATTCACGAGCGACCTCCAGCTCCCGGAACTGCACGAGTGGGCGGATCTTTGGGCACGGACCTTCTAGCTTACAGCACAGCCCGTCAGCACCATCTACAAGGATTACATAATGGAACTTTGTATATATGTAAGACCCAGGGGCCCGTTTCACTAAACTTTGTACGACTCACATGTTCACAGACTCATGAGCGACCTCCAGCTCCCGGTGCCAAATTATGAGAGTCTGTAAATTTCACATTAACACTGTTTTCTTGTAAACAATTACATTGTATTGGATTTATATTTATTGAGCATAGGCTGCATATGCTCAATAAATGTAAATACATCAATTGAAATTTCCAGACGATCCTAAATTTGCACTTACGAACATTTTAGTCGTACAAAGTTTAGTGAAACGGCCCCCAGATTGGGAGTCAGCCCCAGAACGGGGCCCAATCACAGAACGGGGGTAAATTTTTCCCAGAACAGGGGCCAATTCTGCACGTTAAGTTTTCATTTCAAGCCTGAATGATGTCCAAGTTAGTGACATGTCACGCCCTGGCCGTATGTGTCCAGATAAAAAATGCCGGCAACTAGTGAAGACGTTTGGGTTGTCCTCAAACAATGAAGTGAATTAAAAGTACGCCATTCCTGTTTCCATGACAGCCGTATCTTGTAAATGTCCCATGTGTGGGATTTCCCGGTATTTCCGACAATTTTCAGATCGACCCACTTTCTGGGAGTGACGTGACGTTTTCGGCCCCCGTTCTGGGATTGACCCCCGTTCTGAGACTGACCCCCGATCTGGGTCTTACATACATAGAGGATGATACACGAGTGATGATTTAATAATAATATGATATTTATTAAACAAGTTTACTGATTTCATAAGAAACGAGGCTCTGCCAGTGAGATCAGCAAAAATTAAGATAGCGGTGTAAGGGTAGCCACTACTGCAATAACCTCAACCCTTACACCGCTATCTTAATTTGTTGTCGTCTGCTGTTTATTTTCTATTTTCCATTTTTATCATCAAAAACATGCTTTCACAGCACTTTAGAATAATTTACAACATGCTTTGACAGCATTTCAGAATCATTTCCGATGGAAATGATTCTGAAGTGCTGTCAAACCATGTTTTTATTGGGAAATAAGGCAAGATATAAAAGCAACAGATGATAATTGTTGTGTGTAGTGGCGGTCTACAGGGGTCATACCAGTTATCCGGACAATCAGTTTATCGGACAAATGAAAATACCTGTTAATTACAGTGCAGTTTCCGTTTTTGTTCCACCGTAGACAACACTTGCAAACTCAACGCGAACGCAACGCGAACGCAACGGTTTGCTGTAGCGTTGTATACGTTGTTTAAACGTATAATACGGTTCGTACACGTGTAATACACATTGTCAAACCGTTTAGTTTTAAAGCGTGTAATACGTTTAGCTTCAAGGCGTATAACACGCTTTGGCGTATACATATGTAGCGAGGTGAAAGAGTTGAAACGTGTACAACGCTTTACCTGGAAGCGTGTAGCTATATGAAAGCGTTGAAACGTGTACAACGGTTACACGTTTTAACACAAATACCTGTTCGGCCCCGATCTCTTCAGGCGTCCTTGTTTCGTTCATTTTAAAATATCGCGAATACATACCCTCAGATCGAGTTCAAAGTACATCGGCGGTGTGATTTAGCACTTCAATTGATCCCTAATCCCTGATGACTAATGAGTCACGCTTTTAACACGACAGATGTACCTTGTCGTTTATCAAAATGTTTGAGAATTGTAGATCACGTGAGCCGGCTCATCAGGATCTGCGGCATTCCTATGTACATTTTATATACACAAAAATGACGCCTAATACAGCGTAATGTAACAGGTCCTAACTTTAATATGGAATAGCCCGGGCCGATAGTCCGTGTCAGTTAATTGGGGTTAAATATTACGAACACAGATAAACACAGTGCATGGTTTCTTTATTTTATTTTAACATCATCAGAAATGGCGAGTCTAGGAACTCTCGTATTATCTTTACGCTGAAGCCAGTCTATTTCAGTCACTAATCCGCTATACACCTGTCCCCACGCGTGTGTTAAGATTAATCGATATTTGGAGAAACTGAATACACAGCGAGCTGCACACTGGTTTAACACGGATATGGCCCGCGGATATGTGTCATAAATTACTTGGTGGTTCAAAACCGGTAAATTTACAAGGTTTATAGCGAAATAGCAGCCGACTGGCAATTTTTCTCGGACCGATTTTTAAGACTAGTTTTCAAATCTCAATCGGTCTGAGAGTTCAAAAATCGGTCCAGAACCGGAAAACTGAAAATGTTAGAAGACCTGCAGTGAGTCTAGAAGTATATATACACACACGAAGAACGATCAGAGCATGCGCATTCTACGCGATACAAGGTTGCATACAAAACGTGTAATGTTAAAACCGTGGAAACGTGTTATATAGAACACGGTTTCATCGTATGGTGCGTGTACATGTAGATGCGTGTAACCGTTCGTCAAAGAAAGCTAGTCGTTTAAATCGTTTAAAACGGTCTACCTTAGCGTTGTATACGCTTACAACCGTTGTACACGTTTAGGATTACACGCTTTTGAAACTCAATATGTTGTTTACAACCGTTGTATACGTTTACAACCGTTGTACACGGATTACACAATACGTTGTTTACAACCGTTGTATACGTTTACAATCGTTGTACACGGATTACACGCTTTTGAAACTCAATGCGTTGAACACGGTTTGTTCGACTTTCGCGCATGCGCAAGAGTGGGGAAACGCAACGCATGGCCGAAAACGTATTACACGTAGACGACACACGGTTTGAAACGCAACTAACGGAAACTCCACGGATACGCAACGCACAACACTTTGTACACGTATAAACCCGGAACATTTTGACAGAAACAACTGTAAGTGCATTCTTTTGATCTGATATTGCAACAAATACATATAAGTCACGCATCTGCTTGCTGTTTCCATACCAGTGTGAAGAATATATTGCCAAGGTAAATATTTTAGTAAAATTTGCTGAAAAAATTCCCCAACTCTGCCCACAACGTTAAAAGTCGCGCGAGGGGCACAATCGAGTGCGCCCATTACGTCATTGCCGAGTTGTTCTACAAATACAATAAATTCTATAAATATGTTGTTTTCCAAGAAGCGAAGGGTGACTGATTTTTTCTGCAGAACTACACAATGCTGTTTACACTATAGTCTGTTTCGCGAAAGCTGCCCAAATTTTACGGCCATATAAACAATTCAAAAACAATATTTTTTCGATAATATTAAATTACCTAAAGGAAAATTTAAGAATGAACGAAAAAATAATTTCCCCATGTTAAATCCCCATAGACATCTTCGTGAAGATGTCTATGGGGATTTAACATGGGGAAATTTTGGGGATTTAACATGGGGAAATTTAGAATTTCAGAAATACTGGACCGATTTTTAAAATTTAACTTTTGGTTTCTTAGTTAAATCATTTCCAAGCTATCTAGCTAGGTTTCGGAGTCAATTTCCAAAATCTTTTTTTTTTTGACTCCTCCCACAACTCCTCTACCTTTTCCCCCCCATGTTAAATTCCCATAGAGAAATCAATTTTTTGGTAATAAAACCAATATTTGACAAAATTTCACGAAATAAAAAGAAGGCTCATTCTTAAATTTTCCTTTAATTTAATATTATCGAAATAAATATTGTTTTTGAATTGTCTATATGGCCATAAAATTTGGGCAGCTTTCGTGAAACAGACTATAGTTTACAGGAGATAAACTTATGTTTGTTTGTTTGTTTGTTTATTGGTGTTTAACGGCCTATCAACAGCCAAGGTCATGTAAGGCCGGGCAAACTGGTTTGATCCCGTTTAACCTGCTGCATTGGGGGGAAAATTCCAAAATCAGAACTGAATATTTACATCAAGAAACAAATATATTCAGCCCTGAAATTAGAATAACCTGACCTGGTGCCAGGTCCATACTGCACCAAAGTCACTTGGCCCCTTCCCCTATTTAAAAGTAATACTGGTAGGATTACTCTTATAAGGGGTATAACCAGATTCAACTGTCACATACAAAATACCAAAGACGTATGTGAGGGCCAAACCAGGTCTCCAGTCGGGATTCCGGTAAGGATGAACCCCGATCGTTAAATTACCCATCGCGTGCTCCCACCTGCCACCCACAGATAAACTTATGATTTCAATGTGAATATAGGAGCTATAACACAACGATACGTTTGTCCGGATAACTGATTGTCCGGATAACTGATTGTCGGATAAATGATTGTCCGGATAACTGATTGTCCAGATAACTGATTGTCAATGTTAATTTTGGGGCAATCTTACGACAGATGATCTGACCCAATTTTAAGTGTCAGAGAAATATGGCACATTTTGCTAAATAGTTTACATGCATTGAGAAAGCAAGAACCGAGGATTGTTCTGTGAAAAATGTATGCCCGTAGCTGGTATTTCAAGAAAAATATCGTAAAAACACTGCCATTTTGGTCTGATAATCTGAAGGATCCCTGCAAGGGTTAAATATTTGGACACAATTTATTGTGTGAAACAGAAATGAGACACGCCATGTGATTTTGTATCCAAGAACATATATGATTTTTCGTGAATTATATTTACAGAAACTCTGATATTTTCTGTAAATGGCATCGAAAGAGGACAAATTGTTTATAGCAAACATTCCCCATTTGCTATGAAAATTTTGTCAACTTTCGAAAGTTACTGGAAAATATTGTAAATTTTGTAAATAATTTTCAAGAGATATTGTACATGTTCTTTAATAGGTACAAAATCACATGGCGTGTTTCATATAAACATATTGTTTCCAAGAACAAAGAGTGTCCCAATATTTAGGGTTAGTACACCTGTACTGGTTTATCACAATAATAAGTATTTGGATACAATTTTAGAGAGGTTTCCCAAAACAAATGGTGTCCAAATAATAGTTATCAGTGATTTATTTACCTGTATTATTGTTTGTCATTTGCTGTTTATTTTCTATTGTCCATTTTTATCACCAAAAACATGCTTCGACAGCACTTTAGAATCATTTCTTAGATTGACAGCACTTTAGAATCATTTCCATTGGAAATGATTCTAAAGTGCTGTTAAACCATGTTTTTATTGAGAAATAAGCCTAGATATAAAGCAATGGCAGACGAAAATTGTTGTGTGTAGCGGTCTAAGGGTTAATGCAGCAAACTTGAGAAATTGTATTATTTTTCCATAAAATCACATGCCATTTTTTAAGACGAGACCAATTTGACTCACCAATTCAAAATGGTAGAATAACACTGGGTTATAACGGAACTTACTTCTATAGTGATATACCAGGTCCAACATGTTCGTGAACGTTCGTTTTGGACTGATGTAATACCCCCCGTTATCGAGGCGCCGTATACGGTAATGTTTCACACATGCGTCGCTCGTCTTTGGGTCGAAGTCTCGCACAGACAGCACAAACGAGGCCTTATCTGGAAACAGAAAACGTGCATTTTGAAAAGTCAAGATTTCTCACCTGTCTGCCAATAACAAGAAAGTGAATTGGTTCAACGTCCCAGCAACAGCCAGTGTTCTAGATAAGCTGCGTATTTGCTTACATACCCAATTAAACTTGCCAAACACTAAATTGAAATCAGAAGCAGCTAGTATCAAAAAGCAATAAAATAAATTGTGGTACCTTTATCATGCTGCAGAAAACAATAGACAGACCACAAATATAGCATATTTTTCTTATTTTCCATGAAAACACATCTTGGTATTTCCAAAGAGACAATTCCAAAGAAATGCCAAGACATGTTTTGATTTTCGAAGCAAACTATTCAATAATTGCTGTCTGTTGATGTGCAAACAGTAGTGTGATTTTATTATTTAACCCAATTAAAATTGTGAAATACCCAATTGCTTCAGAAATAATGAAGTGACAATACTCAATTACTAATTCATTATCTGGAGCCCTGAACAGCTATGGTCATTTAGGGACAGGACCTCGGTCTCAAGTCTCATCTGACAGACCAGTGGAAAAGTATACTTTCAGGGATTAATCATTTATTTTTCCCGAAATGCATTATTTCATATAGAACTGACGACTGCATATATTTGATGATTAAAATTATGCAGAATTATTATACTGAAATGGCTGTGATAATGTAATAAATTCAGTATAAAGAATTAATAAATTTATCCTTAAGTTGAAAATTTCTCCCTCAAAGTATACTTTGATAGATAAGTATATTTTGCAATGTTGGTGAAATAGGCTACTGGGATTGAGCTCGAAGTTATCTACATGTACATATGAGATACACCATGTGATTTTGTACCTAAGAATATGTACAATATTTCACGAAAAATATTGAACCCTTTGACCGCTATCGTATTTTTTTTGTCATTCTATTTTCAATTTTTATCATCAAAAACATGCTTTCACAGCACTTTAGAATAATTTACAACACAAATGATTCTTAAAATGGAATTCTTTAAGTGCTGTTAAACCATGTTTTTATTGAGAAATAAGGCAAGATATAAAAGCAACAGCAGACGACAATTGTTGTGAGTAGCGGTCTAAGGGTTAATATAGGTACAAAATCACATGGCGTGCCGCATGTCGGTGTGACTGGAGAAATGGGGCTTACATATATGCTCATTACTAGCCGGCTCATCATGATCTGCACCATTTGTGGATAGTTTCTAATCTTCACAAAATGACCTCCTTTTCTGCATAATCGAACATCTCAAACTTAACACGAAATAGTTCATGTCAGTTACTTAGGGATGAAAGAGTTAAAAATGAAAGTGAATGGGTGTAACATCCCAGCAACAGCTAAGGTCAGCTAAGACGGGTCCACAGCTTAAGGTCTCATCCGACAGACCAGTGGATTGGACATACTACCGGTATGTACATATTTTTCACGCCTAGGGTGAGGATTGAACTCATAACCTCCGGTATTGAAGTCCAATGCCATATCCCCTAGGCCACGGCCCATTACCACCTGCCAAAAATGTACCCGAGGACTTAACCAGCGATATCAGGATTCTGGTAAGGACGAAACTCATCGTTAAATTACCCATCACATGCTCCCACCTACTGCCCACCGGATAAAAACTTAACATCAAACGACACCGGCCTGGTTTAATTAATATACTTACCACCGGCCTCTCGCACGAGAAATATTCCTGTCGGGTTGCCAGGCAACAGTAGCTGTTTATCCGCTTCTTTTCTCTCGACATTGTACCACCAGCTGAGGATGTCAAAATATGAACCTGATGTTAACTTGTTTCATTAAAAATGAGAAATTGTGTTTACAGGAATATGCAGTTACCATGGTTCTCTGTTAAGGTCATAGCAAATTACTATTTACTCTATACTATGACAGGAGGATTGTATATTGTTGCATGACTGCCGTTGTTTGACACCGTTCACAGCCGTGTTCAAACGTACAGCGTGTGCTGTTTGACCATGGCTGTAGAAAATGCTCATTTCGGGGCCAAGCCAGCACCTACATGTACGTAATGCATGTGTATCGTGACGTTACTAGAATGCACCATTATGTCATCAGACCAGCTAACAATGGTCACACTGAACTTTTGAAATTGGCGCGGCTGCATCACGTGACGTGTACTGCTGCCCCAGAATATGCAAGTGTAAATCAGCTGTTTGAATGGAGCAGATTATCAAAGTATCGAAAGTGCTACATATATAAGCTTAAATTGCAGATATTTCCGATGGAAATGTAACAATAACGTTCTACAATAACTGGCCGTGGGTAAACATTTGCCGTGGCACTCGGGAACTGTTTGAACCCGCGGCCTACGGCCTTGGGGTTCAAACAGTTCCCTCATGCCATGACAAACGATTACACACGGCTGGACATGGTCAAACCTTATAATAGCGATAACACAAAGCCACTATGATGCTAGTACAAAATCGTGATATCATATCTTTAATAAATGAATTTGTTTTCCGTTATACCACAGCAAAGTTTTTATGAACTATCCAACCTAATCACTGGGTTGGATAAGATGTATATTTTATTCAAACTTGTCTGCATTTTTCAGCTCAAATAAGTGATTTTTTCATTTTGAAAGTAAATACCTATTTTCAAATTGTATTTTGTACTCCTACCGTTGAAATCAATGCATATTCAACTAAAATAAAACTTGTCAACCCTTAAAGGCTTTGACCTGCACATAATACTATAACAGAAATGTGTTTAACTGCCTTCATTTGTTAAATATGGTTATTGTGTATGATTATGAATACCAATACCCTCCAGAAATATGGTCTTATATTATTTTTCCTGGGGAGTTGCACCTGGCCCATTCAAGGTTTCTTGAATTTCGCGCTTTTCTGAATCGCGCATCACGTGATTGAACCAAAGATGGCGCAAAGATCAGATCCTTTTCTTTGTTGAACGAGCTTCTTCTGGTCGACATTGACTCTTCGCATAAGAGGGAATATCCCGATCACGTGATTCATATTGTCGAAATTTTAATTTTCCAGCTGTCTGCTCTCGGTTTCATAATACCTACATGCAGAGCTCCAGATAAGGTGCGTATTTGCGTAAATACCCAATTAAAATTGCCAAAAACCCAATTGAAATCAGAAGTAGTGAGTATCAAAAAGCAATTAAAAATTTGTGGTATCTTTATCATGCTACAGAAACCAATAAACAGACCACAAATATAGCATATTTTCTTATTTTTCCATGAAAACACATCTTGGTATTTCATTAGAATTGTCTCCACGGAGACAATTCTAATGAAATACCAAGATGTGTTTTCATTTAGAAGCAAACTATTCAATGAATGCAGTCTGCTGATGTGTAAACAGTAGTGTGATTCTATTTTACAATTAAAATTTTGAAATACCCAATTGCTTCAGAAATGATGGAGTGACAATACTCAATTACTAATTCCTTATCTGGCGCCCTGTACATGTATGGTATTCAGTGTTACACCTTGTACAACACAATTGTGGCGGGAAATATTGTCGTCTGCTGCTCTTTCTTGTTTTGTCTTTTCTCTCAATGAAAACATGGTTTGACAGCACTTGTGAAATGATTCTTATGTGCTACCAAACCATGAACAAAATGGAAAAAAAAGAAGAAACAGCAGACGACAAAAATTTAATTCAGCATTGTAAGGGGTAAACGTTGACAAATCTGAAATGGATGCCACTTAGCTAACTGTAGTCAACTAATCCTTGGTAAAGACCTTGTGTCGATTTTATTTGCTTTATTGGGTGTTTAATGGCCTATCAACAGTTACGGTCATTTACGGTTGGGCCAACGGGTTCGAACCTACATTGGGGGGAAAATCACAAAATCAGAGCGGACATGTCCGTCGGTCTGACGAGTTTCGCGGCGACTGCAAGATACTTACTCTTGCGACTGTGGGGAGTTGTCGTCTTTGGTAACATAGTTACTGGGAATGTAACCCTTGAGGCCTTTTTCCTTGTGGGTCGCCACCCACCAGTCGGAGTTTTGGCTGAAATATAAGCGAAGTATTTATTACGCGAACTCATTAACCTTTTCAACACTACAGACCTGTATAGTGGTACTAGCAAAAAGTGTAGATCCAGATGAGCCGGCTCCTGACGAGCCGTCTCATCAGGATCTGCACTTTTTGCAAGTGATTTTCATATTTTTGAGAACAAAAACTCTTCATAAATGGACTAATCTGAAAATCCTTTTGTGACAGTTGGGTTGGTTGCAAAATTAGCATATCAAAATCCAGTAAGCCCCATTTCTCCAGTCACAGCCACAAATGCAGGAAGCAATGTGCCTGTTTTGGTTGAAATAAACAATGTTTGTTTATTGGTGTTTAACGGCCTATCAACAGCTAAGGTAATGTAAGACCGGGAAAACGGGTTCGATCCCGTTTTAACCTGCAGCATTGGGGGGAAAATCCCAAAATATGAACATAATACAATGTACATCGAGCAAAAATATATTCAGCCCTGAAATTAGAATAACCTGACCTGGTGCCAGGGTCATACCACACCAGTCACTTGGCACCTTTCCCTAAAATAGGATTACGAATAATCGTAATACTCACATAAGGAATATAACCCCGATTCAACTGTCACATACAAAATGCCAAAGCCGTTTGTGAAGGTCAAACCAGGTCTCCAATCGGAATTCCAGTAAGGAAGAACCCTGATCGTTAAATTACCCATCATATGCTCCCACCTGCCACTCACTGAAAATATTTTTACAGCCGATCAACAGCACGACTTTAGGAGGGCAATATCGTTGCAACACGGAACGTGTGACATACACCCACATACAAATCAAATACATGTAACCGGTATATGATGTACATAAATTACTCACAATTTATATGTGCCTCAAAAAATAATATGCAAACTATAAATGAAGTAAAAAAATTACTGATGATTTAGAAGGAACCATTTTACGAGGTGAAATGTAAAATTCCAGCACTGACCAATTTGAACATCAATATGGAAAAAAAGATTAACGGCTTGCATTACATTTTGTTTAACCCATTTCAGCCTAAGGATACTATGATTTTTGTTGAAAAAATCTCATTATTTTGTTCATTCATCGATTAAGGTATATGTTGCTACCACTCATTTGAACCGTCTCATTGAGACGGTTCAAATGAGTGGTAACAACATATACTTTCAAAAGGATATAAAGAAAATAGGGATATTTTTCTCTCAAAAGGTACATACTACTAAAAGCGTATCCCGTCTGTAATGGGTTAAATGGGAAACAAAAGTACATGTACGTATATAATAACAAGACTGGTTATTTGGATATCCAAGAAGCTACTCATGTTTTTTTTCAATTTCCAATGTATTTATAAGACTTGATGTCTATTGACGTAATTATAACCATAAATATTTGTCTATTGCTGTAATTATAATCATAAATATTCAGACACAATTTGTTTTGGGAAACCCCTATAAAAACCCCAAAACAAATTGTATCCAAATGTTATTGTGATAAATGAATTATTTTGACATTCCTTGCTGTGAGAAACCATACATTAATCTGTGTTTCCCACAATAAATTGTGTCTGAATCAGGGCTTCTAAAATTTCAGAATGCCAATCGGTCCAGAGTCCCAGAGTCCAGACGTAACACTGTCGGCCATTGTCGGAGCAGACCCCCCGCCACCCCCCCCCCCCCCCCCCCCACATTAAAAACTTTAACAGAAATTTCGAAGTTCAAACAAAGTACTAGAAATAATGGGATAAATGTTGTATTGGGATAAATAAATCGTGTTTATAAACAACAAAAGTGGACAAAATTGTGTATGCACCGGGTCACGTGGTGTGCCTAAATAGCGCAGACGGAAAAAATGTGAAACGACAGAGACGAATCGTGATGCCGATTGATTGCAGGTAAATTTTCGGTAGACTAAAATAAATTAAAATTTTACAAGTCTGTGTATTCTTTCTTTTTTTATTTATTCCTCTCTGCCGGGTTGCCAAGCCGGTAAGTTGTCATTGTGAATAACGACAAAATAGTTCGTTGTGCCATTTCAATAATAATCGAATGACGGACAACATAGAAAAACAAGAACTGCGTCTGTCGAACGCGGATGCCACCTGCAGCATATTTGAGAAAATGTGACAAAGTGGTTAAGTCATTTAAGTAACCTGGTGAAGGTGAAAAGGCGAAGGTCATATAAATTATGAAAAGGCAGGTGTGGCACACATACCAATGAATGAAGTGTTGAAGTATTGAAGCGATTAAGCAACTTATGTAGATGATATGGCCATTTTGAGAAACTGTGACGAACTGGTTAACCAAAATTGATAAGTCATTTAAGTAACCTGGTGAAGGTCAAAAGGCGAAGGTCATATAAATTATGAAAAGGCAGGTGTGGCACACACACATACCAATGAATGAAGTGTTGAAGTATTGAACAACAGCTAAGGTCATTTAAGGCCGGGTCAATGGGTTTAGTACTAAATCCCATATATTACCCGTACATGTTCAAGTACAAATCCCAAAATCAGAACTGAATATTTACAATAAAACCAGATGGCCGCGGCCCACATGTCGAGCCCGCCGAGGCATTTGATGGTATTTTTAAAAACTTTAACGCAGATTTTGGATGCATGCACGGACACCCGGACGTCATTGTGATCACTATGTCTCGCTTTCCGCAAGCGGGCTCGACAATAACTATATATTCAGCCCTTAAATCAGAATAATCGTGATCTGCTGCCAGGTCCTCGCCACACCAGAATCACTTGGCCCCCTCTCAAAAGCAGTAGGATCAGTAATAATCTTGCTACTTTTATAATGGGCAATAACCCAATTCAACTCCCAGGTAACAAAAGAGCCAAAGATAAAAACGTACCTGAGGGCCAAACCAGGAAAATCGTGATTCCTATAAGGAGGAATCCCTACCGTTAATTTACGCCATCGCGATCGCCCGACCAACCACCCACTCTTCCGTTCGTGAATCTCCAAGTTTGGTAAGACTGGTTCTCCAAGTTTGGTAAGACTGGTTTAATACCTTGTTTCTTCATCGACTTCAAGACGGTCACCTTTTCTGAAGCTGAGATCGTCGTCATTAATGGCATCAAAGTCGTACAGCGCCCGCACCATCCACGCATCTGAAATACCAGTCATGGCAAAAATAAGGAAACTCTCAATCTGCATTGACCGATTACTAGGGTTGTAACGCATTGCATATCCGGGGGCCGTTTCACTAAAATGTTTGTAAGTGCAAAAATATGATAGTCTGTAAATTTGACATTAACAATGTTTTCTTGTAAACAATTATTGGATTTACATTTATTGAGCATAGGCTGCATATGCAGCCTATGCTCAATACATGTAAATCCATCAATTGATATTTCCAGACGATCCTAAATTTGCACTTACAAACATTTTAGTCGTAAGAAGTTTAGTGAAATGGCCCCCTGAGCTCCAGATAATGTGCGTATTGGCGTATTCTACGCACCTATTTTAGCAGAATACGCATTGATTATCAAAAGTGCGATTACCAAATACTCACAGCAATGTGAAAATACGCATTGGGTTTCAAATTGAGCAGTGAAAATACTGTAATAAAGTTGAAAATTTATTTAGTTGAGCTGCAAGCAACAAATCCAAAAATCAGAACTGAATGTTTACATATAGAAAAAAAATATTCAGCACTGAAATTAGAATAACCCGACTTGGTTTTTGTTTGTTTATTGGTGTTTAACGGCCTATCAACAGCTAAGGTCATGTAAGGCCGGGCAAATGGGTTCGATCCCGTTTTAACCTGCTGCATTGGGGGGAAAATCCCAAAATCAGAACGGAATATTTACATCGAGAAAAGATATATTCAGCCTTGAAATTAGAATAACCTGACCTGGTGCCAGGCCCATACCACACCAAAGTCACTTGGCCCCTTCCCCTAAAATAGAATTGCGATTAATCGTAATACTCACATAAGGGGTATAACCAGATTCAACTGTCACAAACAAAATGCCAAAGATATATGTGAGGGCCAAACCAGGTCTCCAGTCGGAATTCCGGTAAGGATGAACCCCGATCATTAAATTACCCATCGCATACTCCCACCTGCCACCCACCAACCTGACCTGGTGCCAGGTGCATACCACACCAAAGTCACTTGGCCCCTTCCCCTAAAATAGGAATACGAATGATCGTAAAACTCATATAAGGGGTATAACCAGATACAAAAACAAAATGCCAATGACGTATGTGAGGGCCAAACCAGGTCTCCAGTCAGAATTCCAGTAAGGATGAACTCCGATTGTTAAATTACCCATCACATGCTCCCATGTTGGGTAATAAGGTAAAATAGATCCAGGGTTCAATTTTGAGGGCGAAGTGAGGTACATCGTCGCTTTTTTTTCGTTCACTTCGCTTTTTATTTCCCGTCGGGCGTTGTCGACTTCGCTTTGAAAAAATCCTGGTAATTTTCGGTGATTGCAGTCTCCATATAATCGTCATAAATTGAAACAAAATTGTTTAGAATTTCCCATTTCACACCCTGCTAACCTGAAATCAGGGTTGGCCGGGAAATACCGGGGGCGGGAATACCCAGCGGGAAATACCGGTATTTCCCGTCCCGGGAAATACTCCCCAAAGTGGGAAATACCGGGAAATACGAATTTTGATGTTATTATTTGATAATTAAAGTTATTTAAATTAAGTTTTAAGCTCAGTAATAGTTAATTAAACAATCAACAACTTAATAATTAGATATAGGGGTTAATTACAATGTATAGATCTGTTTCATTCCCAACTAGGGGTACTCATCAGGTGGAATATTTGGCAACCATGACATTTATATTTCGGTTGTATTATTTTTTTGTAAATTACTTCTTCATTTTTTAGGAAGAATCTGAGTGTCTGCTAGATACAATTCACAAGGATAACGTCATCATGATCAGACTATGTTTAGACAACGGGCTGTTAATAGTCAACCTTCTCCCACACTAATATTCGGTATCAAGAAATGAGAATAAATGATCTTAGCATGCATGATGTGCATACACATAGTCTCTTACAAGTCTTATATGACTGACAATGTACTGTTGTTTTATGCTTTGCATTTGTATTACTTATTTGCATTATTATTATGACATGTGTTTAATGTGAAGACTGGGCCATGATGGTACGTATGAGATACAGTACCTAAAATCGTTAAAATTAGCCAAAAGCCTACTAAGTAGAAGTTAGATAATGTGTTCGAGTGGAATATGGTTAGTTAACAGCGCATGGGGGAAATTTAGGGGGCCAGAAATCGTCGAGCCGCTAGGCGAGACGTATTTCGGCCGCCTTAAATTCTCCCACGTGCTGTTAACTAACCATATTCAACGAGACGACATTATCTAACTAATTTATTGCACGGATACGTCGAAAGCCTGAGATAAAATTATATATTTTGTCGAATTTATTGTAAGTTTAATACAAATACTATAATTACACAATTTAATTCCAGCCATTCCTCTTGGGTACCCCACTTTTATTTACATTTCCGCAGACATGTACTCAATACGATGTGGTCACGTGACCAGTTAAAAGTGACAAAAATATAACAGGCGTCTGTTATCTGGTTCACAATCTTACCGAAGCTGGATTACTACGTTTGCATGCAATCGGTGTATAACCAACACAGCATGCACACATGCGCTGCTTGATCAGTGACTACGGTGTTCGTGGTTCTATAACAATTATATCACTCCACGAGCTGTTAGTGTTATTGGCATTTTCATAGCACTAATTAATAGTATTTTTTTATTTTCGTAATACAGCGCCATGAAACTTCATATTCGGGGTATCGATCCGAAAGTCGCCCAGTCACTTGTAGACTGTCAATCATGAATGGGCCATGTTATCAGGGCATGACTGGTTAAAGGTTACGCACCGATATTGCTCTACTTAATTGATTGCTGATATTTGCGCATGCGCAGGTTATCCTGACATGTAGAATAGGCGTTAATCTCAAGCATATACCACACGCTAGACAGTGTATCTCCGTGAATTAACGGGCCAGACAGGTCCAGACAGTGATCTCCGGCAGTTAGCACACTGCGGAGATCAAAGGATTTCGCCGCATCCGTGCAATAATGTCTACTTATTTGCATGTACATTGATGAGACTTTAATATACTTTAATAAACCATATCAGACTATGACAACAGGCTGTTAATTGTCAGCCTACTCTCACACCTTTTGTGTCATACTGTATAATAAGAACCCAGGTGGTCTGTATATATGGTCATGTCAAGTTGTAAAACAATTACACTTACACTGTACATGGATTATCCCTGTTATCAACAGGGATTTTCTCAAAATTCCAAAAGCATCTTTTATTAGTGGCAGGTTACTATAGTAATGAGGGGTGTTCTCATATACAATAAATTAGACAGTTGGCAAATACTACATAGACTTGTATATAGGGAAGAAGATTGTCTAGAAAATAATGATGTTTTTTTTCTCTAAATAAACTTATTTCTTTTTTTATTGCAGAATGTTTTACCTGTAGGCTTATCAGTCTACACAGATATAAACCATGGTAGATATAGGGGAATATAGAGACTCATCTTGACATTTTGGAATGAAAAAGACCACCAAGATTCATATTTCCTGGTATTTCCCGGTATTTCCCAGTATATCCCGGTATTTCCCGCCGTCCTGGGAAATACTCTTATTTCCCGGGAAATTGCCAACCCTGCCTGAAATCGATATTCCCAGGCTTGTCAAATAGTGCTGCAAATGTTGAGTAATGGCCTTGGGCAGCGTGTTAAACCAGATTATTGTGTACACACACTGTGACACCACACGACGTCGGCACAGTTCAGTGAAACGCCTAGTTTGTTTGATGCTGCATGCGTCAGAAATTGATAGAAATAAACACGGCCTTTGCAATTGACCTGTCAACCTGTCAATCATATCCCGGCCGTTTAGCACTCCTTGTGTTAACCGCAAGCCGATTTTCCAATACTCCACCCACAAGGCGGGAGTTTGTTTTCATTGGATGTTTTTATAGAGTACATTGTATTTACATTCGCCGATGACGTGTGTGTATTAATTAAGTTACAGTACAATGCAAATATTGAGATGCAACGTCGGCAAATTCAAAGACTTTACCGACGCCAAATATGTTTTTGTTAATAATTAAAGATGCGCCACTTGAAAAAAACAGGTAAGATGCCACTAATTATTAATTTGTAGTTGGGTTTAATCAAATTCAATTTCTATTGACCTATTCTGGGACAAAGTATGAATATGCAGTCTGATTGGAAAAGTTATGATGACGATTGATGGATTTCAAAACCGTATGTGTGATAAGTTTGATTTCTGCATTGTCTCACGACTATTAGCGTAATTTTCACTTGCGGTTCATTTAAAATTTGAGTAATAGATGCTTACTCTTAAATACAAAAAAATTACATTGATTTACGATCGAAAGTGAGTTTTAAGGTGAACGAATAATGGTCTTATCGATTGACACCTGAGCAAGTCGCCCCCACACAGTTTCAGACCTAAAAATGAATTTGTGAGAAATGATAATTTCATTGTTTTATATCATTTTACAAATATTACGCATATAAATTAATTATAATAGGGGATAATGTCTGTTGACGGTCCTGAGAAATAAAATATACTGTTTTCAACATTTTCATGAATTTATATAGTGTAAAAATAAAATTATTGTTAATTAATATGCCTGGTCTTATTTGTATTATCTGTATTATCTGGTGCAGTTAAATTGTCTTTGCCGATAACCGACAACGACAACATTTAACATACTTTACAAAATATGGAGAAAAAAACACACTTCTCCCACTTCCCCCTAAATTCCACCACTTCCCCCTAAATTCCTTGGAGGGGGAAGTGACTTCCCCTAAAATTTGGAGCTATAGATTGAACCCTGTAGATCAAATAAATGATGACAAATTCTCGTACCCTGCATCAACTAGATATGCCCATCCAGTAGCCGATTTACCAAAATTGCTGAGCATACCGGTACTTATCTAGCTAAGTACACGTTGAGGGAGTAATCATTTATTTTTCCAGAAATGTATTATTTCATATAGAACTAACGACTGCATATATTTGATGATTAAATATGCAGAATTATTATACTGAATTGATTACATTATCACAGCCCATTTTTGTTATAAATTCAGTATAATAAAAATTAATAAAGTTATCCTTAAATTGAAAATTTCTCCCTCAAAGTGTATTAAAAGATAAGTATACTTTGCAATTTTGATGAAATGGGCTACAGTTCCCAAAACTTGTCTCATAAAATTGATATCTAGAGACACTGAATTAACTCTATTTCCCACACCAAAGTCAATTGGCCCCTTCCCCTAAAAGTAATAGGATAACAAATAATGGACATGAAGGCCGCATGGGTGTGGTATAGAATGAAAATATGGATGTTGATGAGGAAGTATATGAAGTTTGAAGTCAATCAGACTTACCGTTGCAGAGATAATAGGTACCAGAAAACTTTAGCGCAAATCTTACGGATGCAAATTCAAAGTAATTTGACCTTGACCTTGGACATGAAGGCTGCATGAGTGTGGTATGAAATTAAAACATGGACGATGATACGCAAGTATATGAAGTTTGAGGTCAATCCAACTTACCGTTACAAAGATAATGGGTACCCAAAAACTTTAACATGGATGGACGGACGTTACGGACGAACATACAAAAGGAATTACCCCTTGACATACTTCGTATGCCGGGGGGTATAACGAGCTTTGTAATGTCCGAATAACATATTGCTGTATCAGGCTTTGCCCTAATACGAATATCCGGGTTATAACAAATTGAAAACTAACGTTTCATTGGTCGAACGGGTCACATGATGTTACCGAATTACGTCAGTCAGCGTTCTTTTCAACAATAACAACGTCATTATTGCTCATTCTGTAGCCAAAAACATTAGCTGATAAATACAATACCATGCGAATGTATTTTGATATTAAGTTTATCTAAGTTAAACTTGATATCAAAAGACACTAGCCTAGTATTCTCTATTTCCGAGTTTGTAATACTGTATCTCTGTGTGACGCTGATAACAGGCTCCAGTTTCGTTTGAGCAAATCCAGTTGCTCAAAATAGCGACCCCATATGCATAAGGAGGGTTATGAAAAATTTAGACTGCACTTGACTATGAAAATTACTCAGCAATCACCAGTGCAACTCATATATTGATGTCACTATGAAAATTTTCATAACATTGTTCTGAGAAAAACAATAGTCATTATGAAAATTTTCATAAACCGTACTATCACTATGAAAATTATCATAAGCCGTACAATCGATCTCACTATGAAAATTTTCATAAACCGTCATATTCCCTCTCACTATGAAAATTTTCATAGACCGTAATATTCCCTCTCACTATGAAAATTTTCATAAGCCGTACTATCCCTTTAACTATGAAAATTTTCTTAAACCGTACAATCGCTCTCACTATGAAAAGTTGATAAAATGTACGATTGCTCTCGCTATGAAAATTTTCATAAACCGTACAATTCCTCTCACTATGAACATTTTCATCAATCGTAACATCGCTCTCGCTACATGTATGAACATTTTCTTCAACCGTACAATTCCTCTCACTATGAACATTTTCATAAACCGTAACATCCCTCTCACTATGAAAATTTTCATAAACCGTAATATTCCCTGTCACTATGAAAAGTTTCATAAACCGTAATATTCCGTCTCAATATGAAAAAGTTTCATAAGCCGTACTATCATAAAATGTCCGATCGTTCTCGCTATGAAACCATACAATTCCTCTCACTATGAAAAATTCCATAAGCCGTACAATCGCTCTCACTGTGAAAAGTTCATAAAATGTACTATCCCTCTCCCTGTAAACATTTCATTAGATGTACAATCCCTCTCACTATGAACATTTTCATAAATCGTAACATCCCTCTTAACCGTACTATATATTGAAGTCACTATGCAAAACTCCGATCAGAATTCTCAATATGCCGTATCTTGTCATTGCGTGGGAAAACATGTATTTGACCCTGCGGCAATATGTTAATACTTGTTGCATCTTGAAGTGCAGCCCCTAATCAGCATACAGCCTCGTATGGCTCCGGATATGCATTGCAAGTTTGATACACCAGGAATGTGTGAGGAACTAAATAGCAAATAGGTCTCGGTCACTGCGGCAAAGCATATTCAATGTTTATTTATATCCACAGGTTAATATTAAAATGGTGATTGTGATGGTAAAACTATTAAAAAAAAATATCCTAATTGTGTGTAGAAATAAGAAAAATGCCAGAAAATAACAATTGTCAAGAAAATAAAAATTAGCCTCTAAAAGCTTATTATTAGATGAAGGTCAGTAAGACTAGCGTGGTAGTCGTGGTGTGTGACTATCCATAAAATCGCAAAAAAAATGTTTTTATTTTTAAATAAGGCATATGCCGGGATCATATAAAAGGCCGTGTTTATATTTTGGATAGTCAGATAAGCAGTATTGTCACAGTCATCTTACTGATATTCCATTAATAATAGGTCTTAGAGGTGATTTTTTTTGTTTCCATAGCAATGTTTATTTTTTACAGTTTTCCGGCTACACCATTGGGAACTTTCTAACCATGTTCACACTACTGCCACTAGCTATCACTGTTGGAGTCTATGTGTGTATGTACGGAAGACAAAACATGAAGATCATCGTATGACATTTAATATACGTACGTCATTGCATCAACTAAACAACCTATTTAAAATGCGTCAAAGCAGTATGCGTATCTTTAGAACTTCTAAGATCCGAAGAGAATGTTATTCATTGATTCCTAATGTGTAAATATAATACGAATATATTACAATTACTTGGAATGTTAGTTTCTAACATTGACTCTTATTACTGGCACAAGTATACTGGCCATCCATTACCAAAGCATCATTTCAGTTTGTAATATTATTCAACAAAGCACTACTTTGTTATGATAAAATACAAAGCTGCATATCCTGTTGATAGGCCAGTTGCATGCCACAAAACACATGACCACGATTTGAAAACGTGAATTTATTTATTTACTGACGTTAAACGGCCTGTCAACAGCTAACGCCATATGAGATACGCCATGTAATTTTGTACCTAAGAACATGAAATTACAGAAACTGTGATATTTTCTGTAAATTACGTCGAAAGATATACTCATTTTCATAGGAAATGTCGAATGGTCCCACACTTGCTGTGAACATTTTATTTTTCATGAGATATTGCACATGTTCCTAGACAAAATATCACATTAGGCCGGGTTTACTGGTTCGAATCCCAGATTTCACCCGTTGTGAAAGAGGGACAATTCAAACAATCAGTATTGGATATTTGCAATTCATTTCGACAGTTCTATTGGTACAATCTATGTCACATTCAAACGAGTACCACTGAAACCGGTACTGGTAGACATTTCTATCATTATCAGTATAACATTGGCACAGTCCACGGACTCAAATTGACAAATACAATACCGGTATGACCAGATTTGCAATGCATGCACAGACGTGTCTAGTAGTCGTGCTTAGTGGTTTTAGCGTTGACTATAAGAAAAGTACGGGATACACTTTTCAATAGGACATACAATCAGCGAAGTTAATACCGCTCAGCTATATACTATATGTGATGATCATTGCATTTGCTGGTTGAATAGCGAATAATGTAGACAATGACCAGAGTGCGCCGATACGCAGACTGATCTTCGTTTACACTAAACACGACTACTAGACATGTATGTGCATGCATTGCAAATCTGTTTATAACCGGTATCGATGTTGTGCATTGTGTAATTGTGGTATATATCATTATAATGTTAATGCCACGTTTTACAAATATCTCTAAAATACTAGAAAGCTAGGATATGCATGCCTAGCGTTGTCGTTAGACGTCCGGCGAACTGCTATGTATGGAATGAACGTCACTCAATGTGAGTGGTATCATACTGATGTTGGTAAACATCCATTCTTACGAAGTTGCATGCATACTCGTTACATGCAGCATAGGTGAAATGCACAGTATAAAGTATAATTTGTATAATAGATGACATATTGATAAAGGTTTTACATTACGTATACAGGCAGATTATAACAAGTAGTTAACATATGAAGGATATGACGTGCCACCAATTTGCATCAGAACAAAGTGCCCACAACATTAATATGATAAAAGATGACGAAACATCAGTATGGGCACACACATTCCAGTTTGTAACATAGGTAGATGCCCATTCGTTTGATATCACATGTTTCGTGCAAATAAACATTCATTTACCAGACGTATTAATTTGTATTATTATATTAACAACAATACATTTTCAGAAACCTCACGATAACTGGCACAGATCATTACAATTCCGCATATCTGATGTGACATGTCGATCTATAACAAGATGCCCTCTATAGACAAAGAAGCTGATGTCGTGTCTGCCTAACAGTACTCAAAATAAACAAACATTCGGTGAAAAAAAGCCGACTGAGTTCACCCTTATACTACGAAAACATTTGCAATAACATAAAATTAACACAAAAAAAAGGCAAACAAAACATTTATCTCACTGACATAGCGATAAAGCTAAGTTGTTATAAATATCTTTTATGGCGTAAGACCCGTGTTTTTTAAAAAGCACAACACCTGCCAAATATGTGTTGCGACCGACTTTTATGCTCATTTGCATACAAAATGTAAGACCACACCAGGAAATTGTGTTCTCACTACCATTACGTTTTGGGACTATGTAGGCTAGAACTATTGTTTATGTTTAATGCTGAACACAATAATTATTTATTTGTTTTTTATTTTGTATTTGTATTCCACGGACAAGTGACGGATGTTAACTGCAATATAAATTAACAACTTAACACCGACCACTAGTCGTATGCGATAATTGATGCAGTCCAAGTATAGCAACGTTACGATGAGTTAATAATTGTATTTATTGCATAAAATGGGCAGTCGCAGTGCATTAAACACAGTTTAATAAAAATCATAAAACACTAGACTAAGTGTAATAAATGTGCACATTAGCTCGTTACTGAAAACAATGTTGGTGACCAGTGCAGCTTCAATGTATGATGTGCTTATGCAATAAATAAATCTTAACATGTGTGATGATTTAATATGGTATTTATTGAACTCGTTTACTTATTGAATAAGAAACAAAGTTATGTCGAGTTTCTTTTGCAATTAGTCAAGGAGTAGAAATAAAAAAAACTCGTTTAATAAATACCATGTTAAACCATCACTCATGTAATATTTTCTATTTTCTATTTGATTGATTGATTTATTTGTTAACGTCTCACAAATACGGACAACATACCCCTCGCCCCCTGTAATTAGCCCCACTTTGTCAGCCTGGGCAGCAGGTCGTGAATTTCCCTTCCAATACACTCGCTCTCCCTCGAGTGAAGGAGGCAGCGTAGATTCCCAGCACCGACTTGATGAAGAAGCGTCTAGAAAGCAGACACACGGATCAAAATACATCATTGCGTGTTCACTAGATGTTGGATGGGAACTTCACCTGATGACACCCACACATTGTAATTCTACTTCATGGTTTTATTTATGGATACTGAGGACATAATTGCTGCGAACTGTGTAGACTCTGACCGAAATAGGTGGACGTATGTGTCGGTACCGGTTCAACTAGTCGAATGGGCTACATGTACATGTTCAGTTTTTGTCAGAACATCGCGCATACAATGTATCATATTGATCTCTTCGCAGCTTAAACCTCAGATCGACCAAGAGCCAACAGTTGTATAAAGGCTGCCTTGTTTATCAAGCATGATTTCACTGTAACCGCTGTATGGTCAATCATCTGTTTATGTAGCACATACCGATGTTTGATTATTTACAATACATGTAGTCTATCTTCTCCCTGTGACATTCGTGTTTGTACACAATTTATTTACAGATGAGCAATGACGCTGACTGTATTGATTGATATTAAACAATAGTGTGTATACGTGTAGCTGTACATCAATTCAACATACACCAGGATAGCAATATAAACTAATCGATCATTACGGACAGGTCCCATTAAACGCACATTACTATGGTCGCTCGTTATGGACATTTCGTCTTTTCGTTTCGCTAAGTATATAAAGTCGATAATTTACGCCGCATAAATTTACGCATCGCAAATTAGCGCCTCGAATAAACGAAGAGACGAAATGTTCATAACGAGCCACCATACATTGTACAGTAATTTTCGGGCGCGGGCTCAGAAACACCGAAACGCAATAAAATTACCTTCGCGATCTAAAGACAAATATCATACTGTGAAGTATCAGCAGGCTTACTAATTAATTTCATCACATGCTGATCTCGGGTTCCTTTATGACGTGATGGCACTTGCCTGCCATGCTATTAATCATTCAGCCTCACAACGGCAAGCACATGATTAGGCAAAGCAAGTCAATTGTGGTATTGTGTTACTTTACGGAGAAATCATATAACATACTATGTAATTGGCGTTAAACACAGAAATTTATTGGCTCACAGCTGATATATAAAAGCGTGTAGCATATCAGAAATATCGGTAATACCCGATACTTGTAAATAATATTAACTATTTTCTGTCTGTCAATTATATAAGACAAAACCTGGTAATTTATCAGATAGAAGTGACTCTTGAGATAATATACACATAATCAGTCTGATCTGGATCCGCACTGTTCATCATATTTATATTAGATTTATAACCTTATATAATATGTAAACATATACCAATACTATTAAATACGAAATATACAGTGGAACCCCTCTAAACCGGTCACTCGGTAAATATGGATATTTAACTTACTTGTGTTTAGCTGTTATGTATCTCTTTACAATGACGTTTCATGGTTGTAAAACACTAGAATGTGCCGTGAAGCGCTAATATGTCTGATTTACAGCGGAACATCACTTCGTCCGGTTTGGAGAGGTTCCACTGTACGTGTAAATTTTACAAAAGTACACGCGTATACAATACCAGATTTTACTTCTAACAGATAGCTCACATCTACAGTATGTCCACAGTTCAATCGGTTAAATCTCTGCAACAACAATAACTGATGATATTTATTCAACTAATAGTGAAACAATTAGCGTAAGCCCTGACCAGTAGCCTATTTCATCAACATTGCAAAGTATACTTTACTACCAAAGTATACTTTGAGGGAGCAATCATTTATTTTTCCTGAAATGCATTATTTCGTATAGAACTAACAAATGCATATATTTCATGAAAATTTCTCCCTCAAAGTATACTTTGCTACTAAAGTATACTTTGCAATGTTGATGAAATAGGCTACTGAACGCACATCCGTGCAATCAAGATCTGATTCAACACAGCTTGTAATTATAATATTAACTGCATCAGAATATTTTGAAAATATATCAATAGCCATTTGACTTTGACAGTTACTGTATGTTTTGTGAGGACCAATAATATGAATGCTACCAGATCTGGCATAACCACGGTCTGGTCGGCTTCCACACTATATGTCGCTGACTTTGCATGTTTGTCATTTATTGATACAAAACAAAGGAATAAACGAGTTGTAACAAGTTGTCCACCGACAATTTAAACAAATATATCAGAAATAATTATATAACATATTATAGTACATGCTTATCTCCAACAATATGTAACAGTATGTTATGAAGAAATAATAATATTTGTTAGCACATTTCAAATGTACGATAATTGGTACGTTGGATGTGGGCAAAACATTCATAGCAATTGCCAGTTGAAACTCCACACTTTCGCTAAGCATTGCCATCTTCGGTGATTTATAAGACCTCATAGTATTTAAGTGGAATAAACATTTTTGAAATGGACCGGAGGCGCTTACGAACTGCGGAGGGAGACGATGTAAACCAGTGTTCAACGAAGCCTATATATTTTTGGCGGGGCCCTAATTATACATATGAGTAACCTGCGAAAAATTGGATATTGGTAAATAAAAGTGTTTATAAAAGTGAACGATAACTAGCAACACTAGTTATTTTTCCGTATTATAAACATGTTTGTTAATCAATGGTTACTGATATAAATTATGTTATTTAAAGTATCTACACTAACTTCAACAATGGGAACTTATTTCTAAATGCGGTATAGTATTATCATTTCACAAAATAACGCAATTTCACAATTGTTCTGTACTGGTACATGTATACCGAAAATTCCAAATTATGCCAAGCCATAATTATTTCTCCTGGCCTGTTTATGACAATTTCTGATAGCATACACTTGACTATAACACATATTTTGGAAAATGTGAAAAAATTTATTGCGATTCATTTGAGTATGTCATTTACTGTGCATTAAGTGAACACAAATATCACATTACAAACAAATGAATAAGATGTAAATATGAGGTGTATGCGACACGACACGAGCTGATAGGCTTTTAAAAAAGTTGAGAGACGGGTATTTCAGCGAAAATATCGTTTTCGCTTACAAATTTATTTGATAAAAAAATCAATATTCGTTCTTTTGCATATAGTTGTACAAAACGATCGTGTTCACTTGGTTTTCGTTTAGGAACCTTCAACAGATATTCGCTGTAATGCTACTTGATCACTCTCTCCAATGATGTTGCAACTAATGATTGAACAACGGTAACTGGTCAAGTTTGGTATTACATGTATTGATATAGTCGACGGGAGATGCTAAATGGCAATGATTAATTCGCAATGGAGTGGGAAACACCACGGACATTACAAATCGCTTAAATACACGGCGCGAAATTTATCACGGTTAAATTAGGTGATAAACTACTTTCACCTAGAATTAACGATAGGTCGCAACTCAATGAACTTCGTCTGGTTTAAAGACCGAATAATTACAGTCGAGCGTTTACAATCAAAGCAACTGAAGTCAATAAAATACATCACAGTATTTCGGCCAAATAATGTTAATTTCGGACACGTTACACCGCCACATTGCCGTCTGAAAGATACAATAACAAATCAAAACTGCTCGCAGAATTGTTACGGCCGCGGATTAGCACAGTAAGTAGAGCGTCGGACTGCGCATCGGGAAACCCCTGGGTCGATATCACCTCGGACCTCTGCGAATGGCCGATTCGGCGTGTCCTGTGGCAAGAGAACTTCGTGCTAGCGTAGTCCTATCTGATGGGGATTTAAATAGTCGGTCCTGACATACAAGGTCATCGAGCTAGTGCCGTCGTTAAATCAAATCATTTACATTTTATTTCGGCGGAGCAGTTCTGCCATTTTCTATAACCTCTGAATATGTATGGGCATTTATTATAAACCAGTCTCGTGATATTCTATAAGTATGTTTGTGTTTACCATCAAACACCTGTCGGTGGGCACATATAAATAATCATGCCGAATAACCTTGTATAACAGGGTATGGAACGTGTCCTTTCAGCCCAAATTAAATATAAGCCGAAACGAAACCTTGTATAATTCAAGCAAGTTGCCGTGTTGTTCTTTAATGTTTTGTTTACGCAAACACTCAGTTATAAATACAAATGTAGAGAATGGAATTATGTTAGTGTTTTCCACGCCATACCACGACTTTCACGGTCTTATCATCTAATTAGTAATGAATTAGTATCGATAATAATGTCAGATAAGAAGGCCAATAATTGATATACGATTATGAGTCAAATTAGGCTCGCCACAATCACCCCATTTATTATTTCAGAAATTGAGAATATGTTTCTTACATTCTATATGCCCTGACTTGATAGGCTACCTATGACAGAAGGCGTTGCTGGATACATGTAGCTATTTGTTAGCGTTACAGTTTCGTGACGTCAGCATAGAGCGGGACATTCAGTACTATAAATACATACTATGTGTATTATACGTTTATTATTATTAATCAGTTGAATGAACATCAATTTAACAACATCAATTTAAACTTAAATTGAATTACCAACAATTAATGTGATTACATAGTGATATCTTGTTTATCATTAATAGTAGCAATAGTACATATCACGGATATCAATTTAGGATATACAGGTAAGACCAGTAGTTGTATTACATTGGTTCAGAACAATTGTCACTGTCTCATTGACATACTATGTGCAACATTTCGCTATACTCAAAGTGATACACTTGATATGCAGTATTACGTGTTACATAGACATTGTTGTGTTTGTTTGCAATAAAATCAATGTTTGATATAATTTCATCAAATAAAACAAATTGAAGATGGTGACATGTTTGTATATATATGTACATATTTGTACAGCATTCAGACATACGTGTTGTCGAGATTATTCAATATATTCCTTAATTGACATCATGACATATTTCGAATTTATTTTCCGACACACCAAATGCAATAAGTTTCATCTTCCGTCTGTTAGTTAGTATTTATAAGCACAAGTCGAAATAGTAAATATGACCAAACAATTTTATAATGCATACATAATATACTATCACACATATACGTATACATCCACTGGACAAAGTAGTGGTTGGAGAATCGGAATTGACAAAAAGTCTGTATAAACATATCCTGGGATGCCATTACGGACACCTGTGTGTTAGACTCGAAAATACCGCTCGCATAAATTTTCTTTCGCGCGCGGTTGTGTTATCAGAAGTCCATTGGTTGTTGTATACGTCACATGACTCCAATGCTCCAATGGCATTTCGGGAAAGGAAGAGACTAATTTTAACTCAATTAATTCAATACATGATCATCGTAACGTGTAACTTTACATACTATTTATTATTTGTCTTACTTTGCTTGTGCCTAGGATGGACATTTACGAGTTTGAATCACCGACGAAGAAAACATTCGATGGAGTTCACGTAGACGGAAATGAAGGTAAATGTACATTATTATTTATTGCATGTTCTAGTACTTGTTATGCCCCACCATGATAGTGGAGGGGGTATTTAGTTTTACCCTTGTCCGTCCCTCCCATCCGCCCGCCCGGACCCGTTGTAACTCGCAAAACTTTAAACTGTAGTAGCTACATACGTAAAGCTCTGTATGTAGCTTCCTTATGACGAGTAGATGCGCAACGTTTATTTAGATTTTTTATTCGACCTCGGGTCATGGATTATCTCCCTTTTTTACTTTTCATTTTCAAATTTTAGAAAATGACATAATCTTGTTTCTAGTATTTCAGTATTATCATAATATATGCAGGAACAACAGTCAAAAGCCATGTATTTGCATTGCTTTAACCCTTCAAATGCAGGAAACGAAAATTGTCGTCTGCTGCCCACCACATATCACTATCCAACATGTTTTCCTTTTTTTGAACTTGACTCATTTTTTCCGCGCAGTCGACTTAGCCATTTTCAATGTTAACTTTTCGCGTTTACAATGTTAAGTTTTCGTGTTTAAGTCCATTTCTTTGGTACTGTACCACCTAGGACCTACATGTAGCATACTATTGCTCTGTTATTTCTATTTTTCACCTACATTGCTTGGCCCTACTTTGTAAATATTATGGACTCTTTTGTGTTGATGGGCCCGCTAAGCCCCACCATTTAATTCCCATTCCATTCGTTACATGCAATTACACGACGCATGATGACCCACGGGACGAATTGTTAATTCGAGGGACGAATTGCTAAATTGAGGGAACGAATTGTTATTTCGTGGGAACGAATTAAAAAAAAATCCATGTCCCCTGCGGGGCTCCGTAGAGACGCAACTACTGTAGTTTGTAGAAATTGACTTTTCTTGCAAACAATGACACGTGGATGATACACAGCGGCCAGCGTTAAACTTGCCCAGGATATCAACGTTTCTCAGCACTATTGGCAATGCAAACTCGCAATCAAGCAACTTGATTGTCTGACCCTGAGCTGTAGCACAGCTCAGGCTCAGCCGATCAAGCTGCTTGATTTCAAGCATAATGTTCACGTACATATATTTTGAAATAAGGAACTTTGCAAATATTGGCAAACTTAGCGCAGGCGGTACTAGTGTATATATGGGCTGCGTATATCGCATAGTGTTGTTATTCACTCGTGATGTATGACATATATAAAGAGCCATCCACCGCACTGCAGGGTATCAACGTCTTGGATGCGGTTCACGCCCTTATTTATATGATGTATATATATATATATAAACATATCATCAAAGTGACATGTTCTGTTCATTTCGGCGTCGGTAAGCTTACTATTAACGTTTTTCATGCAGTATATATATGTGGCTGTGACTGGAGCAATGGGGATTATGGGTTTGTGACATGTGTAGATCCGGATCAACCTGTGCATCCACACAGTCTGATTCGGATCTGCACTGTTCGCCAGTCAGCAATGAAGCACCCGTCATGTTTCTAATAAACAAAATGCATGTACATGCAGATAGTTATCAAGCTAGATGAGTGTGTTATTTATCACAAACTACACTGGTCACAAATCCCATACGCCCCATTATTTTAGTCACAGCCACGTATATGTAGAGCTTAAACTCATGACATCAGAAACAGCTTAGTTCATTGGCTAACATAATACTTTAAGCGCTAAGACTTGTGTATTTGTTTTACTATATTCGTGTTCCTGTTCGTCTCCTCGAGAATGTTTGTGGGCCATGCTCGCATTTGTGTTGAATGTATATCGCGTCGTTGCATTTGTGTTGTTTGTAGTTGTCGATTTCTTCCGTGTTTGTGCTCAATACTTGGCACCGTTAGTTCTCGTATTTTGAAATAAAAGAAATTGAATTTACAAATATTGGCCAGATTAGCGCAGGCGGTGGTGTACGGGTAGGCCTACCAGTAAGGAAAAATTGCAAAATGTCTATATTTTGTTGTGAAATGATCATATTAATTATACACCATTTAGAAAAAAAGTTTCCATTATAGACGCTAGTGTAATTACATTAACTAAAGTAAATTAGTAACCATCGATTAAAAACGTGTTTATAATATTGAAAAATAACTAGAGTTGCTTTCTGTGAAATCTGAGACGCATGCAGTGCCTAAATATTATTTCGTACGTCTTTTTTGTTATTATAGGTTTGTTGTTTGTTCGCAGAAGCGACATATGTTTTGTAACTTGATTTCTACTCTCGTTTTAATGAAACTGCCATCAAGTTACTGTTACATGTATTGATTTTATATTTACAATGTACGTTTGTGACCAGTGTAGACCTTGATCAGGCTGCGTATCTTATAATTAAGTCTATCTAAGCCGAACATACTGGTAATTCAATACATAGATTGTCATTTATCTGACACTTTTAAAGTTTGAGGTACCTTCTGATAAAATGGTATGTCGTCCTATGGAAATGATAATAATATTTCCGAATTTTGGTGTGACAAATATTGTGTGTACTTGCCGCGCGATGCGCTGGTAAACAAATCACTGCATATGTATCCGGTTTATGGAGGTTCCCCTGTACAGCAGGTATTGTCGCATTACACGAATTTCGGGCACGTAGTGCAGATGAAAGTGAAACGTTAGCCATTTGTCCATTTGAAACAAATAATCACTGAGCACAGCTGGAAACCGTATGGTCAGTTTGCAAGCAGCGGGCAAGTAGCATGGTGCTAATTTCACAATCGGATACTTTATACACCGATAATCTATTCCTGAAGAGACATTAGCTACGGCAATTGCTAGGGTTTACCGCTGTATTGAAGGCGGAAGGCTGAATGTTCCAAAGTTTACCCATTCATAATGCTACACTTGTACAGTTTTAAAATAAAAAAACAAAAAATGATCGTTTATCGTTTATAAAAAGAAATGTTTATTATCAGAAATATTTAGCCGCATACGGTGTACAAGAGCACAGTAGTGTATAGTCGTGGTAATAAAGGCAAGCAACGGATTCGAAACCGTATTTAACCTGTAAGTATGGAGAAAACCCCAAATGAGAAATGAATATCTACGAAAAACTATGATATATTCAGTTTGATATAGAACACGATTCCCCAGTGATATTGAACGTCGGTGCACATTATATACGTGTAATTCATGTCCGTATCCATAGTAAACAGGCACGGCGGCGCAATTCATGTTAAAATATTTTGTGAAATAGTGTATAGAAATGAGTATAATAACCACAACTACCGCTGAACGCTCTGCTGCTAGTGATCATCATATCAAACGTTTCGATTATTTTAGATGCCTATGGGCGCGTGATTGTAATAAACTGAACAGCGATTTGAAAAGCGGCCAAGCTAGATAATGTTATAGATGAAATAATACAGAAAATAAGCATAATTAAATCTGCATAGCATGCAATATTAATGTGATAACATAATAAACAACTGCAGAAGAAAAGTAAACAGTCAGTTTGATATGTATATGTATAAACTGTCCCAGCTGGTAATAACGGTTTAAATAACGGGTAAATCAGTGAGTGCCTATAATTACATCATACTCTTGTGGTCATACGACTATCTAAAAATGAATGAACATTATTGTCAAAATACATGTATGTATTTGTTGTCGGACCTCTAAGTATGACACGATTGTAAATCTAATTTAGGAATGTAGTATGTGACAATATGGATGTTCATTTGTATAAAACTGTGAAAGAAATATATACCTTGTATTTTAGCAATGAATGTGTTGTTTACTCATATGATATCATATCAAGATGCTTGTCTTGTCTTATGTATTATGGCACCTGTTAAGCATATATATCAAGAGTCGGAATGACAATAAATGTGATTTGGCCATGCGAAATGGTGTATGCCGCCTAAAATAATAGCATATAAGAGTAATAGCCACATGACAATACATGTACCAAAAATGTCTGTTGTCAGATAACAATACTTGAGTCACTACGCTCTAAGTAGTACAACCTCTCTTCCACCGCTATAGGGTAGAGTGGGCGGGGGAAAAAAAGGAAAAAACGAAGCCACTCCACGCGTGGGCTCTGCTAATGCGCGACTGACCAGTGGCGGCGGTGCCAAGTTTACCGCCAAAAAGCCAGTGAACCCTAATTGACCGGGGTCAAGATGGGTACGCTGCAGGTTGCTATCCCTTAAACTAAATTAACACGTTAATTGCATTACAATATGAAGATATTAGTTGTAGACAAACAGAAAGTATACTAGGTGATTTGAGAAACTCTTACAAAACTTTCAAAACATAAACAGACAGACATTGCAACTATTTTCCTATTCTGTTGTATCCCTGTCTATGCACATCTGAGACCCAGTGCCTTTATGCACGTTAATACAGGGCTAACGTGATTCTCTCTGGAGATCTGAAAGATTGCAGTTGTATAACTGTTTAATTATCCCAATGATCAAATCATGATGTATATAATCTGATTACAAAGTGGCTTTTAGATCATATGATCTGACCATTGGTCAATTGAGCAGCTATAGCTATCTGACATCTAGCAACAACCCATGTGGTTTCACAGTTTTATGTATTGCCAGCAACTGGTGTAAAACAAATAAGCACTCCAAGAAATGAGGTGTGATTTGAGAACAAGAACACACATTAAGATAATAGATAACTCTAAACTGAAGCCACCATAATTAAGAATACAAATCTGTTTGGGTGTTCGGTTTGGAGAGGTTCTACTGTATATTCAATTGCATTTTATTTAGGATACATTTTTATGAAAAATATTGTTATATCCTGTTTATTTCAAAATAGAAGTATAATGTATGGTGGTACCATTCATTTGAACCATCTCAGTGGAATATTTCAAATGAGTGGTGCTAACACACCATGATTATTTGGCTAAAAGTTGTTATGTTCAGTGTATTTTTATATAATCGATAATATGTGTACGGGTTAAAGCTTTTTTGCATTAAACATGCCTCGGTGGGAGCAACATGCGGGGCACGGCTATCCAGTGTTATAGTTCTTGGTTAATAAGCTCTACTTTTCAAACATCACCGGGAATACGTGAAGTACGACAGATAGGGTTGTTTCTAATTGCTTAGTGCGATCACGAAAAATTCCCGCGGTGGGAGATGCAAACACTGCCAGTTTCCCATCTGTCTACAGCTACACAGGCGGTTATGGGTGCACCTATGGCGCTGTTTATTTTGTAATGATAAAATGGCCTACGGCGTGAGACTAATTGTCCCACTGAAACCATTATCGCGCCAGTATTTCCAAAATATGACGAAACGTTTGCCGCAAGCAGGTTACCGCGGCATCGGGTGAATTAATAATTGATACCCGTGGTGACGTTGGGGTTACTTATTTGTCTTACTTTTACTGTATGTATTCAATTCAGTTCAATTCAATTTATTACACTCAATCCACTTTACATGGATTCATGAGGTATATGTGAAAACAATGTAATATTAAACGAGGCTGAAACATGAATATCATTATCGTAACACAAATAATATAAATGTTTTAGTCGTGTTTGTAGTTTGTTACAATTCCGTAGAATTTTCAATGGAATAACCTTGGATGGGCGAATTTTCTCGGATATATTCCCCACCTTCCCGGGGGAGGATTTCGAGGTTATTTCTAGGAAATGTTCCCTCCTAGTACACTTTAGACTAAATGGTGAACAGTGCAGCTCCTGGTCAGAATGCACAAATAAAAAGCCACCATACAGATTTACAAAAAACAACAAGATAATACTGTCGGGCAACAGCCGCAATGTTATTAATCAATTGATTTTTTTTCCAGTATCATTAATTATCACAACCAAATGTGTGCTTTCATTACATACCAGTAGGCGGCTGTTGTCAAATTCAGGGTCAGTGTGATTGTGTAGAAATGTTGGACTAAGGGCCTGATGGTTATCTCGGATGGAAAATATGATTGATATATTTACTTCTGAACCCAAGCCTCTCGTTATCACGTGCACCATGTTATCTGCTCATATTTACTGGTAACTTTATATGGTCTCTTCGCTCTCATTTGAGTGTATTGTTTTATATCCGTGGCATGGGAATACAATCAGTCAAATTCAAAATTACTTTACCATGGTTCTTGGAAATACATACATGTGTCTATCAATATTTTACATGATTTGCACACTAAACAGTTACAAGATAATGTGTATTTGTAAATAATAAGCTGGCTGCCATAATTTGAAAATAAAATCATAATACAACTAGTTATTTCTTCCAATCTGGTTGTCACACGTTTTCTCCTCTGTTACCAAGTAAGTCTCATGAAACAAAAACACGACGACGCTATCCAGGTTCCAGATGTGCGGTTCCTAGATTTGTCTACGAGACGGAAAATGCCACGCATGGGTGCTAAAGAACACAAGCGTGTAATTCCTTGTTTGAAACAATCACATTATTTATGTGTAAAAATGGTGTAAATAAATCCAGTCCTGGGGCACGTTCACTAAACTTCGTATTATTAAAATGTTCGTAAGTGAAACTTTAGGATCGTCTGGAAATTTAAGTTCATGGATTTACATTTACTGAGCATATGCAGCCTATTCTCCATAAATGTAAATTCAATAATTGTTTACAAGAAAAAATTGTTAATGTGACATTTACAGACTACATGTATACTAATTTTGCACTTACAAACATTTTAGTCGTAAGAAGCTATGTGAAACGGCCCCCAGGTCTGGTACCATTATGTAACAATACATGCTATTCAATTTGTTATTTCATGGTTGTTTCGATTCCAGAAAAGATTCAGAATTGGCAATAGAGTGTTTGCATCATACAAGAAAGACGGAAAGGCATATCCAGCTATCATCAATCAAGTACAAGGAAACGGTTAGTAAAGCAGCGTGGAAACATATCGATATGTGACTGTGACTGGATGACTATGACTTATGCGAATGGTCGTTCGTGTAGTCTGTATCCGATATAGGTCAACTGGCTAATATTATTTTATATACTTTGTTTTAAAAGCATGGGGTTTCATTGACTTATAAGTATGGCTAATGATCCATAGACTGGTCAATGTTTGGAATACACGTCGAATCTGAATCGGACATGTCCGTAAACCCTATCACTCCGGCAAAACGATCATTATTGCCAATAATAGAAGGAAATACAAACACGTAAGTGTGTTGTTGCGTTTTGCAGCAATTACTTGCAGAGAATGATGTATATGTCACATTGTTCCCATGTTACTATATACTGGTCAACAGCGTAATATTGCATATGTATATGTTAGGCTCATTGATTTTAATTCTGTTTTATTGTATTGTATGTATAGTCACCTTTCTATTAACCTTAATTGCATATATCAGTTGTGAGCAAGCATGATATTATAATAAGAATTTGTGCTTCCATAATCGTCCAATGTATTCGTGGCTACAAACCATCATATTGTTAAATAATAACACATGTCGACTGGCAATATAGCCATCTATTCTGACTAACTATAATATGCCAGCCACACGGATTTTTATTTATAATAGATAACCACGTGCAGGCGAAACCTCTAGACGGTCGTTATTTGAACAAACGAAAACATTGTGATTACCACTGTATGCTTGTCTGCTTTATGTGGTACATGTATTGCTGACTACAGGTTGGTCTACCCAGTATCATCTGTCTCTGATCCGTACGTGTTCATACATATACGTGTATACTATTACTATTTGCAGGATACTTGGTGACATTCGACGAGGATGGCATTCGCCTCCAAAGAGTGGCCATTGACGAGATCTATGATTGGGATATGAGCGTTGAAATAGCAAATGTGGACGTTGAAACTTTAAAATAACGACACGAACAGCCGACGGTCAAATATATTCTCGTGATACAACCAGTCACCACAGGGAACAAATGAACCATTTCAATCATGCGTGCGTTTAATGATATGTGTGTAACACCAACAATTACACCAGATGAAAGAAGAATATTTCCTCTACTAGTGTGGCACAATGTATTTATTTTTTGTTGTACTTTACAGTAAAGTCAATATGGCGAAACCTATATGTGACAGACAGGTACATTAACAAATCATGTGATTTTGAAGTCAGCATGTGCACTGTATTATTGTAGATTTATATCACATTCACGGTGTTGTAAGGAACTTATTTTCTAATTTTTTAACTAATCTAGTAATGTTCAAAAACATATCTCTTGTTTTCTACGATCATTTTCCAATCTATATAGCCAGGTTTCGAGTTCAATTAACTTTGACTGAATTTTTTACGAAATAGAAAAACGCTCATTCTTAAGGTTTTGGGTACAATTTAATAATTATCAACCTAAAAATATTGTTTTTGCATATATAGTCTTAATAGTTGGGCAGGTTTCATGACACAGACAATAGTATAGTATTTGACAAACAATAGTCAGGCCATATGGGAAATATTTCAGATATTGTTCTGGCACAAATACTTTTTTCTGCTGATGAGTTACAGCTGACATTGTGTGAATCAGATAGGTCTATAGCAAGATGTATGTTAGCAAGTATCGATACAGTAGTGATGTGACACGTTTTCAATATATATGCGATAACCCTCGTACATGTATAAAGTTACAAATCGTAATGGTAAACTGCATAGAATCCCTGGCAATCAATCTGCCTGGCTATGGGGTGCCGTTTTGGACTTTAATAGCACTTTGTGATATCACCCATTCAAATATCTGTTATCACCTATTCAGATCCGAATGCGTGATATCACCAATTCGAAATGAATAGTTGATATCACCCTTTTAAATAGGTGGTATCATCCTTTCGAATCGGTGATATCATGTATTCGAATCGGGATATCACCGATTAAAAAGGTAATGGGTGATTCTCACGTATTCGAATACAATATATCACCCATTCGAATGAGCGATATCGCCTATTCGAAAGTGTGATATCACCCATGAATTCTGAATTGTGGATAGGTGATATCACCGATTCGAATAAAAGGGTGATATTACAAAGTGCTATTAAAGTCCACAGCGCACCATAACCATTCGTATCGAAATGGTGATATCATTGATTCGAATGGGTGATGATCATAATGTATTCGAATCAGTGTTATCATCCGATTAAAAGGAGTGGGTGTGATATCACCTATTGAAATGGGTGATATCACCTATTCGTTTTGAATACAGTGATATCATCGATTTCGAATACACGATATCACAGATTTGAATGAGTATATCACCTATTCGAAGGGTGATATCGCCCATTCATTATGAATTCGTGATTATCATCCTTTCGAATAGGTGATAATCACCCATTCGCATGGGTGATTTCACAAACTGCTATTAAAGTCCAAAACGGCGCCCCATACCTGGCACAGAAAATAACATTCTGATACAGTAAAAGTCGTTTATGTTGGGAGCCATACACATATAAAACTGTTAAAGTATTAAAGATACTGTGTCTCCTATTACATTTAACATTGTAAGCGGGTGGTTGGTTGGGAACATGCGAATGGTAACTATAACGATGGGTTCCATCCTTACCGGAATCTCGATATCCCTGGTTTGGTCCTCAGGTACATTTTAATTGCCTGCTTTCATGTTACTGGTTTGTTGGATGAGACTTTAAACTGTCGTCCCGTCTCTATATGGCATTAGCTCTTGCTGGGACTTTAAACTGTGGTCCCGTCTCTATATGGCATTATCTTCTAGTTCTGGGCGTTACGTTTAAACCAATTCACTTTCACTTTTTCATGTTACTTAAGAGTTGAATCTGGTTTAATACCATTATGAAATTAGTAGGATTAGTAATAATCCTATTACTTTTAGGGAGGTGGGCTAAGCCGTTTTGGTGTGTATCTGTAACCAAATCAGGTTATTATAATTTCAGGGCTGAATATATATATTGTTTCATCTGCAAATATCCAAAACTGATTTTTGAATTGTCAGGTGAAATATGGGATTCGAACAAGTAAACTCGGCCTAATACACGTACAGTATATAAAGAACCATTTGATCTTCTATCTAAGAACATGTGCAATATCCTATGAAAAATATTTACAAAATTTACCATATTTTCCCTGTCGAAAGTTGACGAAATTTGCACAACCTTCCACATTGTCTATGGAAATTTCGTTATCTTTCGACGTCATTTACAGAAAATATCAAAGTTTCTGTAAATAAATGTCATGAAAAATGTTCTTACGTACACAATTCACATGACGTATATCATATGGCGTTAGCTGTTGACAGGCCGTTACATGTCAGTAAATAAATGAATTCACATTTTCAATTCGTGGTCATGTGTTTTGTGGAATGCAACTGGCCTATACACAGGATATGTAGAGCTTTGTATTTTATCATAACAAAGTAGTGCTTTGTTGAATACTATTACAAACTGAATTGTAATGGATATCCGGTATACTTGTGTCAGTAAAAAGAGACACGTTAGTTTAAAACTAACATGCCAAGTAATTGTAGAATATTCGTATTATATTTACACATATAGGAATCAATGAATTGCATTCTCTTCGGATCTTAGAAGTTCTAAAGATACACATTCTACTTTGATACATTTTAAATAAGTTGCTTAGTTGATGCAATGACGTACGTATATTAAATGTCATACGATGATCTTCATGTTTTGTCTTCTGTACATACAAACATATACTGCAACAGTGATAAAACATGGCAGTAATGGTAACATGGTTGGAAAGTTCCCAATGGTGTTGCCGAAAACTGTAAAAAATAAACATTGCCATGGAAACTATTACTGTCCTTATGAAAATGTTCATGTGAGAGGGAATGACGTCATGAAAATTCAGTAAGAGGGCATATTACTGTCCTTATGAAAATTTTCATAGTGAGAGGGAATGACGGTCTATAAAATTTTCATAGTAAGAGGGCATATTACTGTCCTTATAGAAAATTTTCATAGTGAGAGGAAATATGACGGTCTATGAAAATGTTCAAATAGTGAGAGGGAATATTACGGCTTATGAAAATTTTCATATCGAGAGGGAATATGACGGTTTATGAAAATCTTCATAGTGAGCAGGGATAGTACTGCTTAAGAAAATTTTCATAGTGAGAGGGAATATGGAGGTATATGAAAATTTTTCATAGTGAGAGGGAATATTACGGCTTATGAAAATTTTCATAGTGAGAGGGAATATGAACGGTCTATGAAAATTTTCAGAGTGAGACGGGCATATTGCTGAAAAACCTTATGAAAATTTTCATAGTGAGAGGGAATATGACGGTTACGGTTTATGAAAATTTTCATAGTGAGAGGGATATTACGCTTATGAAAATTTTTGATATGAGAGGAATATGACGGTCTATGAAAATTTTCATAGTGAGAGGGCATATTACGTCTATGAAAATTTTCATAGTGAGATATGACGGTTCGGTTTATGAAAATTTTCATAGTGAGAGGGAATATTACGGCTTTATGAAAATTTTGATAGTGAGAGGGTAATCGGTCTATTGAAAATTTTCATAGTGAGAGGGAATACGGTCTATGAAAATTTTAATTTTAGTGAGAGGGAATATGACGGTTTATGAAAATATTGTGAGATCGATTGTGCTTATGATAATTTTCTGACAGTACTTTATGAAAATTTTATAATACTACTGTTTTTTCAGAACAATGTTATGAAAATTTTCATAGTGAGAGGAAATATGACGCTCTATGAAAATGTTCATAGTGAGAGGGAATATTACGGTCTATGAACATTTTCATAGTGAGAGGGAATATGACGGTTTATGCAAATTTTCATAGTGAGATCGATTGTACGACTTATGATCATTTTCATAGTGATAGTACGGTTTATGAAAATTTTCATAATGACTATTGTTTTTCTCAGAACAATGTTATGAAAATTTTCATAGTGACTTCAATATGTGAGTTGCACTGATGATTGCTGAGTAATTTTCATAGTCAAGTGCAGTCTAAATTTTTCATAACCCTCCTTATGCATATGGGGTCGCTATTTTGAGCAACTGGATTTGCTCAAACAAAACTGGAGCCTGTTTGATGTCATACCCTCTACATGTATATCGAGTATGTTTTACAGACCAAAAGCATTAATTTAATTAAAAATACCTATATGTAGATCGATGTCAGTCATTTGCCTATGATAGGAGTATCATTAATTTGACAAACACACACATTATAGTCTCGCATCAACCATGTTTGCATGTCAATCGCAAACTTACAAATCATTAAATATTGACAATTAACCGGAACGAATTGACAACTTGAGTGGGTGTCATTAATTGCTTATATATTTTACCGAATCATAATAATCAATAAGTTAACGGGTACTCGCTAATTCAATCAAAATATGTTCTCTAAGGTTCAAGTGAATGACTGTGAATGATAAAAGTCTGCACTCGAGTGCAGTCAAATGGCTTTATGTAATATTTTTTCTATTTCTCATAAATTCCCATTATTCCTAGTGCCTACACAGAGCTAAGGCCCACCGGCGCCTAATAAAACCGACACATAATCAACATTTTACATGCAGAAGGCGTGCCAGCCTAAAAACCTGACACAAGTCGCCCGACTACGCGAGGTCGAACACGAGTTCGTATCGTGATTTCACTCAAATTCTCAAGACTAAACTGAACAAATCAGATCGGGATTTCAAGAATCCTCGATATATTTCAATAAAGTAATACTAGTTATCGATGTCAAATGAGGAAATACGCCATTTAATTTTTATCAAGTGTCCAAATATTGAAGCAATTCATCAAGTAATATTAATGTTATACGATGATGAAGAAACGTGTACAAACTATTTGCCGCAAAAAATGGCTATGCATTTCCACAAAAATGTGAAGGTACAAAAGGTCAGGTCATGTTAATGGCTGCATGAGTGTGTTCCAAATACTCACATACATGTATATCAAATGTCCAAATATTGAAGCAATCCGTCAAGAAATGGCTAAGTGTTTCTGCAAAAATGCGAAGGTAAAATGGTCAAGGTCATGTTAATGTCGGCATTCGTGTGTTCCAAATGGTCACATGTATTAAGTGTCCAAATATTGAAGCAATCCATCGAGTAATATTAAGGTTATATGATGATGAAGAAACTGGTACAAACTTTTTGATGTAAAAATGACTAAGTGTTTCTGCAAAAATGTGAAGGTCAAAGAGTATTAAAGTTATATCATGATGAAGAAACTTGTACAAACTTTTTGACATTGTTGACGCGGACGACGACAACGACGGCGACAATGAACATTGGATATCGATGTGATATATGTAGGGGTGAAAGCATCAACACAGCACAATGTAGCTACATGTATTAACATAGAAACATTTAGTTACTAACACAACAGACACACATCGATTAACACAACACCACATAGATATTAACCCTTTGAATGCGGGAACCGAAAATAGTTGTCTGCTGTTAATTCATATTTTGTTTTTTCTCTAAGTAAAAACATGGTTTGGCAGCATTTTAAAGTGCTGCCTTTCCAAGTTTTTGATGAGAAAAATGGAAAATAAAAAATATTCAGCACAAATTAATTCAGCATTGTAAGGGTTAAGCAACACAATAGCGACAAATACATGTAGCAGTTAGACAGCAGAAACACATAGGAAATGTTTTATTTTCAATATTTCTTGACAAAAACCTGTTTTGACAGCACACGAGAATCGTCTCCACTGTTTTTTTGTTAAGAATGAAGGCAAAAATTAAAAACAGCAGACAATGAATTAAATTTTGTCGTCTGCCGGAAATGTTTTATTTTCAATATTTCTTGACAAAAACCCGTTTTGACAACGCATGAGAATCGTCTCCACAAAAGACGATTCTCATGTGCTGTCAAAACAGTTTTTTGTTTAGAATTAAGGCAAAAATGAAAAACAGCAGACGACAATTTCCGTCTCCAGCAGAGTGAGGCTTAATAATATGTAGAGAATACCATGCTAGTGTCGTTGATATCAACATTATCAGGCTCGCCGAGAAATTCATACCATTTCACAAGACACAAGCATGGTATTCTATTCTAGGCCAGAAAAATCCCTGCGCGTCAATCATATTATTGTCATAGAAGAAACAAGAAACGAGGCAAAGCCACGAAGGCCAGGTTTTTTCCAAGCATGGACATTTGGATAACATAATTATACCCACTTTTTGTAGACTAGATGGCCGTGGCCTGCATGTCGCGCCTTGGGGCGAGGCATGGACACTAAAAAAATAGATATAGTAGATGGAAAAACTTTAACGAAAAAACTTTAACAGAACACACGGACGTACGGACGGACGGACGTATACCAAAATGCCGACAATATCGCGCTTTCCGCAAGCGGGTGCGACAATGATGATAAACACCCATGTGAAGTATCAAGGTAATGGGTCAAGCAGTTGCAGAGATATAGTACACGACTTTAAATTTGTAAAAAAACTTTAAACATTATTACAAAGTAATTTTGACCTTGACATTGCGCACAGGGGCCGCACGGTTGGGGGTTAGAGTGAAAATATGGACGATGATAAACACCCATGTGAAGTTTCAAGGTAATGGGCGAAGCAGTTGCAGAGATATAGTATAACAAAAAAGTTTTAACCAAAAAATATTTAACCAGACATACGTTAAAAAGTTAAATTAAAGTTGAAAATGGCTAAGTCAATTACGTAGAAATAATAGGTGAAGGTAAAAAAATGGTCACATATTGGATAGTTGTATGTGGTAGGCACCCCTTGGTTATGAAGCTGTGAAAGTTTGGTGGTACTAGGTGGTACAATGGGTCAAGTTTAAAAAAAAAGTACAGGGTAATTAAAAAAAAAAGTAACATGTTGGATAGTGATATGTGGTGGGCACCCCTTGATTATGAAGCTGTGAAAGTTTGGTGGTCCTAGGTGGTACAGTAACAAAGAAATGGACTTAAACACGAAAACTTAACATTGAAAACGCGAAAACTTAACATTGAAAATGGCTAAGTTGATTGCGCGGAAAAAAATGGGTCAAGTTAAAAAAAAAGTAACATGTTGGATAGTGATAGGTGTGGGCACCCCGTCCCCAGTGGTGTGGGCAAACGTTGATTATGAAGCTGTGAAAGTTTGGTGGTCCTAGGTGGTACAGTAACAAAGAAATGGACTCAAACACGAAAACTTAACATTGATTGTGGACGCCGCCCGCCGCCTGCCCGCCCAGCTTTCGCCAATCCAATAGCCTGGATTTTTTTTCAGAAAAACCTGGCTAATAAAATCGTATTGCAAATTCGCCTCATGATCAGTAAAAACACTACCATCCAAAAATAGGTTAAATCCAATCATGTTTAACGAAAATTTGTTAAAAAAAAACAAAAAACAAACATCTCAAACAAAGAAAATATATTAAAAATATCCGCCCTTCCGCGTCACATTTCATAAACCATGTGTCTGAGAACCGAAGTACTTTTTTACAGCCATATCAGGTAGCGTATTTAGGTATAGAATGAGCAAATCTGGGGGCCGTTTCACTAAACTTCTTACGACTAAAATTTTCGTAAGCGCAAATTTAGGATCGTCTAGAAATTGCAATTGATGGATTTACATTTATTGAGCATAGGCTGCATGCATATGCAGCCTATGCTCAATAAATGTAAATCCAATAATTGTTTACAAGAAAACAGTGTTGATGTGCAATTTACAGACTATCATAATTTTGCACTTACAAACATTTTAGTCGTACGAAGTTTAGTGAAACGGCCCCTAGATGTGGGAGCTGACCACGACAAGTTACGCTTTCGGTCATACATGTATGGTGTACGAACGGGGTCAAAACTAAAATTACAGGTACACCCGTAAATTTATAGGTCCACTTGCATAGGTGCAGGGCTCCAGATAAGCTGCGTATTTGCTTAAATACCCAAAAACCCAATTGAAAGCAGAAGTAGCGAGTATCAAAAAGCAATACAAATTGTATGGTACCTTTATCATGCTGCAGAAAACACATCTTGGTATTTCATTAGAATTGTCTCCAAGGAGACAATTCTAATGAAATGCCAAAATTGTTTTGATTTCGAAGCAAACTATTCAATAATTGATGTCTGTTGATGTGTAAACAGTAGTGTGATTTTATTTTACCCAATTAAAATGTTGAAATACCCAATTGCTTCAGAAATGATGGAGTGACAATACTCAATCACTAATTCCTTATCTGGAGCCCTGGAGGATATTCCATTGTACATGTTTAAATAGCGGGAAATAATAAACGAGTATCTGGAGCCATGTAGGTGCACCTGGAAAATTGTATAGGTGCACCTGTAATTCTAGTTTTGACCCCGTTCAAACACCATACAGTCAAATCCCATGAATTATTGAAATTCAATTGTATTTATCTGTAACATTAATACTTAATAAATATTGTTTAACCCTCTCCCACCTAAGTAATTGCAATGGATTTTGATATATTAATTTTGCAACCAATACAACTATCACAAAATGATTTTCAGACTAGTCCATTTACGAAGTCTTCTTTTTTTTTCTTTTCAAAAATATGAAAATTACTTGAAAAAAGTAGGGGAGAAACTAGATTGGTCAGTAAGCGAGGCTTACGGAATACCCCCCGCATGGGCCCAGGTACCCCTAAAATATGTAAAAATTTCCAAGTGTGTGGGCTTGTGACCTTGACTCTGGGATTAGTGGGAGCGGCATGAACGTGAATTTGTCACAGGGTGGTAGAGGTCCATTGAAGCAATGAGAGTGTGAAATGTGAAGCAGATCCGAGCAAGGAAATAGAAGTTATAACCGATTTCTCTGATGTTAAGTTTTGTAAAGAGACTACCGTATAACCTCGGATTAACGCCCCCGGGGGCGTTACATTATTAGCCACTAAAAATAACATTTTTTTTTTAATTTGGGGGGGGGGGGCGGGGCGTTTATTAGGCAGGGGGGCGTTTATTTGAGGTAGGGGGGGTACGTAGTAGAGGTTATACGGTAAGTATGTGAAGTTGACATCGAGATCAGCGGGGATTTGTCACAGCATATGAAATATTAAGTTTTGTAAAGAGACTAAGTATGTGACCTTGACCTTGGGATCAGCGGGGGTTGGACAGTCGTAGATTTGTCACAGCATGATAGTACAACCTTAGAGGAATGCACAAGTGAAATAATAAGAATTTTCAATGAAGGAAATAGAAGTTATAACTTATTTCTCTGATGTTAAGTTTTGTAAAGAGACTAAGTATTTTACCTTGACATTGGGATCAGCGGGGGTGGGACGGTCGTGGATTTGGCACAGCATGGTAGTAGAGCCTTACAGGAATGCATGTGTGAAATATTAAGCATTTCAGATGAAGGAAATAGAAGCGGGGTTGGCAATTTCCCGGGAAATAAGAGTATTTCCCAGGACGGCGGGAAATACCGGGAAATACTGGGAAATACTGGGAAATATGAATCTTGGTGGTCTTTTTCATTCCAAAATGTCAAGATGAGTCTCTATATTCCCTTATATCTACTATGGTTTATATCTGTGTAGACTGATAAGCCTACAGGTTAAACATTCTGCAATAAAAAAAGAAATAATAAGTTTATTTAGAGAAAAAAAACTTCATTATTTTCTAGACAAGTTTCTTCCCTATATACAAGTCTATATGTAATATTTGCCAACTGTCTATTTTATTGTATATGAGAACACCCCTCATTACTATAGTAACCTGCCACTAATAAAAGCTGCTTTTGGAATTTTGAGAAAATCCCTGTTGATAACAGGGATAATCCATGTACAGTGCAAGTGTAAATGTTTTACAGCTTGACATGACCATATACAGATTACCTGGGTTCTTATTATACAGTATGACACAAAAGATGTGAGAGAAGGCTGACAATTAACAGTCTGTTGTCATAGTCTGATGGTTTATTTAAGTATATTAAAGTCTCATCAATGTACATGAAAATAAGTAGACATTAGTAGGCTTTTGGCTAATTATAACGATTTTAGGTACTGTATCGCATACGTACATGTACCATCATGGCCCATAGTCTTCACGTTAAATAAATGTCATAATAATAATACAAATAAGTAATACAAATGTAAAGCATAAAACATCAGTACATTGTCAGTCATATAAGACTTGTAAGAGACTGTGTATGCACATCATGCATGCTAAGATAATTTATTCTCATTTCTTGATACCGAATATTAGTGTGGGAGAAGGTTGACAATTAACAGCCTGTTGTCTAAACATAGTCTGATCATGATGACGTTATCCTTGTGAATTGTATCTAGCAGACACTCAGATGCTTCCTAACAAATGAAGAAGTAATTTACAAAAACATAATACAACCAAAATATAAATGTCATGGTTGCCAAATATTCCACCTGATGAGTACCCCTAGTTGGGAATGAAACAGATGTATACATTTTAATTAACCCCTATATCTAATTATTAAGTTGTTGATTGTTTAATTAACTATTACTGAGCTTAAAATTTAATTTAAATAACTTTAATTATCAAAAAATAACATCAAAATTCATATTTCCCGGTATTTCCCACTTTGGGGAGTATTTCCCGGAACGGAATTCCCGCCCCCGGTATTTCCCGGCCAAACCTGAATGTTAAGTTTTGTAAAGAGACTAAGTATTTGACCTTGGGATCTGCGGGGGTTGGACGTCGTGGATTTGGCACAGCATGGTAATAGAGCCTTACAGGAATGCATGTGTGAAATATTAAGCATTTTAGATGAAGGAAATAGAAGTTATAACAATATTTCTCTGATGTTAAGTTTACGGACTAAGCATTTGACCTTGACCTTGGGAACTGCGGGGGTTGGACGGTCATGGATTTGGCACAGCATGGTAGTAGAGCCTTACAGGAATGCATGTGTGAAATATCAAGCATTTTAGATGACGGAAATAGAAGTTATAACAATATTTCTCTGATGTTAAGTTTACGGACGGACGGAACGGACGGACGGACAACCTGACTCCAGTATACCCCCACAACTCGTTGCGGGGGGTATAAATATAATACAACAGCAGAGGATAATTTTCATTTCCCGCATTCTAAGTGTTAATGCACAGCAAACATTACAGAAAGCAGCTGTTACCACGGCGACAGGACACGTCACAGTGAGAATACCTTTAACCAAGGCCGGAGTCGAGGGCAAAGGTCGAACAGAGTCCCCCGCGATTTGCAAGTTCACGTCTCTAGCAGACACCTGCGATGCAGCTTTATTCAAATCGTGATTCGACGGCAGTTGTTGTTTCGGCAGCTGTTCGTCGGTACTCAAACAGTTCCCCATATCTGCCGCAGGTAGGGGAGACAACTAATAAATTAAAACTGAAAGCATAAAATGTTGAAAGAGTTACATACCTTTAATCTGAGAGCCAGGAGTGGAGGGCAAAGGTCGGGCATGATTATTGCCCACGGTAACAGTGATTGCGTTAGGGGAAGTAATTCCGGCGGCGTGTTGTAACTGCAGATTTGACGGGGGTTGGTTAACCACTTCGTCCCGAGAGGGACATAACAAGTTTCCCATTTCTGGCGGCTATAGCAGGAGTTCACTCCCTGGATGCAAAGTAAAAACAATGTGAACAAGAATGGTTTTTAACCCATTTCATACTGGGATTCCCCATTTTGCTGATATAAAAATCTGATTAGTTTTCTCGTATCTCCCTAAAAGTATAAAGTGTGGCCACCATTTGAATCGTCTCATCGAGATGGTTCAAATGAGTGGTCACAACATATATTTTCGATAAGAAATGAGAATTTTTTTTAGAAATTTTATACGCATATATGGGTATTCCGCATGGAATGGGTTATTTTTGTTTATTGGTGTTTAACGGCCTATCAACAGCTAAGGTCATGTAAGGCCGGGCAAACGTGTCCGGTCCCATTTTAACCTGCTGCATTGGGGGGAAAATCCCAAAATCAGAACGGAATATTTACATCGAGAACAAATATATTCAGCCCTGAAATTAGAATAACCGGACCTGGTGCCAGGTCCATACCACACCAAAGTCACTTGGCCCCATCCCCTAAAATAGGATTACGAATATCGTAATACTCACATAAGGGGTACATGTATAACCAGATTCAACTGTCACATACAAAATGCCAAAGACGTATGTGAGGGCTAAACCAGGTCTCCAGTCGGGATTCCGGTAAGGATGAACCCCGATCGTTAAATTACCCATCGCGTGCTGCCACCCACATGGAATGGGTTAAGAAGCACTGGGTCTCAAACATGTACAGAAATATTTCTACTTAAATATATCAAAAATGGGTCTCAAACATGTGCAGATATATAAATACAATGTATAACAAAATAATTTTTTGAATTCGATCAAATGAAATGGTGCGCTTGGTTGGTGTATGCCATTTGCAGCGCATGTAGCGAAAAAACCCATATAACCTCGAATTAACGCCCCCCTCCTAATAAACGCCCCCCCCCCCCCTCCAAATTAAAAAAAAAAAAACTTACCAAGGACCGCCAATTTTATACACTTTTATGGGTATGAAATGTTTTAAATAACTAATTTTTCTTTTTCTTATTTCTCAATGAAATTATATGTTGTGACCACTCATTTGAACCGTCTCAACGAGATGGTTCAAATGGTGGTCACGACATATAGTATGCAGAATTATTATACTGAATTTATTACATTATCACAGCCAAATTGGCTGTGATAATGTAATAAATTCAGTATAATAACAATTATTAAATTTATCCTTAAAGGAGATATAACAAGATTCTGTTTTCGCGATACGCTTATGTATTCATCATTTATATTTATATATCAAATAAAACAAATTTCACAGTAATCCGACCAGTATGTGCCGTTATTTTACGGATTTAATATTCCGGACAGCCAGTTTTTCCAGTCCTTAAATCCAAACAATATTATTATATAAGAAACCTTTATCCACCAATCAGGTAAGCTGTACTACTGCTACTTCATAGCGGTTATTTTTACAGCGCCACCTGGCGCCAGAAGGTCGCAGTAACAGGAGAGATAAGCGATGACAAATTCATTGCCTGGCTCTGTATAGGTGTCAAATAAGGTGCGATATGAGAAATCTCAATATCACGAAAAATACAAACAAACCGGAATTCGGTTATTAGGGTCACCTTTGCTGCTTTTTAGAGCATTTTGAAGAAAATAAGTGAGAATTTGTAATGTGACCTTTAAATTGTAAATTTCTCCCTCAAAGTATACTTTGCTAGATAAGTAAACTTTGCAATGTTGATATCCTGGTATCCTGATAATTTGCGGCTGTGACTGAAAAATGGGGCTTACGGGTTTTGCGACCAGTGTAGATCCTGATCAAATAGCACACTCTGGTAGCCTAAATAATAACAATCTATATTGCTTGTTTCAGCACAGGCGATTGAAGTCCCCTCTCCACATTCAGAGCCCCCGCCCCCCACCCCCTATAGTATACTATTACAGGGATTCCGCTGGGGAAAATAAAAAAATCGCCACTTCAAAAAAATAAAACAATTGGCGATAAAAAATTACAATTTTTCTTTTTGATTTTTTCCCCCGAAAATTGAAATTTTTGATCGCCAATTGTTTATTTTTATCGCCAATTGCGAAAGTGGCGATCGCCAGCGGAATCCCTGCTATTATAAATTTACGTAGTATAGTCGGACCAGATTGATTTATCTAAAATGGGTATGTGGGTGGTGAGTTCAATCGCATGTGGTTAGAGGCATACCGGGTGTTTCATTGATGGAATGGCGCACAGTGCAGATCCTGATCAGACTGTGCGAATGCACAGGCTGGTCAGGATCTACACTGGTCGCAAATCCCATAAGACCCATTACTCCAGTCACAGCCACATTTATGTATTAATATTTGTTAAAAGACATTCCTGCATCTACCGGTACTTAGAATATAATAATACTAATATCAACTCACGGATACTTCCTGATGTACAATATGCACAGGTTGATCAGGATCTACACTGTTCGCAAATCCCATAAGATCAAATTCACAGCCACATTTATGTATTCGTATTTGTTAAAATACATTCCTGCATCTACTTAGAATATAATACCGGTAATAATAAAATAAACCCACTGATATTCCCTGATGTACAATCCGCACAGGTTGATCAGGCTGTACACTAGTCGCAAATCCCATAAGACCAAATTCACAGCCACATTTATGTATTCGTATTTGCTAAAACACATACATGCATCTACTTAGAATATAATAAATAATATAAGCTCACAGGTACTTCCTGATGTACAATCCGCACAGGTTGATACAAATAATAATAACAAATTTAAAAATAAATAAATAAAAAATTGTAATTTTTTATCGCCAACTGTTTATTTTTATCGCCATTTCCGAAAGTGCCGATCGCCAGTGGAATCTCTGCCATAAGACCCAATTTACAGCCACATTTATGTATTTGTATTTGTTAAAACACATACATGCATCTTCTTAGAATATAAGCTCATGGATACTTCCTGATGTACAAGGAAGTCATATTTATCAGTAACGCATTACAAACGTGATAACGTTACAACTCCAACACATATATGTAGGTTCTCAGTTACAACTCCAACACATATATGTAGGTTCTCAGTTACAACTCCAACACATATATGTAGGTTCTCAGTTACAACTCCAACACATATATGTAGGTTCTGAGCAAGTAAGGGATCAGTTTACGGGGCGAATGTGGGCGAAATTCTCTGACTTCTCCCTATTTTGAGTTGAAGGAAAAGTTTTTCACTATATAAAAAAGAAAATTTGAGGAAAAAAATCTATTTTCTAATTTTTTTGGTGAAAACTTCTCCCTATTTTGATGGGCTAGCTTGAACTCTGCACTTTCTATAGTAATTATACAGAGCTCCAGATAAGTTGTGTGTATATCTAGTATTACATTCCCTGGTTTCAAATTCAATACATACATGTACATGTATTTCTTTTTGCATTGTGTGAAATAGAGCCACTCCAGTGTCTCTAGATATCAATTTTATCACACAAGGCTTAGGACCTGTAGCCTATTTCACCAACATTGCAAAGTATACGTTCCTAGCAAAGTATACTTTGAGGGAGAAATTTTTAATTTTTAATATTAATTTTTATTATACTGAATTTATTACATTATTACAGCCATTTTGGCTGTGATAATGTAATAAATTAAGTATAATAATTCTGCATACTTTTAATTATCAAATATATGCAGTGGTTAGTTCTACAGTAGAACTTCGATAACTAGAACAGGTCTGGCTCGAACACCATGGAAAACTCGAACTGGTTCGACAGTCCCGGCAAATTTCCTATATAATTCATGTAATAAAACACCTTAAACTCGAACTATGAATTACTCGAACAGTCGAACCTGTGGATTAGTCCCGTGGACGGTCAAACAGTGGTAATTACCGCTAATAACTCGAACAGGTAAGTCTGTGATCAGCTGTTTGTCTAACGAGGTGCGAATTCCACCAGTGCGGGCGGTCGCGTTGAGTAGTTTCCCTTGACGCGGGATGACATTAAATCACGAATCGCAAACAATAGCGGCGTGAAGTACGGGCGTTATGATGTCCACGCTAATTAAGTGATTTGAACAAAAAATTCATTTTATGTAATGTTTAATTGGCTGTTGAGCGACTATTGACACATTTCTATGTCTATCGAGTGAATAATGCGTGCTGAGTTTGTGAATAAAACGAGACGAATTTGAGCAATACCAGTATTATGTATAGACGCAAAGCGGAACATAGCAGTTTATTTGACGTATAATTACATGTAAATATTGAATAAAACAGCAACTTTACAATTGTATTTGTTATTTTTTCATTTCTCCCTCCAAATGTAATGCATATACAATGGCATGTCACATCGGTCATCTCATATATTCACATAAGTTATTTTATTGACTGAATTTTTGAAACTTCATTCCCTCGAACTATGCATCGCTCGAACTCAAACTCGATTCCGTTGCCGGTTCGAGCGATCGAAGTTCTACTGTATATGAAATAATGCATTTCAGGAAAAATAAATGATTACTCTCTCAAAGTATACTTTGCTAGAAAAGCATACTTAGCAATTTTGATGAAATCGGCTACTGCTAGTAATTCCTGCCGCTTCCTAGCCGAGCCTGAGTAACTACTGTCTGTTTCACGAAAACTGTCCAAATGTTACGGCCATATAAACAATGCAAAAACAATATTTTTTTGGATAATATTAAAATTTGACAAAATTTCAGAATGAGCCTTCTTTTTATTTCGTGAAATTTTGTCAAATATTGATTTTATTATGAAACAAGAAACGAGGCAAAGCCACGAAGGCCAGGTTTTTTCCAAGCATAGACACTTGGATAACATAATTATACCCACTTTTTGTAGACTAGATGGCCGTGGCCTGCATGTTGCGCCTTGGGGCGAGGCATGGACACTAAAAAAATAGATATAGTAGATGGAAAAACTTTAACGAAAACAAGAGCTCCGCGGAGCAAAATGTCCCGCCTGGCGCAGTTTGATTGTATATATGGAGCTTGTAATAATCTTGGGGTTAGTGAGCAACATGGGCTTTCTGTAGAATGATGCGGGATGTTGTTACAAATGCATGTATGGAATATTAAAGCATAAACTGAGCGTTAACTTTTGCAAAGACGGAAATTTCTAAGTCAGTGACCTTGACCTTTGGGTTAGAGGGCATCATGGGCTTTCTGATAGATGATGGGATGTTGTTACAAATGCATGTATGGAATATTAAAGCATAAACTGAGCGTTAACTTTTCCAAACACGGAAATTTCTAAGTCAGCGACCTTGACCTTTGGGGTTTGCGGGTACCATGGGCTTTCTGTAGAATGATGCGGGATGTTGTTACAAATGCATGTATGGAATATTAAAGCATACATAAATTGAGCGTTAACTTTTCCAAACACGGAAATTTCTAAGTCAGCGACCTTGACCTTTGGGGTTTGCGGGTACCATGTGCTTTCTGTAGAATGATGCAGGATGTTGTTACAAATGCATGTATGGAATATTAAAGCATAAACTGAGCGTTAACTTTTCCAAACATGGAAATTTCTAAGTCAGTGACCTTGACGTTTTGGGTTAGCGGGCAACATGGGCTTTCTGTAGAATGATGCGGGATGTTGTTACAAATGCATGTATGGAATATCAAAGCATAAACTGAGAGTTAACTTTTCCAAACACGGAAATTTCTAAGTCAGTGACCTTGACCTTTGGGGTTAGCGGGCATCATGGGCTTTCTGCAGAATGATGCGGGATGTTGTTACAAATGCATCTATGGAATATTAAAGCATAAACTGAGCGTTAACTTTTCCAAACACGGAAATTTCTAAGTCAGCGACCTTGACCTTTGGGGTTTGCGGGCACCATGGGCTTTCTGTAGAATGATGCGGGATGTTGTTACAAATGCATGTATGGAATATTAAAGCATAAACTGAGCGTTAACTTTTCCAAACATTGAAATTTCTAATTCAGTGACCTTGACCTTTGGGGTTAGCAGCCACCATGGGATTTCTGTAGAATGATGCGGGATGTTGTTACAAATGCATGTATGGAATATTAAAGCATAAACTGAGCGTTAACTTTTGCAAAGACGGAAATTTCTAAGTCAGTGACCTTGACCTTTGGGGTGAGCGGGCACCATGGGCTTTCTGCAGAATGATGCGGGATGTTGTTACAAATGCATGTATGGAATATTAAAGCATAAACTGAGCGTTAACTTTTCCAAACACGGAAATTTCTAATTCAGTGACCTTGACCTTTGGGGTTAGCAGCCACCATGGGATTTCTGTAGAATGATGCGGGATGTTGTTACAAATGCATGTATGGAATATTAAAGCATAAACTGAGCGTTAACTTTCGCAAACACGGAAATTTCTAAGTCAGTGACCTTGACCTTTGGGGTTAGCGGGCACCATGGGCTTTCTGGAGAATGATGCGGGATGTTGTTACAAATGCATGTATGGAATATTAAAGCATTCCATTGAGGGAAACAGAAGTTACAATGAATTAACTTGAGCGTTAAATTTTAGAAACAGAGCTAAACGCAAAAACTTAACGTTGAATGCATGTGAAAAGTAGGTCAATCAACCATGAAAAGTAGGTCAAGGTCACATGGACTCCCTCTGTGTGAGATGGTTACACCACAGTGTTGATGTATACCAAGTATGGAGGTCGTAGGTGTTATAGTTTTCTGGAAACTGACCTAAACGCAAAAACTTAACGTGAAATGTTGATGCTGCCGACGACGCCGCCGACGACGACGCCGACGGAAAAGCTATACCTATGTCCTGCTTCTGCTAAAGCAGGCGGGACAAAAAACCTTTAACCGGACACACGGACGTACGGACGGACATATGCCAAAATGCCGACGATATCGCGCTTTCCGCAAGCGGGTGCGACAATGATGATAAACACCCATGTGAAGTATCAAGGTAATGTATGAAGCAGTTGCAGAGATATAGTACACAAAAAAACTTTAACAAAAAAATTAAAAGTAATTTGACCTTGACATTGGGCACAGGGGCCGCACGGTTGGGGGTTAGAATGAAAATATGGATGATGATAAACACCCATGTGAAGTTTCAATTTAAGGTAATGGGCAAAGCAGTTGCAGAGATATAGTATAACAAAAAACTTTTAACCAAAAAACTTTAACCAGACGTACGTTAAAAAGTTAACGTTGAAAATGGCTAAGTCAATTACGTAGAAATAATAGGTGAAGGTAAAAAAATGGTCACATGTTGGATAGTTGTATGTGGTAGGCACCCCTTGGTTATGAAGTTGTGAAAGTTTGGTCGTCCTAGGTGGTACAGTACCAAAGAAATGGACTTAAACACGAAAACTTAACATTGTAAACGCGAAAACTTAACATTGAAAATGGCTAAGTCGACTGCGCGGAAAAAATGGGTGAAGTTAAAAACAAGAAACGAGGCAAAGCCACGAAGGCCAGGTTTTTTCCAAGCATGGACACTTGGATAACGTAATTATACCCACTTTTTGTAGACTAGATGGCCGTGGCCTGCATGTCGCGCCTTGAGGCGAGGCATGGACACGAAAAAAATAGATATAGTAGATGGAAAAACTTTAACGAAAAAACTTTAACCGGACACTCGGACACTCGGACGTACGGACGGACGTGCGGACAATATTGAGGAAGGGGCCATTTCCATTGTTCTAGAACAATGGAAATGGCCCTTTGTTATGAATAGAATAAGGGGCCAGACGGATATTTCAAAGGAACCTTTTGTGCTAAACTCCGCCCCGTGGCCCCTTACTCTCGAATACCTGCCCGGACGGACGGACGGACGGATGTATGCCAAAATGCCGACGATATCGCGCTTTCCGCAAGCGGGTGCGACAATGATGATAAACACCCATGTGAAGTATCAAGGTAAAAGGTGAAGCAGTTGCAGAGATATAGTACACGAAAAAACTTTAACAAATAAATTCAAAGTAATTCGACCTTGACAGTGATCACAGGGGCCGCACGGTTGGGGGTTAGAATGAAAATATGGACGATGATAAACACCAATGTGAAGTTTCAAGTAATGGGCGAAGCAGTTGCAGAGATGATATAACGAAAAAGTTTTAACCAAAAACCAAAAAATTTAACCAGACATACGTTAAATTTTTTTTAAGAATTTATGCTATTTTTAGATGGCGGCCATCTTGGATTAGCGATGACCTCCATTTTAAAACAAATCTGAAAAAACTTTAACAAAAAATTCAAAGTAATTTGACCTTGACATTGGCACAGGGGTCGCACGGTTGGGGTTATAATGAAAAATATGGATGATGATAAACACCCATTGAAGAAGTTTGTTTCAAGGTAATGGGCGAAGCAGTTGCAGAGATATAGTACAACAAAAAAGTTTTAACCAAAAAACTTAACCAGACGTACGTTAAAAAGTTAACGTTGAAAATGTTAAGTCAATTACGTAGAAATAATAGGTGAAGGTAAATAAATGGTCACATGTTGGATAGTTGTAATGTGGTAGGCACCCCTTGGTTATGAAGCTGTGAAAGTTTGGTGGTCCTAGGTGGTACAGTACCAAAGAAATGGACTTAAACACGAAAACTTAACATTGTAAACGAAAAACGAAAAAAACTTACATTGAAAATGGCTAAGTCGACTGCGCGGAAAAAATGGGTGAAATTAAAAAACAAAAAAAAAAGTAACATGTTGGATAGTGATATGTGGTGGGCACCCCTTGAATTATGAAGCTGTGAAAGTTTGTGGTCCTAGGTGGTACAGTACCAAAGAAATGGACTTAAACACGAAAACTTAACATTGTAAACGCGAAAACTTAACATTGAAAATGGCTAAGTCACTGCGTGGCTGGGAAAAAATGGGTGAAGTTAAAAAAAAAGTAACATGTTGGATAGTGATTGTGGTGGGCACCCCTTGATTATGAAGCTGTGAAAGTTTGATGGTTGTAGGTGGTACAGTACCAAAGAAATGGACTTAAACACACGAAACTTAACATTGTAAATGCAAAACTTAACATTGAAAATGGCTAAGTCGACTGCGCGAAAAAATGGGTGAAGTTAAAAAAAAAGTAACATGTGGATAGTGAATGTGGTGGGCACCCCTTGATTATGAAGCTGTGAAAGTTTGGTGGTCCTAGTGGTACAGGTACAGTACCAAAAGAAATGGACTTAAACACTAAAAACTTAACATTGTAAACGCGAAAACTTAACATTGAAAATGGCTAAGTCGACTACGCGGAAAAATGGGTCAAGTTAAAAAAAAAGTAACATGTTGGATAGTGATATGTGGTGGCACCCGATTGATTATGAAGCTGTGAAAGTTTGGTGGTCCTAGGTGGTAATGTAAACAAAGAAATGGACTCAAACACGAAAAACTTAACATTGAAAATGGCTAAGTCGACTACGCGGAAAAAATGGGTCAAGTTAAAAAAAAAGTAACTGTTTGATAGTGATATGTGGTGGGCACCCTTTGATTATGAAGTTCTGAAAGTTTGGTGGTCCTAGGTGGTACAGTAACAAAGAAATGGACTCAAACACGAAAACTTAACATGATTGTGGACGCCCGCCCGCCGCCCCCGCCCGCCCGCCCCCCGCCCGCCCCCGCCCGCCCGGCTTTCGCCAATCCAATAGCCTGGATTTTTTTTCAAAAAACCTGGCTAAAAAAAGTAACATGTTGGATAGTGATATGTGGGTGGGCACCCCTTGATTATGAAGCTGTGAAAGTTTTTTGGTGGTCCTAGGTGGTACAGTACCAAAGAAATGGACTTAAACACGAAAACTTAACATTGTAAACGCGAAAACTTAACATTGAAAATGGCTAAGTCGACTACGCGGAAAAAATGGGTCAAGTTAAAAAAAAAAAAAGAAACATGTTGGATAGTGATATGTGGTGGGCACCCTTTGATTATGAAGCTGTGAAAGTTTGGTGGTCCTAGGTGGTAAAGTAACAAAGAAATGGACTCAAACACGAAAACTTAACATTGAAAATGGCTAAGTCGACTACGCGGAAAAAATGGGTCAAGTTAAAAAAAAAGTAACATGTTGGATAGTGATATGTGGTGGGCACCCTTTGATTATGAAGTTGTGAAAGTTTGGTGGTCCTAGGTGGTACAGTAACAAAGAAATGGACTCAAACACGAAAACTTAACATTGATTGTGGACGCCGCCCGCCGCCGCCCGCCCGCCCGCCCGGCTTTCGCCAATCCAATAGCCTGGATTTTTTTTCAAAAAACCTGGCTAAAAAATGAGTTCTCTGTGGGAATTTAACATGGGGAAAAAGAGGTGGAGAACCAGGAGGAGTTGAAAAACAAAAAAAATTGGAAATTGATTTTGAAACCTACATGTAGCTAGATAGCTTGGAAATTATCTAACTAAGAAAACAAAAGTTACATTTTGAAAATCAGTCCACTATTTCTGAAATTAGACAAATTTCCCCATGTAAAATCCCCATAGACATCTTCACTCATGTGGAAATTGTTTTTACGCAATAAAATCAATATTGGACCAAATTTCACGAAATAAAAAGTACGCTCATTATTAAATTTTGATATATTTCTATTTTGTCCAAGCGAAGGAAGATAATCCATTTTATAATGGCAATGATGATTTTCTATTGAAATAAAAAAAATAACAAGAGTGTCGTAAGTCACAAAATACGCCCGTCGAAAATGGGCCAGGCAGCGAAGATGCAGAAATGTGAAGCTGTCACCAAGGCAAGAAATGTGAATTTGAAAATCTATAGCATTATTTCTTCCTCTTGTTTTGATAAATATATAGGTATACTAATTTAGGTAGACATGTGTAAAGTAGAAATTATATAGAATTGCATACAAAAATGTAGAAAAATGGCTAAGTTAAAAAGTCTATATTTTTGTTAAAAAAAATAATTTGGCATAAAAACACCACGATGCACATGTATACTGAGCAAAACTAGAAACGTCCCTCCATGTTTAAGGAAAGATTCATCAAAAACCAAAAGGGTTACTTTTAAAAATCAAAATGGAAAAACAAGTTCATTCATTTCTGTATCAAAGCCAATAAATTGCATTTGGATATCTTGTTAAATATTCGAGAGATAACCGGCCAAGGGCGGTAGGGGTCAAAATCAAAAATCACAAAAACTCAGAAATGTGTTACTTAATGTTTAGAGATGGAATTTCAATAAGTAATGTGGCAAATTCAGTAAATCTCGTTAGTACCGAGTGTGGCCACCATTTGCATGAATGCATGCAATGATCCTACGCCGCATCGACGTGACGTAACGCAATACCAGTGCGTTGGGCAAATTCCTCCATTCCCGTTGTAACGCCCGTGTAAGATCGCGAACATTGTCAATCTGATGGTTAGCTCGTGCTTTGCGGCCCAGCTCATCCCATATGTGCTCAATGGGATTGAGATCCGGGGAGACCGCGGGCCATGGCATGACGTCGACGTTGTTTTGCTGTAAGTATTGAGTGGTGACCCTGGCTACGTGAGGGCGGGGGGCATTGTCGTGCATCAATGTCACACCAGGACCATGCTGACGGATAAATGGTAAGGCATGTGCATTTAGCACATCTGCAACATAACGTTGTGCATTGATGTTGCCCTGAACAACAAACCAAATCTGTCTTCCGGTTTCCTATGATCCCACCCCAGACCATTACGCTCCCATCCCCCAAACCTGTTCTCTCAACAATGCAACAATCGGTGAATCTTTCATTTTTACGCCTGTATACCCGTAATCTTCCGTCAGCATGACTAACTGTGAACCGAGATTCATCGGAGAACAAAAACTCGGTTCCAGTCAGCCCTTCTCCAGTTCAGATGACGTCGCGCCCATAACAGTCTGGCAGCACGGTGACGTTGGGTCATTATCTGACCAGTTGTACGGGCCGCGTTGCCCGGATTGGTTGGGCGTTACGACGTAACCGGTTGCGAATGGTCTGCCCTGAGACACCGTATCGCCTAGCAGTGACTGTGGCTGCCAATCGACGTTGACGTAAGTGCGTCAACGTAATGTAACAATCGGCTCTAGCCGTCGTTACACGAGGCCTACCAGGTCGCTGCCGGTCGTGAACAGCCCCAGTCTGCTGGTACCGGGCTGCAAGACGATCAATCGTTCTTCCGACAGCAACCAAACCTAGGCGCACGACCGCCCTGGCGGCCATCCCACCACCCGCAAGCATCCCAATTGCCTGATTTCGCTCGTTTTTCGGAAAGCCGTGGCATATCGAAAACAGTGAAAAATTAAAAAAAGTTTTTTAATTTTCCGAATAGCCCCTATCGCATGAATGGTACGACATGAACTGAATCACCTTATCGATGACAAGTATAGCGTGCACGTGCAAAAAGTGGAAATCAACGTTCCGGTCACTGGCCGCTATGTAAACCGTGTGTATCGGCTAAACTCTACACGATCGTATTCTGAACATCGCCACGGTTTAAAATACATGTACTTTGAACATGTGGTACATACATAGACAGAGCTACACCGGCTATAAAACAGGGACGTTTCTAGTTTTGTTGAGTATATAATATGTGCAGAAGACGTCTGTAAAGTTTTGATTGACTGAAAGTTTTAGAGGAGTAGTGTACAAAAACTGTGTACCCTACATGTATATAGAATTGCATACAAAAATGTAAGAAAAATGGCTGAGTTACATGTAAAAAGGTGATGTTTTTGTTATAAAATATTTTTTTGGCATAAAAACACCAAGGTGCACATCTTCAATACATGTATGTGTAGAAGATGTGTGTAGTTTCAGTTTGATTAACTGAATTGTTTGAGAGGAGTAGTGTATACAAATTGTGCAGTTTTTCCGTCCGCCACACGCCGCCTTGCGGTAAAACATAATATGTAACGGTCCAAAGAGACAATTCAAATGAAATGCCAAGACATGTTTTCATTTCGAAGCAAACTACGGTATTCAATAATTGCTGTCTGTTGATGTGCAAACAGAAGTGTGATTTATTTTTACCCAATTAGAATTTTGAAATAAATACCCAATTGCTTCAGAAATGATGGAGTGAAAATATTCAATTACTAATTCCTTATCTGGAGCCCTGTGTACCGCCATTTTGGAGTATTGGATAGGAAGTTATGGAATTAACTTGCTATTTGTGAGGACCCAGTGGGTATGCACACCCTTGGACTATTGTGGTATTTTATAGATACAGAGCTCCAGATAAGTTTTGTGTCTAAAGCGTACTACACCCCCTCATTTCAAAATCATTGCGTATTTTACTTTTACAGATGGATTATTGATTTTCTTCATTACTAAATAGAGAAACTAGATGGCCGCGGCCTGCATGTCGCGCCTTGTGGCGAGGCATGGACACTATATATAGTATAACAAAAAACTTTAACCAAAAAACTTAACCAAAAACTTCAAAGTAATTTGACCTTGACATTGGGCACAGGGGCCGCACGGAGGGGGGTAGAATGAAAATATAGATGATGATAAACACCCATGTGAAGTTTCAAGGTAATGGGCAAAGCAGTTGCAGAGATATAGTATAACAAAAAATTTTAACCAAAAACTTTAACCAAAAAACTTAACCAAAAACTTCAAAGTAATTTGACCTTGACATTGGGCACAGGGGCCGCACGGGAGGGGGTTAGAATGAAAATATAGATGATGATAAACACCCATGTGAAGTTTCAAGGTAATGGGCAAAGCAGTTGCAGAGATCTAGTATAACGAAAAACCTTAACCAAAAAACTTAACCAAAAAACTTAACCAAAAACTTTAATCAAAGAACTCAACCAAAAACTTTAACCAAACAACTTAACCAAAAACTTTAACCGGACACACGTATGTACGTACGTACGCCGTACGCCAAAGTGCCGACTATATCGCGCTTTCCGCAAGCGGGCGCGACAAAAACTTAACCAAAAAACTTAACCAAAAACTTCAAAGTAATTTGACCTTGACATTGGGCACAGGGGCCGCACGGAAGGTGGGGGAGAATGAAAGTATAGATGATGATAAACACCCATGTGAAGTTTCAAGGTAATGGGCAAAGCAGTTGCAGAGATATAGTATAACGAAAAACTTTAACCAAAAAACTTAACCAAAAACTTTAACCAAAAAACTTAACCAAAAACTTCAAAGTAATTTGACCTTGACATTGGGCACAGGGGCCGCACGGGAGGGGGGTAGAATGAAAATATAGATGATGATAAACACCTATGTGAAGTTTCAAGGTAATGGGCAAAGCAGTTGCAGAGATATTCAATAACAAAAAACTTTAACCAAAAAACTTATCCAAAAACTTAACCAAAAACTTTAACCACAAAACTTAACCAAAAACTTTAACCAAAGAACTTAACCAAAAACTTCAAAGTAATTTGACCTTGACATTAGGCACAGGGGCCGCACGGGAGGGGGGTAGAATGAAAATATAGATGATGATAAACACCCATATGAAGTTTCAAGGTAATGGGCAAAGCAGTTGCAGAGATATAGTATAACAAAAAACTTTAACCAAAAAACTTAAGCAAAAAACTTAACCAAAAACTTTAACCAAAAAACTTAACCAAAAAACTTGAAAGTAATTTGACCTTGACATTGGGCACAGGGGCCGCACGGGAGGGGGGTAGAATGAAAATATAGATGATGATAAACACACATGTGAAGTTTCAAGGTAATGGCAAAGCAGTTGCAGAGATAGTAGTAACAAAAACGAAAACTTTAAGCAAAAAACTTAAGCAAAAAACTTAACCAAAAACTTTAACCAAAGAACTTAACCAAAAACATTAACCAAAAAACTTAACCAAACAACTTAACCAAAAAACTTAACCAAAAACTTTAACCAAAGAACTTAACCAAAAACGTTAACCAAAAAACTTAACCTTACAGCTTAACCAAACATTTTAACCGGACACACGTACGTACGTATGCCAAACGGCCGACTATATCACGCTTTCCGCAAGCGGGCGCGACAAAAATGATAAAAACTAGAAAATGTGTTCATAGAACACGGATGCCCCACATATCGCTTTGATAATAAATGAGGCCAAATTCCAAGTGAAATTATTTTTTTACCTGAGCATTAAAGTTTTTGAAGCACCAAGTATGTGACCTTGACCCTGGGCTTGACGGGGGCAGGACGAACGTGGATTTAGCACAGGGCGGTAGAGGACCATTAGAGCAATGCGTATATGAAGTATGAAGCTGATCCGTGAAAGGAAACAGAAAGTATAAGATATTTACCTGAGCGTTAGTTTTTGAAGCACTAAGTATGTGACCTTGACCCTGGGCTTGGCGGGGCAGGACAAACGTGGATTTGGCACAGGACGGTAGAGGACCATTAGAGCATTGTGTATATGAAATATGAAGCAGATCGGTCGATGGATGAAGAAATTATGAGACATTTACCCGAGCGTTAAAAGTTTTGTGACGGACGGACGGACAAGGGTAACACTAAATGCCCCCTCCACTATCGTGGTGGGGCATAAAAATATAACAAATTTAAACATTCACTTATTTGAGCTGCAAAACTGTTTGCCGCTCAACTAAGTGAATTTTTAACATTATGACAGTATTTTCATTACTCAATTTGAAAATCAATGCGTATTTTCACATTATTGTGCGTATTGTGTACTCCCACTTTGGATAATCAATGCGTTTTCAGCTAAAATAATTGTGTAAAATACACCAATACGCACCTTATCTGGAGCTCAGTATAGATATATACATGTATGTATTTTTATCAATACAGTTTGTCAGTTCAGAGGTTTTTTTGTTATCTTATAGTTTTATCAGCTTTTTTTATTAAGACGTACAAATTTGACAACAGAAATGGTAGTTTATTTGTTTGTTTGTTGGGGTTTAACGGCCTATCAACAGCTAAGGTCATTTAAGGCCGGGTCAATGGGTTTAGTACTAAATCCCATATATTACCTGTACAAGTACATGTTCAAATAGGGGGAGAATCCCAAAATCAGAACTGAATATTTCAGGGTTGGCCGGGAAATACCGGGGAAATACCGGTATTTCCCGTCCCGGGAAATACTCCCCAAAGTGGGAAATACCGGGAAATATGAATTTTGATGTTATTATTTGATAATTAAAGTTATTTAAATTAAGTTTTAAGCTCAGTAATAGTTAATTAAACAATCAACAACTTAATAATTAGATATAGGGGTTAATTACAATGTATAGATCTGTTTCATTCCCAACTAGTGGTACTCATCAGGTGGAATATTTGGCCACCATGACATTTATATTTTGGTTGTATTATTTTTTTGTAAATTACTTCATTTTTTAGGAAGCATCCGAGTGTCTGCTAGATAAAATTCACAAGGATAACGTCATCATGATCAGACTATGTTTAGACAACAGGCTGTTAATTGTCAACCTTCTTCCACACTAATACATGTATTCGTATCAAGAAATGATAATAAATGATCTTAGCATGCAAGATGTGCATACACAGTCTCTTACAAGTCTTATATGACTGACAAGTACTGTTGTTTTATGCTTTGCATTTGTAATACTTATTTGCATTATTATTATGACATTTATTTAACGTGAAGACTGGGCCACGATGGTACGTATGAGATACAGTACCTAAAATCGTTAAAATTAGCCAAAAGCCTACTTATTTGCATGTACATTGATGAGACTTTAATATACTTTAATAAATCATCAGACTATGACAACAGGCTGTTAAGTTAGCCTTCTCTCACACCTTTTGTGTCATACTGTATAATAAGAACCCAGGTGGTCTGTATATGGTCATGTCAAGTTGTAAAACAATTACTCTTACACTGTACATGGATTATCCCTATTATCAACAGGGATTTTCTCAAAATTCCAAAAGCTTCTTTTTTTTTTTTTATGCTTATATTTAACGGCGGCACTGGCTCTAGGACCTTGCATGCCGTCTCCCAAGAATGGGAGAAAGAACGGTGGTAGAGATTTTTTGAGAGAAGCCGGTAATTCGTATTTACAGAGCAATTACGAATTATCGGTACACATTTACAGCTGGGTGAACTGGAGCAGTGTGGATAAAGTGTCTTGCTCAAGGACACAACACACGCCGCTAGTCAGGCTCGAACCCACGACCCTTGGATTCCAAAAGCAGCTTTTATTAGTGGCAGGTTACTATAGTAATGAGGGGTGTTCTCATATACAATAAAATAGACAGTTGGCAAATACTTAACATAGACTTGTAAATAGGGAAGAAAATTATCTAGAAAATAATGATGTTTTTTTTCTCTAAATAAACTTATTATTTCTTTTTTTATTGCAGAATGTTTTACCTGTAGGATTATCAGTCTACACAGATATAAACCATAGTAGATATAGGGGAATATAGAGACTCATCTTGACATTTTGGAATGAAAAAGACCACCAAGATTCATATTTCCCGGTATTTCCCGCCGTCCTGGGAAATACTCTTATTTCCCGGGAAATTGCCAACCCTGGAATATTTACAATATATATATTCAGCCCTGAAATCAGAATAATCCTGATCTGATGCCAGGTCCTGGCCACACCAGAATCACTTGGCCCTCTCCCAAAAGCAGTATGCTCAGTAATAATCTTACTACTTGTATAATGGGCAATAACCCAATTCAACTCCCAGGTAACAAAAGGGACAAAAATAAAAACGTTTATAAAGGTTTCAAGTCAATTGGATTATGGAGATATTGGGCCAAAGATAACTAGAAAATGTGTTCATAGAACACGGATGCCCCACATATCTCTTTGATAATAAATGAGGCCAAATTCCAAGAGATTTTTTTTTTTACTAGAACGTTAAAGTTTTTGAAGCACCAAGTATGTGACCTTGACCCTGGGCTTGGCGGGGGCAGGACAAATGTGGATTTGGCACAGGACAGTAGAGGACCATTAGAGCAAAGCATATATGAAGTATGAAGCTGATCCGTGAAAGAAAACAGAAATTATAAGATATTTACCTGAGCGTTAAAGTTTTTGAAGCACCAAGTATGTGACCTTGACCCTGGGCTTGGCGGGGGCAGGACGAACGTGGATTTGGCACAGGGCGGTAAAGGACCATTAGAGCAATGCGTATATGAAGTATGAAGCTGATCCGTGAAAGAAAACAGAAATTATAAGATATTTACCTGAGCGTTAAAGTTTTTGAAGCACTAAGTATGTGACCTTGACCCTGGGCTTGGCGGGGGTAGGACAAATGTGGATTTGGCACAGGACAGTAGAGGACCATTAGAGCAATGCGTATATGAAGTATGAAGCTGATCCGTGGAAGGAAACAGAAATTATAAGATATTTACCCAAGCGTTAAAGTTTTTGAAGCACCAAGTATGTGACCTTGACCCTGGGCTTGGCAGGGGCAGGACAAACGTAGATTTGGCACAAGGCAGTAAAGGACCATTAGAGCAATGCGTATATGAAGTATGAAGCTGATCCGTGAAAGAAAACAGAAATTATATGACATTTACCTGATCGTTAAAGTTTTTGAAGCACTAAGTATGTGACCTTGACCCTGGGCTTGGCGGGGGCAGGATGAACATGGATTTGGCACAGGACAGTAGAGGACCATTAGAGCAATGTGTATATGAAACTGATCCATGGAAGGAAACAGAAATTATAAGATATTTACCTGAGCGTTCAAGTTTTTGAAGCAACAAGTATGTGTGACCTTGGCCCTGGGCTTGGTGGGGCAGGACAAACGTGGATTTTGTACAGGGCGGTAGAGGACCATTAGAGCAATGTGTATATGAAATATGAAGCAGATCGGTCAAAGGATGAAGAAATTATGAGACATTTATCTGAGCGTTATTTTTCGTGACAGACGGACGGACAAGGGTAACACTATATGCCCCCTCCACTATCGTGGTGGGGCATAAAAACATACCAGAGAAGAAATGGTAGTAAAAATAAGAAAAATGAGTTTGTAACATTTCTATTAACAATTGTCGTCTGCTGTTGCTTTTATATATTGCCTTATTTCTCAATAAAAACATGTTTTGACAGCACTTTAGAATTATTTCCAATGAAAATGATTCTGAAGTGCTGTCAAAGCATGTTGCAAGTTATTCTAAAGTGCTGTCAAAGCATGTTTTTTATCATAAAAATAGAAAATAAACAGCAGACGACAAAAAAAATAAGATTAAAATAAGCTTTTAATTGATAGAAAACTCTATTCTGACATTAATATGACTACTTTGTGATAAAAACATGTATTTGTCCGCTTTTAATACCCATTTTATATCATTTTGACTTCTGTACAATGATACAAAGTTTGCACAAAGTTAAAGAAATTTCACATACAGACCCTCACTCTTAATTTATAGATGGTGCATCATTGATCAATAGATTGGCTACACAGTGGCCATGTGACCGTGAGAATTGTTTTCATTGACAAGAAACATTTGACACTTGTAAACCAGGGCTCCAGATAAGAAATTAGTAATTGAGTATCGTCACTCATTTCATTTCTGAAGCAAGTGGGTATTTCAAATTTTAATTGGGTAAAATAAAATCACACTACTGTTTACACATTAACAGACAGCAATAATTGAATAGTTTGCTTCAAAATGAAAACATCTTGGCATTTCATTAGAATTGTCTCCATTTCATTGGAGACAATTCAAATGAAATACCAAGATGTGTTTTGATGGAAAATAAGAAAAATATGCTATATTTGTGGTCTGGTTATTGTTTTCTGTAGCATGATAAAGGTACCACTTATTAATTGTTCGTCTACATGTAGGTTACGAATTGACCAATGGTTCTAAAACGGTTATGAAATGACCAATTCAATTGACTGTTTTTGACCGGTTACGAATCATCCAAATGAATGGTTGCGAAACGACCAATATTGTCCGGTTACGAAATGGCGAACAATGCAGACCTTGTCCCTGATCAGACTGTCTGGATGCACATGCTGATCTGGATCTACACATGTCGCAAAACCCATAAACCCCAACGGAAATATCTGCTATATTCTTTTTAATCATAAATGTTATTTTTAAAGAAGATTTGGGTAAATCGGTATAGTCCCCACCCGGTTTTCGTCTATTTTTTATGTCACGAGCTCTGCACGCGCAATGGCTGTCGCCATATATCCATTATCAACATCAGGTTTGCTATTCCCGTTTCTCTTTCAGAATTTCAAGAAAATGTGTTTCTAATAGGCAAGAAACTTTCTTATTTTCACTTATTTACATGCATAATTGATTTTTAATTGAGTTTGTTAAGAAAACCTGATACCTCCATTTAATAAACGTGAAATAATCCCCAATATATGGACCTATCAAGCCAGCATTTGTGTTTACAGCTAACATTTGGAATACCTCAGATTTTCTGCTGCCTTATAAGGGGCACGTCCGCAAAGGTTTAAAATGCATGGAAGGCCAGTAGTGCCATTAACACTACTGAAAACCCAAATGGTATGTGTTTATATTAAATTTTTAAGTTTCATAAAGATGCAAAGAGGACATATTTTAAACATTATGAAAATGATACATTGCATCAGAATATACATGTATATGTGTCATGACAGTAATAACAATTAGTAAAACCTGAATTTATGTGTTATGCACAAGTAAAGGAGGAACATATAAATAGAAAGAATGAAATGCCTATATTTTCCTGGTTTGCTGCCTAATTCAAGTTGATAGGCAGGGATTCTGCTGGCGATCGCCACTTTCACAATTGGCGATAAAAATAAACAGTTGATGATAAAAAATGACAATTTTCAATTATTTGTTTTTGGAAGTGGCGATTTTTTTATTTTCCCCTACAGAATCCCTGGATAGGCCTGTATTATGCTTCTTGTAAATGGTGTTGCGAACAATAAAAGAAGATGTGATGGTGTATTATGAAAGGTAATGCATTCTGGAAGTCGGACATCGTCCATTTCGCGCACCTGCAGGCTATAATTATCTCCCCTGTCGAGGAGCGCAGAGGGAAATCCGACCCGTTTCCTATATAATTGAATAATTTTTGAAAGCTTCAAACAACAAAATTACAATCGCTAAATCAAATTTAAATGCAGATTTATAATGTTAAATGGTCATTAAAAAATATTGTTATCACCATTTAGTATTTTCGTAGTTCTAAATGCAAAATATTCTGGCATAAAAATGATGTATTTTAGAGCAAAATGTATCGACTTACCCCAGGGCTGTACAAATTGGCACGCCCGACGCCCGGGACAAGTCGGTTTTAATCTCGGGCAAGTGCCTCTATGCTGGAATTTAGTCCCGGGCAAGTCACTATTTTCTGTTAGAACGTCCCGCCTCAAGCCCGTTTTTTGGAACCGGACTGTCATAAACTTAATCTCAAAACTGACCACTTTATCGATCGATAACGCTGCGGGCGTCCTGGCGATTCGCAGTTACTGTGTTACACAGTATCTGTGTATCGCAATAAAGTGATATAGCAATCTACAGCGACCCTGATTATATTAATTTAATCGAATTTGAAACTAATTAGCGAATTAGCGAAAATATTCTGCGGCCATCGATGGTTATTGATTTATTTTATGTATGTTAACGTTTTCGTCTCACTGCGTCGACAGGCCAAGATACCTAACTTTAGAGAAATAAATGTATGTTCCTTCACGGGGTGGAAATGGAATTTAAGGTTCTTAATTTAAATTATCGTTTCTACGAGGCATATACACAAAAAAAGTGAAATTGAATGGGATGGACATACTATGAAGGTATGTTTGATTCCCAAGGCGATGTTTGAACCCACAACCTCCAGATTGGAAGTCGTGTTCTAAGCCCTAGGTCACAACCCATACCTTATAAACAAGGAAAGAAATGCTCCTAACGAGCGATCATACGTACTTAGAATAACAGCTGACGTAACGCGCGGTAAACTGAAATGGCCTACTGACAATTGACATTTACGTTCCAACAAGATTTTCACGTGTGTAATCGATCGTATTTCCTCGCCATCATATGAAAACCCCGACTCGAGAAACACAAATTAAGTTGTGGTATCTGAATTTGTCAATTGTTTGTACGGTCTAAGAAATCAAGCAAATGTGACAATTCTTTTTTACAAAATATTAGAATCGTCTAAGGAGACAATTCTCATGTGTTGCCAAAACATGTTTTATTAAGACATCGGACAAATGTGAAAAGAAAACCTGAATACATTGATATTTCTTTACAAAAAACATATTTTGACAACATTTGAGAATCGTCTTAGGAAACGATTCTCATGTGCTGCCAAATCTTGGTTTTATCAAAAAATCAAACAAATGTGAAATTCCACAAGCGAATGCGTAATTATCAATTCATCGGCTATGCGATGACGTGAGCGACTACATAGCGTGGTTTTGGTATGTTTGTTTCCACAGAATTCTAAAGGTCAGTCACACTTTGCACGTGAAACTGGATTAGCGATTGATGATTGTAAACACCATCAGGGTGTGCAGCTAGACCGAAAATGATATGTCGCAAATGTGCTAATTGGGGATGGGTGGTAGGCCATATTTTCTTTTTTGTTACAATCTCGCGTTTTTTCGATCTCGATCTCGCCTTCCGCTTTTGGAAATATGATTTGCCCATGCAGTGTAGAACAGCATGCGTGTTGGATTTGCGTTCTACGTATGTACATGCATATAAAGCATGCTAGTTCGAATTGCATTCTACGTACGTACGTACATGTAATGTATGCGCAAAGCTCAATTTCAACACGCATGCATTCTACACACACATAATACAGGCCCGTAGCCAGACCTGTTTGAAGGGGGTGGGGGTCGTCCGACCCCCCCCCCCAGGCTACGGGCCTGCATAATGACTTGAACATTGTGAAAAGGCCGAGGCGAAAACGCGACATCGCGGTCTCGAAAACGCGAGATAGCCAGGCGAAAACGCGAGAATGAATACAATAGAATCTCACGTTTTCGCCTCGCGATTTGGTCTCGCGTTTTCACGATCTTGTGTATAGGTCGACGATGCGATGCAGTAGCCTAACCAATAACACGTATCGAAATATGTTTTTTTGCTCAATAAACGTGTATTGGCAGCACATTAGAATCGTCTCCTAAGACGAGTATCATTTTTTGTCAAATTATGTTTTTGTTGTCAAGAAATATAGATGTTTGTCCACATGTGTTCTATTTCTTAATAAAAACGTAAAAATGTTTTTGCAGCACATGAGAATCGTCTCCTAAGACAATGTTTACGTGTCCTATTATATTTTCCGGGACAAGTCCGGGCAAGTCACTTTTGCCAAGTCACTTGTCCGGGACAAGTGGCTAAAAAATCAATTTGTACAGCCTTGTACCCCCAAACATATCGGGTCACATGACTAGCGATACGTCACGCCGACTACCAGAATTGTTTTACTGTTTCATACTCAATTTTGTTTTTATTCTTGAATCAATTGTTAAATATATGAATATATGACCGCAATAGCCCACCGACGAAAACCGTGTGTACAAACAGGATATCCGGCTAGAGTAAAAATGGCCGCTCCCATGCAGAAACAAGTTGCTATTGGATTTTTTTTCCAGATGATTTGCAATGGATTTTGATTCAATTTGGTAACTAGTTTATAGTTTATTTAGTAAAGGTTTGTGCATACTTATGAATAGTGCGCGCAGCGTTAAATAGACGAAAACCGAGTGGGGCATTCTAATCCACTTCGGTTGGTTTAAAGGATGGCGACCGTCATTCACTTCTTTGATAGTATATTATCTGTGTAAAATTATTGTGTTATAAGTATCACCGCCGGCTGTCTTCCATACCATACAGTGCCTGTGCTAGCACAACAAACAAAAATAAATTTACAAAAAAATATGGTTAAAAAAAGCCAATTAGTCTCATCTGCGTCAATAGATCGTCAAGAAAAGTGCCGTACAATTGAGATATCATGGTTATGAGTTTACCTGCCAATAACAAACACAAATATAGTTTACTACATAGCGTGTAAAATGCTGTTAAACATTATTTTAATTCTTCAATTTCGTTTCGACCACCAGGAAGTAGCTTGGGATAAATCTCGCGGGACTTTTCGAGATTTCATAATCGGTCCCAAAATACTTCGGCCTTTTGCTCTTCGACCCTCAGACAGTACGGCCTCTACATTTAATGCAACGCCAACTTTCTTGTATTATTTCAGGGATTCTGGAAGTTGGGTATCGTGTCTCTGGTTATTTACACGATAGTATTTATTCAAATGTGACCCGTAAATGGAAAAGGGACCAATCTTGCATATATAGACCAAAATCTGCACCCTAGGACAAATTTAAGCAATACATTTGGTAATCGCTATTATGGGACCTATTTGTTACCTCAATTTTAAATATTTACACCTTCTATACATTCATGTATAATAATGCAAACGCCCATTCGACGTATTATGTTTACATCTCAATACAATACATTAGACACACGTGACGTCGCGAGATCATGTTATTAATTGATTAGAGTTCGCAACGTCGCTGTTTAAGGAATTGCGACAAAATGACGTAAAACAATATTAATTATTATTTATTTTAACGCCAATATGTGGTTATTTACATTTTTGCAACTATCAGACAATGCAGTGTAAATACATGTATATATGTACTGAACAAAATACGTTTAGCACGACCATACATTACCGAAAATATTTTTGCTACATGAATCGATTTCGGTGTTTGCTGACACGGAAATCGATTATTCGCTAAAACGACAAAAGTATGTGCCGAATTCCCGAGACCACCAAATGAAGTGTTTGCTGCGCCATATTTCATCGAAATTCGTTGCATACGAATGAAAATATAAAATGAAAAGTCACGCAGAGCATGATGTTATTAGCTGATCAAATCAGGGTTCAATATATGTCCGTATTTTAGTAGTTACTGAGTCCTCGGGGGGTGGGGGGGAGGGGGGGGGGGGAAGGGGGGGGGGGGAATGAATGAGCGAGTGAGTATTGGTGTTTAACGGCCTATCAACAGCTAAGGTCATTTAAGGCCGGGCCAACGGGTTGTACTATCCCGCATTAAACGGGTCCACGATGAGGAAAATTCCCAAAATCAGAACTCAATATTTCCATGCCACACCATGCAGTCACTTTAGTAGCTCGGCCCCAAAGTAATATGATTTGCCATAAGCTTATTACTTCTTAATGGAGCATAACAGGTTAACGTTGACACTTGTTTATCCCTTGTTTATCGATTTCAATGGTTTAAATCGACTCGAAGCTTACGTTCAACGGCCGCACAAACTCGATTGACCAATTTAAATACGCAATAGTCAATTAAATAGTCAATTACGTTTTTTTAATGTGCGCATTGGTCATTTAAAAAGGGACCCATCCGTGATTTTTTGCGCGATGTCGGGCGCAAGACAATCAATAATTTGCGACATTGAAAATAATTAAGGGGGATTGCCGCAATCGCGCGTGCTGGATGCATCCCTGCCATCCCTGCATGATACGTAAACAAATCAAAGTTCGCTATGAAAGGCAATTCTTCGTTTTGATTGGTGGAAACTTTCGTGAATATAAATATATAGCGTCAAATGACGCGCATACGCGATCCAATGGGATAAACCCGAGATGCTGGGGTTGCTAGTCGGAGGAGATTTTGAGCAGAGGTCGATTATAAATTAGCCGAATAAACACATTTTACGCGATTATACGTGGCTGAAACTTGTTCTGTTTAATAAATAAAAGCTTTAAATTAGCCCAATAATCGGCGTATGTTGGCGTATATGGCCATTAGAGCCAACTATATGGACTTCAACAACAACAACTTCCGGGATCAATCTCTTCCGGCGTTCAGCTCATTACGTATTCAAAATTGTGTTATTTGGCTATATTTAAAGTTTTAAACGGAGATAATTGCCAAAAATGCAAACTTTATCGGTTGATGCAATTTGGAAGTGATACAGCAAAATTCGCGTTCGTAGATTACCGAATAGCGGAGAAAAGGGTTGCTACAAACTTTTTCAGAATTCGATGGATGACCAATATATTAGCCGATCTATAAATAGATCGGCTAATAATAATATATACCTGACACTCTTTCACAACCATTTATTGTAGAAGTAGACACACATTGGATAATCGTAATGGTAAAAATGCTGCTCCACAGGTCAACGTTCAACATAGGGTCGATCAGCACTGGAAGTTCACAGAATAAGTCAGTATTTGGTATGTCCACCATTTGCGGTCACTTCCATGCTTCCAATAAGTTTGTTAACCTCTCTCAGTGTAAAGTTCCTCCACTCTCGGTGTAACGCCTGCTCCAAACAACGGATGTCAGTGACGTCATCTAGAAATCGGCGATAAATCGGGCGATTTGCAATTGGCCGGCAAAACCAATGTCTCTATCCCGTGTTGGTTGAGGACGTACGTACGTTGCTGGTGTGTCGCGCTGTATAGGGACGTGCGTTGTCCTGTTGTATGATATGACGCCATTAAGTTGGCGTAGATAATGGACAAGCACTGGCTCAATGACTTCGTCACAGTAGCGAGCAGCCATGAGTGTATCTGGAATTGTCACTAGAATTGCTTTACTGTTACGAGCAATTCCGCCCCACACACCCGCCGCCATATCGGTCACGTTGAATGATATTCTGTGCGTCGTACCGTTCTCCTTTGCGTCGCCAGACACGAACACGTCAATCAGCAAATTGAACAGTAAACAGTGACTCATCGGTAAACAAGATGTTGTTCCATTGGTGCCGAGTCCAACGTTGATGCCTCGATATGCATCAATATACTCACATAAGAAAGTTGATTTCTTCAAGATTACGTCGATCTTTCCCCAATTTCAAATTAAAATCACAAAGAGAAAACGGAAATGGCGGGATAACCTAAAGACAATTGTAGCACCTCGAGGATTATAGATTAACCAGACATCCGCTTTGGCGAGAAAAGATCCAAGATAATTCCGAATGAGTCAGGTCGGCTGTTTACCAGCGTACGTATTACTGTATCTGTGGCTACCGCTATGCAGTAACGCGGGAACCAGGTCCAGTGGCATTTGACACGGACGCTAATAAAGCATGCCAGTTGTCAACACTCCGCGCGCGCACGAGAATCTTGACCTAGAATTCTGCGACGTTAATGAAATTGCACGTACGCCCAGCCCAACCTAAATACATACGCAAAATTAATCGTCTAGGATATGAAATGATTAATTACATAGGCCTAAACATGTCGCAAATAAAGGTTAAACTGAATTAAGTTGGTGTGGAAATCAGATCAGCTGCTCTTCCATTGGCGTATATATATAGGCTAACGTAGAGATAGATCTGCTGACAGTGAGTCACCTTTTAGTGTATACCAATCACGACCTGGACCAGACGTCTATTCGACATCGGAAACGGACGTTGATCCGACGTCGTGATTCCGACGTCAACCCGTTGTGTTTGTGTCGCGACGAACTACGACTAGCAAACAACGTCAGTACGACGTCGTAATCCGACGTCGTTTCGCCGTCAATCCGACGTCGTGTCGACGTCGGAATTTCGACGTCGGGCTGACGTTGGATTTGAGTCGCCGACGTCGCCACCTGTAGTCTATTTCACCAACATTACAAAGTATACTTATCTAGCAAAGTATACTTTGAAGGAGATCTTTTCAATTTTAGGATAAATTTATTAATTATTATTATACTGAATGTATTACATTATCACAGCCATTTTGGCTGTGATAATGTAATACATTCAGTATAATAATTCTGCATACTTTTAATTATCAAATGTATGCAGTTGTTAGTTCTATATGCAATAATGCATTTTAGGAAAAATAAATGATTACTCCCTCAAAGTATACTTTGCTATACAAGTATACTTTGCAATGTTGGTGAAATCGGCTACTGATAGATCCGACGTCGTACCGACGTCGTGTGTTTGCTGGGTCTGAGCCCAGTGCAGTCGATCACGTCGATGAGGTTGCGTTAAAGGCACTCCAATACATGGTCGTCGACCATTTAGGTTAGCCGAATGGAGACGATTGCGAACAGTCTGTGCACAAACTCGGGTTCTTGTTGTCGTGTGGAGATGATTTGCAAGTTTCTGCGCCGAATGGAACCGATTTCGTATTGACGTTAACGTAATGTACCGATCCTCGTTGGCCGTCGTTTTCCTTAGTCTGCCAGAGCGAGGTCGATCTTTCAGTGACCCAGTTTCCACAAACCGAAAATGGAGACGCGATATGGTGCTACGAGACACTCCAATGGCGCGAGGTACGACTGAAATGTTCATCCCACCTTCAAGCATGCCCAAGGCTCTGTGACGTTGCATTAACGTGATACTGGCATTCTTTCCCATGGTCGATTTTGATGGAGTTTTTCTGTGGACTTCATGTTTTTAGGGCGATAGGAATACGATCCAGCGAACGTTTCACATCAATTCAGTGTGCATGCATATATATATGCAAACCGGTCGCTGGTGCACGAACTGACGTCGCGAGCCATCTTCGTTACTGCAGCACGGACTGTACACATAACGGTGAATAGCTCAACTAGAGAGTCGGTCGGTGCAGGCCATTACAAAATACATCCATTTACTTAAGGTAACGCATACATATGGTACCCGTGCTAAATATATTTTGTTCAGTATATATGTAATAAAACAATGGGCTGTTGCGTTTACTGGGGTGAATACTACATTTGGTCTGTTTAAAGTTTGCGAGGAGTCCTTCGGACGCACTTTAAACAGACCACATGCATTGTACACACCTATAAGCGCAACAGCCCATGGTTTTATTCCTTAATACAATACAGTGCTGTCACGAGGTTTTATATGCAGATACAGTGTCACGGTAAAGCAATTTTTTTATTTGGTGGCCATGTTGAATACACAATGCTCTAATTTGATACAATCCGCAGACATACGCCAATAGAAGTTTCAACAAAAAGGGTTAGCTATTGATGTGTGCCATCAACACATTATTTGATATAGAACTTTGTGATGCACTGCCTGTTTCGAAATTCAATAGTACACATACGTAATACCAGCAACAATGTACTGTAAGTGGTTGCTATACAAACAGTGTTTATTTGTTTTTATTTACAGACACATTTACGTCACGGTATATTTAATATATTTATAGACCTTGGTCTGTTACTTAATATGTGGATTCCATATAAGTACTAGAACTGCATGTCGATTTTCATTTCAAAATCGGTTGAGGATAGTTTCAACCATGATAAACTGTGGAAACAATTTCCGCTCGAATACATGACATGTACATGTATTTCGAAAGTTTGTGTAATAGCTCACTGAGACGCGGATCCACACGGGGCGGGTTAGGCGCAAGCCTCTCTAAACTTTAAGGTTGATATGTTAACACATTTTTTACGTGGAAAAATCTGATTTTGTTTTCTTATTTTTCACCCAAAATATGTGTATATATATTCCGTTAAGTAGTATATAAGAGTCACAATGATAACATCACCTCTGGAAGGCACTGGCTACGCGCTACAACTGACACCCTATTAAAGATAAGAAATCCATAAGTTATACTCAGTATTTTACAGAAATCTGTCACAAATATAAACTGACACCCTATTAAAGACAAGTTATCCATAAGTTATACTAAGTATATTACAACAATCTGTCATACTTTATTACGAATAAAATATAAACTGACACCCTATTAAAGAAAAGAAATCCATAAGTTATACTCAGTATTTTACAGCAATCTGTCACAAATATAAACTGACACCCTATTAAAGACAAGTTATCCATAAGTTATACTAAGTATATTACAACAATCTGTCATACATTTATTACAAATAAAATATAAACTTACACCCTATTGAAGATAAAAATCTATTGGTTATACTCAGTATAATGCCTACCATAAAGCAAATGAGAGAGCAAGCTAAGAGTTGGGGAATTTCTCTAAGAGGTTTGAGACTCAAGAAAGATATAGCAAGATAGGATAAGTGACACGCGAGCCGTCGTCTACGAGGAGAGGCTGCGGCGTGCGGTTTCGACAGGACGACTGCCCGCCGACCCTGAAAAACGCTCCGAGAAATTGGAGAACGAGACGACGGCCAGTCTGCGCACCACCGCTTACGCGCAGCGTGTAAAAGAAGATCCCACCGCACGTAGAAAACCCATATACAAGGCGTACTACAATAAGATTTATCAAGGGTTGGTGGGGAGACCTCCCAAGAAGAGGAGAGATATCGCCAGAGCTTTGGTGGAGGAGGGTCTCAGGATTCTCGCCGAAGAAGCCGAAGTTAGGGAAACTGTTGATAGGGGTAGGAGGAAGATAGTATGGACTTTCGAGAGGGGGGTAGACGGGGAGATCGCTAATCGCATAATGAATAAAATTCGCCCAGAGATGACCACGGCATGTTATCTGAGGTATTCGTGCTCGTATCGTATTAGGAACATAGAGACCGACGCTACTATGATCTATCACAAACAATCAAAGGGCAGTCCGTGGATAAACGAGATCGCCAAAGCCGAGAGTTGGATATCCGATAGAGAGAAAGGTCGAATGGACATCGACAAAGTCGATAGACCAAACACAAAATGGACCTTCGTTCGTTGGATATCGGTCGAGGTGAAGATGATCATCGACGCACAACAACTTCTCATGGGAGCGGGAAAACTCCCAGACTGGTTAAGACAGAAAAAGGGAATGTATTCCGTCGACACGTACGACGACTACTTGTGTCTGTTTAGGTGCATAGCCATCCAACGTGGAGGGAGACCAGACCGCTGTTGTGAGAAGGCACGAGCTCTGGCTCGCGAATATCTCGGGCATGATAACGGACCGGGTAGCCAGGGAATTTCCCTGGACGATATTAAGAAGGTCGAAGAGCATTTCAAGCTGGGTATTCGCGTTTACGAGCCCACCGCCGATAGAGTGTGGTACCTCATGAAGGTTCCGGCAAATTACGACGTGGTTGGGGGGAAGACAATGACGATAGGAATGTTTGGAGGTCACTCGTTCCTCATAACGAATCTCCGCAAGATGACGAAAGAGTACGGGTGCACCGGATGTCAACAACGGTTCACAAAGTCGTGTAACATGCACAGGCACGCGACCACCTGCATGGGTGGGAAGACCGTGGTGACATGTCCAGGTAAGAGGGTAGAGAGACCGCAGTCGGCCTACGAGAAGGCGTTCTATCCTAAGGGGTCAGCGAGTGTGAGGTCGATTAAATGGTTGAGCAGAGAAGAGGAGAGGGTGGGAAAGCACATACATCACGCCGACTGCGGTCACGGTGGTGAGAGGTGGGTGGCCGGTGATCAGGTCGACGGTTACTGTCACGAGACCGAGACCGTGTTTCAGTTTCACGGATGCTACTGGCACGGATGTCCGAGGCATTGCATGAGAGGTAACGCGAGATCACTGTACAAGAGGACGAAAATTCAAGACGCCAAGATAAGGAAGGCGGGTTACGAGCTGGTGGTGATGTGGGAGTGCGAGTGGTTGAATGAGGTGAATACCCACTATCCACAATCGCCACGCGAGGAGGAGACGACTCTGTACCCTCACCAGATAGTCTACGACTTCGAGGCGTATCTCGACAAGTCAAAAACCACGCGACCCACCTAAGACCTGACCTTCGAGGTCGAGCACGTTCCTATATCGGTGTCGTTGGGGGATACGATGCATGAAGGGATCACACACCTATGCGAACGAGATTCCGACACGCTAGTCGAGAAGTTCGTGACCGAGCTGCAGATGAGAGTCAAGGCAATCAGGGAGGGGGTTAGGAAGAAGTATCTGCCGGCCGACATAGATATATTATCGAAGTCTCAGCAAGCAAAGATTATCTCTTGGATTGACCAAGTCCCGGTGGTGGGGTTCAACTGTAGCAGGTACGACCTGAACCTCATCAAGCAGTACTTTGTAGAGAAGTTGGCGGCCACCGTGAATAAGGTGATGGTCGGAAAGAGAGCCAGCACACGACGATGTTTCTGTTTAACCCCGGAGTTTAGATTTCTCGACATCATCCAGTATCTGGGACCCGGTACCACGTACGACCGGTGGGTTAAGGCGTACGACTGTAAAACGGTAAAGTCTCACTTTCCGTACGAGTGGTTCGATAGCGTGGACAAGCTCGACCATCCGGGGCTGCCAGACTATCCCGAGTGGTACTCGAAGTTAAAGGGTGAGTTCCTACTGTCGTTGTCCGAGTGGAAAGAGTGTAAGAAGGTATTCCGAGAAAAGGGGATGAAGACGTTCAAGGAATGGTTGCAACACTACAACGACTTGGATGTAGGACCGTTCCTGGAGGCTCTGACTAAAATGACTGAAACTTACGAGATGATGAAGCAGGGATTGGTCGGTGGTCCGTCCATAGTATTCTCCAGATACGCCGAGGCTGGTAGGTCAACGATCAGGGGTCAGGTGGGGAGTCGGGAGGAGAAGATGTGCAAGGCGGTGCTGGGGTACGATGCCAATGCTCTGTACCTATCTACTCTGTCGAAGGACATGCCGTGTGGCGAGGAGCAGCTATGGACGTGTGACGACCCGGAAAGACAGTCGTATATAGACTGTTTCGTGAGGTCAGGAGCGAAAAGTGGTTCGGCTTTGCGGAGTTGGATATAGAGGTCCCGGAAACGTTGAGAGACAAGTTCTCGGAAATGTCACCGCTGTTCGTTAATCGAGAAGTCGATGAGAACGAGGTTCCACAGCACATGAAGGACTACCTGGCCGGGACCGGGAGGAAAAGAGTCGAAGGACAGAGGAAGCTCGTGGGGGCAATGTCCGCCAAGAAGATGATCATATACTCCCCGCTGCTAAAGTGGTATCTGGAGCACGGTCTGATCGTCAATGCGGTGCATAGGGTGATTGACTACACGCCCGGCAAACCGTTTCAATGGTTCGTTAAAGAGGTCACCGCTGCCAGACGGACGGGGGACGTCGACAAGAGCAAGGCGGTGTTGGCGGAGATATTCAAACTGGTTGGCAACGCGTGTTGTGGCAAGCTGATAGAGGCACAAGAGAGACACATGAACACCACATATATGGAATGAGAGACTGTCGACCGGGCACTGAGGTCGGCGTGGTTCGAAGACATGGAGGAGATTGGGGAGGCTTACGAGATATCGAGCAGGAAGACTCGAGTGGTGATCAACAGACCGTTTCAGTGTGGCATAGCGGTCTACCAGTTGGCCAAGCTCCGGATGCTGGAGTTCTACTACGATTTCTTGGACAAGTACGTGGATCGCGGAGATTTCGAACTGATACAGATGGACACTGACAGCATGTACTTCGCGCTGTCGGAGAAGACGCTGGCGGCGGTGGTGAGAAAGAATATGAAGAGAAAGTTTAATAAGGAGAAGACCGAGTGGTTGGCGTGGGACGTGTGGAGCAACAGAACTCCGGGACTGTTCAAGCTGGAATTCGAAGGGGATAGAGCCATCGCTCTGTGTAGCAAGTGTTACTACGTGAGTGGTGATGGAAAATCTAAGCACTCGGCCAAGGGGATGTCGAAGAGATCCAACGATCTGACTTGGGGAAGGTATAAGAGTGCTCTCGAAGGGGGTAGGGATATGGCGGAGAACAGGGGATTCCGAATGATTAACTCGGTGATGAAGACGTACAAGCAGGAAAAGTTGGGGTTGTCGGCGTACTACGACAAGAGGAGAGTGATGGAAGACTGGTTACACACCGAGCCTATAGGATAGGTAAAAAAGAAAGAAAAAGAACTCTGAAAAAAGGAGAGAATACTAAAGACTCTGACGATCCGGGGGTAGCTGGGTGTCAGAAGGCACCATAAGAAGTTCTTCGCGAACAAACCCTCGAGATGGCCCATCATCCAAATAGTAGAGCACGGGCTCATCGGGCTTGGTAATAGATCGATCTAGATGATATACATTGAGAGACCACACGGGATCAGTCGCGCGGCGGCTGCCACCTTCGAGCTCTCCCGGTTGATAGAGGTACCTGACGTCAATATCCGATGGAAGCCGTTGCTTCTCTAAACCAACGGGTCGCCCGCGCGAGACGGCAGAGGGCTTGCTCGTCACCCTTTTAAACTTGATGGCATCTACAGGCTTCTTACCTATCAATCTGGTCCACCTCTCCGTTCAGTGCGGAGACCACGGCGGGCAGTCTGGCCACCCACTCGGTTGATCGCGAATGAGGGTCTACAAGTTCTGGTGTTCAAGTTGGCGTATTGGTGTCCGAACAGTCTCTCAGCCAGGGTTCGATTGAAGCGCTCCACGATCCCCTGGTCCCGGTGGATGTTGACGCGGCCGCGTCTGACAGAAACGTCGTGCTTAGACAATAGATGAGAGACCGCACCCATGAACTCGCGGCCGGGATCGACCTGGAGAAGATTCGGCCATTTGAGAGGACTCCTCTTATATATTCGGGAGAGAGCCTCGGCCACCTCCTTAGACTCTTTAGTGGCCAACGGCTCAGCCCCCTTATAACGACTCGCTACGTCAACGATTGTCAGTGCGTACTTGTACGTCTTGCGACCGACGCGATCGTGAGGGAGAAACAGGAGATCCGCTTGGTGAACTTGGTTCGGTACCGGCACGTCGAATTTCGGGCGCGGAATATTGTGAGGCGCGGGTAAATAGATCTGCCAGATGGCCTGCTTCTTGAGCCATTCCTTGACAGCGTTTTCTGAAACCTTGGTCGCCCCCGCGAGGTTCTTGACGGCCGCGAGTCCCTTCCAGTAGCCGCGGGGGCTGTAGTATGTGTTCGCTAGCTTGCGCACTAGGCGAACCGATAGTTTGGTATCAAGTTTGCGTGTGTTCATCGTATGCGATGTATTCTAATATATCGGACAATCTCCAACATGCCCTCGCTAGATCGTCCGGTAACTGCGTCGATAATAATAAACCTTTGTTGGAAGTACAATCGCGATTGGGGGTTAAGTTCTGAAGGAACTTGGGAAAATCCAATCCCCCAGGATTGGTGGAGGAATATAACATCCGCTTTGAGAAAAGTGTGGCTGCTTTTTCGTCCTCGCGCCACGTCTCGAGAGAATCTCGGGCCAGACGAATCATACCCCCTGCGCCAGCTATGCGGTGTTTAAGGGCAGTGTAGCCTACATCAATCATAGCAAAATAAAGTTCGTCAACTGACATCGTTCTATATATATATATATATATTTATAAAAAAAGTATTTAAAATAATTAATTTAAAACCTCGATTTGAATATAGTAGGCCCGACGAAACCTACCCAACCACAACGCATTTCCCCACGACGAATGAACACGGATCTCGCGGTCTTTTTGGGGCTTTGACGGTACATAGAAATCTGAAAGTTCGGGCTCGCTATCCAGCGGCTCGAGACTTTTCTGCGGATATTCAAGCGTGTACTCGCGGTTGGCTTCTTCAAAGTTCTGAAAAGTTTGTGCGGCGTGATTTTCGCGGCGAAGCTCTTCATTGACCCAGTCCAGATGGGCGGTTCGTTTTTTCGACCACGCTTCCTTTGCGCTATTGAGTTGTTCTACAGCTAAATCGTGACGCTTACGCTCCTCATCCACGTTCGAGCTTCTCATTTTAGAGAACATAAAGTTGCTAACGCTGAACGCCAATGCGTTTCCAAGTGCACCACCTACAATTACTGCGATTGAAGCCATTTATTTCCATATATTAACTGGTAGAATTCCAGCTTTAACTAGATAATCTCGGGTCCAAACTGCGGCTGCTACATCTAAGGTCGCGAGCCCTACGTCTCTCACAGTAAAGTCCAATTTGGGAGCGGACCCTCCTAGGGTCATCTTTGATAGTCGAGCATACCCGATACTGAAACCCGATATCACCACGGCGTGATAAAGCGCATTCACTAACATTTTACCATCTTGTTCAGCCATTATAATTATTGCATATAAAAGGGGTCGCGATCAATGTTTAAATGGGGCGCATCCAATCGCGATTGGTGTTTTGTAACTGTTTTTGGATGAATTGATGGGGGTTGTTTTTTCGGTTCTCGTCCGTCGACGTCAGCGAAATAGTGAAAGCGAGGCGAACAGTCCCCGGCACAATGACGTCGTTAGCTCCGAGGTTGGGGAAGCTGACCAAGAGCTGCTGGTTCTGGTCGATCGTCGATGGGTTGTTCGTAATAACGACACTCTGTCTCACGCCTTTTGCCACGAGGGGCTCACGCAGTCTGCGGTATGGATTGAGTTTGCGACCGTATTGACTCGAAGACATAATTTAGTGAAACTATATTAAACCCGTATGGTTTTGTCTTTAATACATAATTAATTTTAAGAAAATTATAAAGATGGTGATTTTAACATGGACAACTACGATCTCACTACGGGCGACCGAGACGATTACCTCGATGGTGATGATGATGATTATAATGACGAAACACCCTTGATACAGCCTCCAGTTCCAATCCAATCGCAATCGGGGGAATTAGGTGGCGCTACCAACACCATTAGTCTAAGTCAGGAATTAGTCGAGTCCGCTGTAGACGACTTCTACAACAATTTGGCAGACAAAGGTGTGGTCCCATCTGTCGGCCACGACTACTCCAAATTCGAATTGGATCTGCGTGGTAGATTGCGACTAAAAGCATCAAATGTCCCGATTGTCAACACGATGACCGGTAAACCCCTAGTGCTGAGCACCATTGCCGGAAACCGGGGCGGTGGTGAAATCATAAGGAGCGAACTAGGATTCGTAGATTGGAAGAAGGGTAAACAAATTATGCCGACCCGCGCTGTAGAGGCCCTACAGTCTACCGACGAAACGATGGCGAAGACGGCCGCCGATATAGAAACTGTTGAGCTCAGCGAACTCCCTCGAGTAGCCACCGAAGCTATTAACACGATGGAGCTCAACGAAAGTGAGATAGACGAAATACTCAGGACGATGAATGACCCACCGTTACCTCTTCGCGAACTCCGGGGCCTCGATAAAGTTATGCAAACGGTCCGGGGCGAACTGGTCCTTAACCTCGCCAAACTCTCGTCGCTGGATGAACATATCATGCTAGAAGAAAGAAAACTGGAGGAAGCGGGTGACGATAGAGAATCTACCGAGCGGATCACCGAACGCCTGCGGTCACTGCGGGACGAAAGAGAAGCTCGCTTGGAGGCACTCTGTTCAGAGAGCAGGGTGTCACGATAGCAAGCATCCTCGTTGCTATCAGCATGACTATATCGACCATAGTTCTAGCTTTCACTGGTGGTGCGGCGCCACCACCCTCGCCAGCACCCACACCACCACCCGTGCCATCCGGTGGAGCCAAGGAGTGGGTAAAAAAACAACTAAAAGCCCTCGCCAGTCTCCTGGCTAAATTAGCCGAAAAGGCGGCTGCCGCACTACCTGGACTGATCGGAAGTATCGTTTCTTACTTGCTATCTATATTATCAAAAACGGCCGGATGTCTAGCCAAAAAATAAACCTGGGCTTTAATCGTGGCAATCGCCGGTCTCCTACTATTCTTGCAGCCAGAGTTCCTAAAACCAAAGCGTAAATAATCCGATCGCCACGAGGGCGACGACGAGCCCTAATTTCTATTCCTCGTGTGTTGTGCTTCCAATCTCGACTGGTGTTTCAACATTGTTGATGATTGGATTTGGGGAACTCGATGGTGCATCCAATTTACGAATTGTGGGTTACTGGGTTCGATTGTGTTGAGGGGAGGTGTATCCATTTTGTTTGTTTTTGTGTTTGTTTTATGAAATCGTTTCCACTTACAACACTGTTGAACCCGATCATGTTGGGGGTGCGCTTGATGATATCCGTGTTCACATTACCGTTGTGGCCGATTTTTTGATTGGCGGTGGCGATTACGATCTGATTATTGTAACCGTCAACCGGGTCGTCTCGTAGTATCATATTGCTCGGCGCCATATAAAGACCTATTCCAAATACATAGTCTACCGGGGTGCTGGCATTCTGCAAAACGTCTTGATAATTCTGGATCGCCTTCTCCAGATCCACCCTAGCTGAGATGGCGTCCTCTACAAGTGCCAAGAATTGTTTTTGTGCATCAAACGCCGTTCCCGTGCCCAGTATAGAACTGCGAGTTTGCTTCTGTGCGCCGAGGATGGCCCAGACGTACGTGCAAATGGAGTCGTTGACGCGAGTAACCCCGGCCTGCGTGAACCCTAGACCCTTATCTAACATAAATGTACCCCACGCCTGCTGTATGTAATCGACGTGAGCCCGTTTCGGAGGTAACATTTTACAAGAAAACACGCCGCAGTGCCGACCTCCAGACACTTCCGGCCCGAAAGTCATAGTCGCGGGGTCAAAATTCCCGGCGTTCCGACTGACGATGTGGTCACCGGAGTGATCGTGTCTAAAATCAGTCTGCGTCCAATTCCCGGACTGGCCCCGAATGAGAACGTCCCCGAGGCCGGTGCTGGTAGGAAATGCTTTCTGTCTCCAGTCCGGGTCTTTTGAAACGTTAAATTCGTTACACAGTCTTTCAAACGCCATACGGTCGTATGCGTTGGAAATGGGGTCCCAGGCGTCGTCTTGAGGTAGAGAAATACCTAGTTCTTTGAGAATCCTCCTAATAGTATAATGCGCGTGAAAGTTGTAGACACTTCGGAGCATGACATTCTTGGATGGTCAGATGGTCTTTATGTGAAACTCCACACCCGGCTGTTGCGCACCATACAGCGAAATTTATTTGGTTCTGCCAAAACTGCATCTGTGTTGCTTTCCACCAGTTTACCGCCTCCATCGTAGTAATCTTGGGCAGCCTATATTGTTCAAAGATGTTAAGGAAATTTGTGGCAAAGCCACTGTCCGGTCTAACCGTTACGGTTGGGTGTACAATGTGGTTAACAACGTCTTTTTCCTTGTTGTACCATTTACAACCGACCGTGTACTTTGCATTAGAATTCAAGCTAAATGCTTTGGTATCCATTGAAAGATATTATTATGTTTGCTACTATCACTAATGTTCAAAAAGGGAGTTGTGAACTTCAAAAGTTAATAGACAACTGCTGCGGACAACGCCGGGTAGGCCTCAGATCAATCACGTTCACGGTCGGGTGGCAGAATGTGGGAAAGAGTGAAGGGTTTTACTATGCGAAGGGTGAACAACAATTCGGTGTAAAGCTGCCACACGGACTGTGGGGAATAAGACAGCTCAAAGATTTTGTCAACTCAGAGCTTGACGGTATAATCAACCTCACAGTATCGAAGGCTACCGGGCTCGCAACAATGACCATCAGCCCTGCTAATAAGGTAGTGGTCTCCCCGGGGTTGGGTATTCAACTCGGTTTTAGAGAGACATACTCCGCAAATAAAGGAGTGTTTACTCCGGGTGAGTACGTCGGTGATAACCCGGTAGACTTCGCCTTCACGAAATCTCTCAGGGTGCACCTGGATCGAGTGAACACATCGTACAACACGGTAGACGGATCCCCCAGCACATTACTGAAAACCGTGCAAGCCAGCGACTGTTTCTTTGGGGATACGGTGACCTTATACTTCCCACACCCCGAGATGAAAGTTTTGGAAACGGGACACATCCACGAATTTACGGTCTCTATTCTCGATGATCAAGCGAGAAAGTTGAATAACTATTACCCGATTTCGGTAGTTCTCGAAATTTCCAATTGAGTATAGGTGCCCCAATATTATAATTTAATTTTATTATGAGTATATACGGACCAGGTAGTTCTTCCGATTGGGTGACAAATACAAAGAATTTGGAACCGACAGAAGGGGGATTCATCCCGACAGAGGGCGACTTTTTAACTACCCAAAAACAAAGGCCTTGATCAATAGAACTATATCGGTGGCCACGGACAATATTCACAGGAGTCTACTATCACAACTTTAGAGAATATGCCCTGGCTGTGAATACACAAAGTCGTGAAGAAACGCATACGGAACTAACGAACTAGGTGAAAAAATAACCAAATTTCGAAAAGAGGCCCGGTCCGGTTGGGATTGATAAAGTCCGAGAAGACCACCAGGCGGACCTTACGGAGGCTTATAATACGTTGCGCTTAGAGGACTCTCTCATCGGTGAAGCGACACTTACCGAACTAGACGGGAAAATAACCAAATTTCAAAAAGAGAGCAGGTCGGATATTGATAAAGTCAGAGAAGACCGCCAGGCGGCCCTTACGGAGGGTTATGTTACGTTGCGCTTAGAGGACTCTCTCATCAGAGAAGCGGCACTTACCGAACTAGACAAAAAAATAACCAAATTTCGAAAAGAGGCCAGGTCGGGTATTGAAAGCCCAAAGCCCGAGAAGCCACCAGGCGGACCTTACGGAGGTTTATGAGGTGTTGCGCTCAGAGGACTCTCTCATCAGAGAAGCGGCGGTTGCCGAACTAGACGGGAAAATAACCAAATTTCGAAAAGAGACCCGGTCGGGTATTGATAAAGTCCGAGAAGACCACCAGGTGAACCTTGCGGAGGCCATTGCGGAGGCTTATGATGCGTTGCGCTTAGAGGACTCTCTCAGCAAAGAAGCGAACTTACTGAACTAGACGGGAAAATAGCCGAATTTCTGAAAGAGACCAGGTCGGGGGTTGAGGGGGTCCGAGAAGACCACAAGGAGGCCATTGCGGAGGCTTATGGGGCGTTGCGCTCAGAGGACTCTCTCAACGAGAAGCGACACTTACTGAACTAGACGAAAAAATAACCAAATTTCGAAAAGAGGCCCGGTTGGGGGTTGAGGGGGTCCGAACGGGTATTGAGAAAGCCCGAGAAGACCACCAGGCGGACCTTACGGAGGCTTATAGGGTGTTGCGCTCAGAGGACTCTCTCATCAGAGAAGCGGCGGCTGCTGAACTCGACGAAAAATAACCGAATTTCAAAAAGAGGCCGGCCGTCGGGTGTTGAGAAAGCCCGAGAAGACCACCAGGCAGCCCTTGCGAAGGCTTATGAGGTGTTGCGCTCAGAGGACTCTCTCATCAGAGAAGCGGCGGTTGCTGAACTAGACGGGAAAAAAACCGAATTTCAAAAAGAGGCCCGGTCGGGTGTTGAGAAAGCCCTAGAAGGCCACCAGGCAACCATTACGGAGGCTTATGATGCGTTGCGCTTAGAGGACTCTCTGAGCAGAGAAGCGGCACTTACCGAACTAGACGGAAAGATAACCGAAGTTTCCGATAAACTGAAACATGATCGCATAGCCGCGACCAAAGCTCTTGAGGAGGCCTCTTATAAGATTCGTACGGAGGCATATACCTCAAACAGTGCGCTTGCCGGAATAGTGTGAACAATGAAAACGTTAAAACGGGGCCCATTGGTTGAGGGGCTCTATGAATATTCGTTCGGTGCCAAAGCGAGTAATAAATGTGGGGGATACGCTATGACAGCTGCAGGTGAAGTTATCCGAATGGCGGTCTGCTCGGTTAATGCTAGTGGTAAACCTGTGGGCGCGGTCGCGATAAATATTGTAGTAGATGGGGAGAAGAACGGGGGGGGTGGGGGGGTGGGGGGGGGGGGGGGGGGGGGGGGGGGGCTTGGAGTCACTAAAATCGCTGGAGATAGTTCGACGGTGGTTTCGTTCTCCGGTTATGATCGAATTAGACTTTCCCAAGGTAGTGTTATTAACTTTGTTACAAAAATCGGTGACCCAGAGAGTTCTTCCACTATTGTCTCATTGTTAATTGAACTTAATTTGTAAATACTAATATATTGAAAATCATGAACGAATCACAGCTTCCAATTGTCAATACCACTCCATCAACACGGTGTACAATTAACGAAAGAAGTTCAGATTTCAGGTTGAATAATATCGTCGCTATGCAGGATATTTTAGTTAGAGAATATAGAAATAGAAAAAGACATGCTAAAAAATATAAGTGCGCGGCGAATATAGCTGAAGCATCTAGTACGGTTCTGGTAAGTTTATCTGTAATGAGTGGTGCGGGAACTGCTGCAACGCTATCTACAATTGTAACGGTTCCACTTGCAGGTGTTTTGAGTGGAATTACCGTTTTATCTGGAATACTTTGTATGGTAATTAGGGCGTCGGGTGGAAAACTCGAGAAAAAATGTAGAAAACATGATAGAATATCCGTTCTCGCCAGGTCTAAGAAAAATAGTATCGACGTTATAGTGTCCAAAGCGTTGGCCGATAAGAAAATATCAAATTTAGAGTTTGAATCCGTAGTGGAAGAAATGGGGAGATATGAAAAATTAAATATGATATTAGAATCAAAGCACGCGCCACCATGCCAAAGCTTGAGTGTACTGATTGGGATAAATTTAGGGTAAAACTTGGAGATAAAGTCGGAGGAAATTAATATTTTTATTAAATAATTAATTTTATAATTTTCTTTAAATTAATTATAAAATTAATTATAAAATTAATTATATTGGTGCAGTAAACAATTTATTAATTAATTTTAGGAAAATTATTAACAACTTAAAAAGAAAAAAAAAAGAAAAAAAGTTTTAGCTCGGTGGGAGCTAAATCTTTTTATTTCTATCCCTATAAATGTGGTCGCTATGGTAAACAACTGCATGACAACGGCGTTCCTATCCGACCGCTCGAGGTTGATATAATTGATAAATTCAGATTGCCAGTTTACATACCATCGATAAGGAAAAATACACTCAAAGTATGACAACGGCGTTCCTATTATACCGCTCGAGGTTGATGAAAAATAATTCCAGATAGCCCGTTTACATACCTTCGATAAGAAAAATACACTCGGCTATATAATTATAGTAGTTGTTGTTTTTTTTCTGTTCAATAATAATTGTTCAATATCTTTATAAGCAATATCGTAGAAATGTACATTCGTAAACGAATCGTTGGGTTTTAACAATTTTATATAATACACCTTAGTTTCATATCCGATACGCATTATCAGTCTTAATGTTTGTATTTGCCTCTTATATAGTTGACATAATTGCCGGTATAATATTGTAAATGCAAGGTTTTTATCGGAGCGTAATAAATTACGCTGGTATTTCATGTTTTCGATATCGCCTATTGTTCTCATTTTATAGAATTTATATACAGGATCATAACCCCCGTAAGCTCCGTAAACTTCTTTAACACAGTCATTAAAAACTTTCAATTACAATTGAATTGTATTATCCATTTTCTCTAATAATATTGGTAGTTGTTTTTTCTGTTCAATTTCCAATTAGAATTTTCAAATCCATTACAATATATTTGATTTAGAAACGCATATCCGTAAACGAATCGATTGGATTTTGTGTGAAAAGGTTTTTTGATTAAAATTAGTTTTATGATGTTCCGGGTAGTTGTTCTCCCGATCCTATTTAGTCGCTTCGTTTCACGAATTTGATCCTTGTACCGGCGACATAATTGCCGGTATAATATTGTAAATGCAACGCTTTTATCGGAGCGTAATAAATTACGCTGATATTTCATGTATTCGATTTTGCATAGTGTTTTCAATTTATAGTAATATTTTTCACCATTACAAAATTCCAATTCCTATTCTATTTTATTATCCATTTTGTTATAATATTTGTATTGTTTTTTCTGTTCAATTTTCAATTTTATAAAATTAGTTTGATAATGTTTTTTTACGGCGTTTATGTGTTGGAACACCGTGACTTATCAAAAACTACACATCAGATCGATTCTATTTTTCTAACTGACTTTCCGATTTCAATTATTACTAAACGATAATACTTGAGAGCACGTAATCCCTTGTTAACCATTCGATGAGTAGCCTGAGTGCCACCGCATGGTGGACATAGCAATGACTCGGCTTTGGCCCTACCCCACAATGCCGACATGGGCGAGGGGAAACGGAACCTCTTCGCATCCATGCACGGTGATGTTTGCAATAGTCGTAAATACCGGTGCGAAAACATCTCTCGTAACTACCTGTCTTCAACCACGCACACTTAACTAGAACCATTATGTTATATATATATACTGAGTATAATATAGGGATTCTTATCTCTAATGTCATAAATATATGGTCTCGCGGTAGTAGTATATAAGAGTCACAAATGATACCATCATGCGGTGGAAGGTGCCGCGCGTAGCCAGTGCCTTCCAGAGGTGATGGTATTGTGACTCTTATATACTACTCGTTAGTTTATTCTGTACGTGGGTTCACGGTTCTCCATTTGGGTATCTTGTTCTTTCTATTATTGGGCATAGTGTTCTCTATTTTATTGTTACAAAAATAAAATCTGTGGGAGAGGGACATCCCTGCGTAATGGTCCCCCATTTCAGACACACCGTCTGCAAGATAATTTCAACCCGCCACCACCCCCACCCACACAAAAAAACAGTCTCAGATAAATTCAAATTTGTACTTTATTTTCAAACAATGTCAATGTTACGGTGACTTGATTTACAAACTTCATAAAACTAGAGCAATTGAGCAAGGGCTCACGGATACCCATGGTCGCCTCTTGGACCAGCAAACCAAAACGTTATGCAAGTCATGTTGGTCTCGATATTATGCATGCATGCCACGTATATAGGCTATGGAATGAAACTATGAATGGCAACCATGAACACAGTACATGAACATAATTACAATTAATTTACAAGTTGATAAGACAACACTTACGTAATAAGTGAATTACCTTGACCTTGGGGTGAAGGTTGGGTGGGGAATTTTAAACAAATGTTAAAGATGATGATGGGTAACAGAAATTAAAAGAAATTTACGAAATGTTAAGTTCATAAGGGAACAAAGTCATGAGTTAATGGCATTGCCATTGGGATGACGGTGGGGCGGGGCATTTTTGTAGTTTAATGCAGGATGATGTTATGAGCCTATGGGCCAACTATTAAAACATTCCATGAAGGGAAACATAAATGTGTTACGTATGTATGTACGGATGGACGGACGGACGGACGGAAAGGCGACAGCTGTAAAGGTACATGTAGTAACCATATGCATGCCACTAAATGAAGAGTATTTAAAGAAACCCGTAGGGATGTTCACTTGATCATGAATGGTCGTGACATTCGATTAACAGTCATTCACTATTAAAGGAACACGTTGAAGATTTGTGGGGTAACAAGAGTGCCATAAGTCACAAAATACACCCGTCGAAGGTGGGTCAGACAGCGAAGATGCAGACATTTGAAGCTGTCACCAAGGGAAGAAACTTTAATGTGACAAACAAGTATACTAATTTAGGTAGAGATGTGTAAAGTAAAACATATATAGAATTGCATACAAACATGTAGAACAAAATGACTAAGTTAAAACGTATATATTTTTGTTAAACCAATTTATTTCGGCATAAAACATGTACAATATGCATAGAAGACGTGTGTACAGTTCATATTGATTGACTGAAAGGTTTTAGAGGAGTAGTGTACACAAACGCTGTACCCTATATATAATTGCATACACAAATGTAGAAAAAACATGGCTAAGTTAAAAAGGTGATACTTTAGTTAAAACATTTTTTTCGGCATAACAATACCAAGATGCTCGTCTTCAATATGTGTAGAAGATGTCTTTATAGTTTCAGATCGATTGACTGAACGTTTTAGAGGGGTAGTGTACACAAACTCTGTACACTAGATATAGCATTGCATACACAAATGTAGAACAAATGGCTAAGGTAAAAAGGTGATATATTTGTTAAAAAATATTTGTTTCGGCATAACAATACCACGATACACATCTTCAATATGTGTAGAAGATGTGTTTATAGTTTCAGATCGATTGATTGAATGTTTTAGAGGAGTTGTGTACACTAGATAAAACTGTAGAAGCTAGAGTAAGCGAGCAGGGCCTCTTATACCCACGGCCATCAATGCCGCATGAGTGAGCTACAAAATGAAACTATGGATGACGGCCGAGATGTAGGTGAAGCTTCAAGTGAATCCGAATGACGGTTTCAGAGATATTTGGTAGTTAAAAACTTCAACGCAAATATTAAAAAAAACTTCTCAGTTTCTAATTTCTAAGTCATTTTACCTTAACATTGAACTTGAAGGTCGCATGGGTGTGGTATGGAATGAAAATATGGATGATGATAAGGAAGTATATGAAGTTTTAAGTCAATCCGACTTACCATTGCAGAGATAATGGGTATCCGAAAACTTTAATGCAAATCTTATGGATGGATGAACGGACGCACGGACGGACGGACGGACGGACGGACGGAATGACGAAAACTATATACCCATCGATGTTGTTGAAAACTAAGCTAACTAGAAATGTGGCCTGTCGGCACACGAATGCCCCCGCTGGCAGCCAAAGAAAACGAGGCATATTTGATTACAAGCCATTTACCCGAGTACGGACGGACGCCAGTAACACTATATGCCCCACTCACCATTCGGTTGCGGGGGCATAAAAAGGTGAAGGTGAAGGTCGAAGTACTGGGTGGTGGAGTGTGTAGGGCATGTTCATATGTATCATGTGTATAAATATTTAAGCGATTGGCAAAAGTATTGAGAAGTTATTGTAGGATTGAGAAACGTGCACGTAGATTTGTGCCAAAGTGCTAAGTAAACATTTAAAGTAGAAAAGGTGAAGGTCAAAGGTGGAGGTCGAAGTACTGGGTGGTGGAGTGTGTAGGGCATGTTAATATGTATCATGTGTATAAATATTTAAGGGATTGCCAAAAGTATTGAGAAGTTATTGTAGGATTGAGAAACGTGCACGTAGATTTGTCCCAAAGTGGTAAGTAAATATTTAAAGTAGAAAAGGTGAAGGTGAAAGGTCAAGGTCGAAGTACTGGGTGGTGGAGTGTGTAGGGCATGTTCATATGTAGCATGTGTATAAATATTTAAGCGATTGGCAAAAGTATTGAGAAGTTATTGTAGGATTGAGAAACGTGCACGTAGATTTGTCCCAAAGTGGTAAGTAAACATTTAAATAGTAGGTGTGAAGGTGAAAGGTCAAGGTCGAATAAGTACTGGGTGGTGGAGTGTGTAGGGGCATGTTCATATGTATCATGTGTATAAATATTTAAGCGATTGGCAAAAGTATTGAGAAGTTATTGTAGGATTGAGAAACGTGCACGTAGATTTGTCCCAAAGTGCTAAGTAAACATTTAAAGTAGAAAAGGTGATGGTCAAAGGTCAAGGTCGAAGTACTGGGTGGTGGAGTGTGTAGGGCATGTTCATATGTATCATGTGTATAAATATTTAAGCGATTGGCAAAAGTATTGAGAAGTTATTGTAGGATTGAGAAACGTGCACGTAGATTTGTCCCAAAGTGGTAAGTAAACATTTAAAGTAAAAAAGGTGAAGGTCAAAGGTCAAGGTCGAAGTACTGGGTGGTGGAGTGTGTAGGGCATGTTCATATGTATTATGTGTATAAATATTTAAGCGATTGGCAAAAGTATTGAGAAGTTATTGTAGGATTGAGAAACGTGCACGTAGATTTGTCCCAAAGTGCCAAGTAAACATTTAAAGTAGAAAAGGTGAAGGTGAAACGTGAAGGTCGAAGTACTGGGTGGTGGAGTGTGTAGGGCATGTTCATATGTATCATGTGTATAAATAAGTAAACATTTAAAGTAGAAAAGGTCAAAGGTCAAGGTCGAAGTACTGTGTGGTGGAGTGTGTAGGGATGTTACATATGTATCATGTGTGTAAATATAGAGATTGGCAAAAGTATTGAGAAGTTATTGTAGGATTGAGAAACGTGCACGTAGATTTGTCCCAAAGTGCTAAGTAAACATTTAAAGTAGAAAAGGTGAAGGTCAAAGGTGGAGGTCGAAGTACTGGGTGGTGGAGTGTGTAGGGCATGTTAATATGTATCATGTGTATAAATATTTCAGCGATTGGCAAAAGTATTGAGAAGTTATTGTAGGATTGAGAAACGTGCACGTAGATTTGTCCCAAAGTGCCAAGCAAACATTTAAAGTGGAAAAGGTCAAGGCCAAAGGTCAAGGTCCAAGTACTGGGGGTGGAGTGTGTAAGGGATGTTCACATGTATCACGTGTATAAATATTGACATAATATGTGAAGCCATGTAGAAGTTACTAAAGAATATAATATCAGGACGTACGGACGGGACGGACGTACGGACGGACGCTGGTAAGACTATATGCCCCCGTACCTTTCGGTGGCGGGGGCATAAAAAGGTGTACATCTTGAATATGTGTAGAAGACGTCTACGTAGTTTCAGATCGATTGACTGAATGGTTTTAGAGGAGTAGTGTGCACGGACTCTGCAGTTTTTCTGTCCGTCGCCAGCTCGCTCCGCGGTAACACATACTACGTCCCGAGGCAAGAGTTGTCATTCTTGTGAGTGACACACCTTTGAGTCGTGGACAATGCAAATGTTTAGTTTCATGAAAATATTCCAAATATAATTTGAGTTATGCTTAGGACAAGTAGTGAATGCGCGAAAAAGGGAGATAAATATAGAAAGTTAGTGAGGCAAGCGGTGTTATTCTTGCGTGCGAAACACCTTTGGCTCGTGGACTATATATGTGTAAAGTTTCATGAAAATAAACCAAAAGGTATTCAGTGAGTTATGCTCCAGACAAGAAATCAGTGTATGCAAACAAAAAAAAAGAGGAAAATTAGTGTCATTCTTGCGCGCAACACACATTTAGGTCGTGGTCTATGCATGTATGAAGTTTTATGAAAATATTCCGAATGTGTTCGAATTATGCTCCATACATGACATCAGTGTGGGGGGAAACAAAGGGAGACAACTCCAAAATGAGTGAGGCAAAATGCGTCATTCTTGTACGCGACACACCCGTTGGTTGTGGTCTATTGCATGCGTGAAGTTTCATGAAACTAATCAAAAAGGTGTTCGAGTTATGCTCGGACAAAAAATCAGTGCGCGAAAATCAAAGCCAGATAACTCGAAAATTAGTGCAAGAAGAGTGGTCATTCTACATGTTCTATATTATATACTATACTATACCATTTCCTTACTGTACACTATTTAGTATAGCCTGGGACGAAGGATAAAGGGACATGACACTGTGTCCCTGCCTATACCACTTGCGTTCTCGGTCGTTGCGAGATATGCGTTAAAAACAATTAATATATCTAGATATATTTAATTATTATTAATAATCGAGTGTCCATCCATTGTATTACACCAGCGTCCTGTACAACCTCTGACGCTCTGTATAGTAACCAAGCGGTCTCATAAATCTCGCACTATCACCTGATCACGTTATCGATCAACGCGCACCTGTAGCATCATAGGCAGCGGAACCGGGAAATCTAGATGGCACAAAGGGCCCGAGGTTGCTGCGGGTACGGGGGCATGCTCCCACGAACATTTTTGAAATCTAAGAGGCGTGAAACCCCATTTCCTGCATGCTTCAGCGTTCTCAGCAAGTTTGAGGATGAGAAAATGTGCTTTATTACATACTTATTGAAGGGGCCAGCATCCCCCCAACACAATTATTAGTAGACATAGCACTATGGCTTTCACTACCGTAAAAGCGAAGAAAATAATAAATGAAAAAAGTCAGATAATGAAAAATAGAAGTTAAACATGATATAGAGACATGGCATGTTAGTCTAAATTATTAGGAGCCTCGCCACTTCCCCGCCCCATGGCTGCATGAAAATGCGTGCGAGACTTCGCTTATCGACGATGAAATTTATTGATATCGGAGAATTTTGGCGACAGACCGGTCCATTGTATCATGTATGGTCCCTGCTATAGCCTAGGATAATTATACTGTATAGTGTACGGACATTGGTGGGTGTGGTAACGGTATTACAAATGAGCCATATTTATCGGGTCCTAGGTCCGAGTCTTCCACTTGTGCCCAAATATACTTTATACTTTTCACGCATTTTTATTTAGTTACGTTCCGTACACCTGAATTGCTATGCATCCGTACACCATGGAAATCAGCGCGGCCCATTTTGGTGTACGCACGGCCTATATATAACCATTTAAATTCGTACAGTTTGTTCTCGAGCAATATTGAAAAAACATCTTCAAATGTTCTGTGTACTAACATTGATGTATAATCAGCGACACAAGAAACCGCACAGTGTTTAAAAAAACACAACTATATTGCTAAACCATTTGCAACATCCTTTTCTAATCTACATTTACAATTACTAAAATGTTGAGCCTATACAATAAACATCATGCCGATTGATATTGCATACTCACAGTGACATGTTTGTCAGTTGGCGAATTATGGTTTTACCATTTCCTGTCCTGGTATACATATAATTACGGTTGAATGAGTCCGTGCAAAACGTTGGCTGTGCACAGCCTCAAGATAACCGAATAAAACGACGAGGTAACATGATCAAGGTGTATGATCACGTGGTACTAACAACAAGAACAAATACCGATTCAAAGTACGTATTTTTTATAGCGTCCTTATTACGTAATGAATTTTGATGAAATATGGCGCATCAGAGGCTGTACGTTGGCCCAAACGTATGTCGTTTTTGCGAAGAATCGACACGGAAATCGATTCTTCACAAAAACAACATACGTCAGAGACGACCAAATGCAGCTCATGAAGACGCGTTTGCAGCGCCATATTTCATCAAAATCCGTTTCATATTAAGGAAAATATCAAATAATACATACTTTGGAGTGGGCGACATTGTTGTAACCACGTGCTCATGCACATTGATGATAGTCCAACATGCAGTGCCGAGGTGGTGATCAACGAAATCAGGTAAATTTACTGCATAAAGTTGTGTGGATCTACTGCATTCAGTACAATACATTTTCATGATTACTGTTTAACAACTGTATTCAACCTCTACGTCACATTTGATCCGGCGAATACACTGGTGCCCCCTCTACCCACCTTTTGACGAGAAATGAGAAAAAATGCAGAAAACATATTTACATTCCGCTTTTTTTTATATATGAATTCCAAATGTGTCAAAAGTATTGATCCGGCAGTCGCCAGACCTTCCCCTGTAGGATGTATATATAATCTAGCTTATACATACGTAATCAAAGTACTGAAAGTACTGACTGGCGGGAGACAAGTAGCCACTTGTGAATTTGCATACTCAGAAATTCCTTGTTAGAAGTATATTCGATGTTGATTACTGGATGTACAATCTGCAAATTTGGAGAACTTGATCAGTTACTGGTGTTTGTAAAATACAGCCTGCTCTAAACACAAATAGGTTGATGAAGCAAAGGTGCTTTATGTCCGACTAATAAACCGTTTTACGAGGTATATTGCAGACGTATTTATTGGGGTAGAACCCAGAATTGAAGTGGTGATATACGCCTTTATACGGATATGGTGAGAGGTGCCCTCTGCATAGGTCTTTCGTAATGTGAAGAAAAAAAACGGGGAAATTTTCATATTTTTAGTACGTTTATTTGGCCAAAATCAATCAGCACTTTGCAGAATAGGGATACAAACCGAGTAATCCAAATTGCATACCCAACAGGAACTCTGGAGGTGTGACAAAATATTATGTGAAATCTTTTCAAAATAATGACTGGGCGTAGGCCTACATACGTGTATGCTGCATGAACGGCAAAATGTTTTCATGAAGTTTGTATCGCTCACCCAGAGGGTAATTTTTCGAAAATCGCCCGTAAGCCACAATATGAAAAAGAAATGGCCTTCGACGTCGCATTGCGACTGCGTGGTACACGATACGTGGGGCGTCTCAATAACAGCAATTTGTTCTCTTCAGAAGTAAAGTTGGGCATGCCAAATATTTTACACATAATGTTGAGCATTTCCGTTGCTATTAATAACTTGCTTTCAGTTCACTCGCTGACTTTAAATGTCACTTGACTGTTGTTAATTGCAAACGCAAATTGAGCCTATTGAGCCTATTGAGACGTCCGCGGATGAACATGCGACTGCGTGGTACACGATACGGGGGGCGTCTCAATAACAGCAATTTGTTCTCTTCAAAAGTAAAGTTGGGCATGCCAACTATTTTACACATAATGTTGAGCATTGCCGTTGCTATTAATAACTTGCTTTCAGTTCACTCGCTGACTTTAAATGTCACCCGACTGTTGTTAATTGCGAACGCAAATTGAGCCTATTGAGACGTCCCCCGATGAACAGAGAGCCACTTCCGAAAGTAGACCCGTGCAAACGGCCAGAATCACGATCCCAATAGCGTGGAGACAGTACGTCTCCCGCCAAAAAACAGCCCCATCCCACAAGGCCTCATAATCATTGTTTCGTGGGACTGTCTTCAGTTTAGCTATTTACGTTGACAGCTGCCAGACGATAATTTGTTTGTTTGTTTATTGGTGTTTAACGGCCTATCAACAGCTAATGTCATGTAGGGCCAAAACATATATTCAGCCCTGAAATTAGAATAACCTGACCTGTGCCAGGTCCATACTTGGCCATATCAGCACTTGGCACCTTCCCCTAAAATAGGATTACGAATAAACGTAATACTCACATAAGGGGTATAACCAGATTCAACTGTCACATACAAAATGCCAAAGACGTATGTGAGGGCCAAAACAGGCCAAACCAGGTCTCCAGTCGGAATTCCGGTAAGGATGAACCCCGATCGTTAAATTACCCATCACATGCTCCCACCTGCCACCCACACAATCATTTGTACCAAATATCTTTGAATTCGGACTGTTGTATTGATTTCAGAGAAGAATTTTTAAGTTTATACATATCTTATGTGGCTGTGACTGAAGAAATAGGGCTTATGTGTTTTGCAACCAGTGAAGATCCAGACCAGCCTCTGCATCCGCACAGTCTGATCAGGCTATGCACTGTTCGCCATTCCATTAATGAAACACCCGTGTTGCTTCTCACAAACCATATAGATCGTTGTCAGGCTACATGAGTGTGCTATTTGATCAGGAGCTACACTGGTCACATATCCCATAAGCCACATATCAGGAAAACTGCCCCGACCCATTGGGGGAATCCTTTTTTAAGTCTTCATTTTAGCTATTTTGGTAGACAGTTATCAGATGACCATTTACAAGTACCAATTAGCTTTGAATTCTGACTGTTGGTTTCAGAGATTTTGCAGGGGCGTCGAAAGCATCATACGATTGGTTCAGCGATGGTCGGGGATCCCATCCACCACACACAATGAGTGGTAACAACATACCCTTTTGGTGAAAATGAGGAAAATTTCAGAAAATATTTAGAGATTTGTGCATCGGCAAATATCCTATTACCAAACTTTATATACCGCACGATTATTTGTCTGTACCCATGTACATATACATGTATACTTATCGCCATTGCTGTTAAATTGCTGTATTGTTGAAATACTTGGGTAAGGGCTGTAACTAATGTTGTGAGAACTTGTAGACCAAGCCCATTTTACTTACATTGTGTATATGCAATAAACTATGTTGAAACTAAACCAAATCAGTTCAAGCGGACACGAAAAACAAAACCGAAAATTCATGTTAAAGTCAACAATATGAGCAATGTTCAAGTTTATAGAACATTAATAATTACAAGACTGGCCCTTTTATATATATATATATATATATATAAAAGGGCCAGTCTTGTATTGTATATAAATTCTAAATAAACTAGAGCAGCTTGAGCTGCATCAACGGTTTGAGCCTCAAACATTGATTTCATGTGTAACTAAGCTTTAGCCCAAGGTGTAAACTATCGGTTGCAAAAAGAATTTCTGAAGTTTTAGAACATTATTGTGTTCGCATCATCACACCGATGTGGGGCCGGTTAGCTTAGAGGTAGAGCGATGGGCTCGGAGCGAGGGATACCGGGTTCGATTATCAGCCAAAGTTTTAGCTAAAGGACAGAAATATCGACTACAGCAAAAACAATTGAAATTGAATGATAAATAACGAAGCTGACGTCACATCCGTTTGCTCTATTTTGAAAACTTGAAAAAATACGTTCATCTTTGACATCGAATAGAGCCGTAAGTAGTCAAGATATAGCTCTAAAAATTATCATCTTTCATGCAGCTGACACTCCCCTATCACCCTGGCAAGAAATTATGTTGCTGACAGTACTGTACAAATTGGAAAACGTTTGTAAAGACCACCCGTTATCAGCCGAAATTCGGCAAAATCGTTGAAAAGTATGTACATTTTTCAACTTCAAATGCATATAGCTCTTTTATTTGAGCAGACAGCCGAAAACTGTCAGCGAATCTGAGATAGTGAATTTTGTCAGCTTTCCGATGCAAAAAGAATTCTTGAAATCGGTTGGAAAATAAGGAAGTTATAGGAAGTATGACGTCACTTCCGTTTTCGTGGAAAGTAGCATTAATAGATATCTGAAAATCTCTGAATCTCTGCTCACACTTGATCCGAATCGGCATGCAAAATTTGAAGTCGATCCGACCAGCGGTTTGGTGTAGATGGAGGGAGCCCGTAAGTCAGTGGATGATTATTTTTCGATAGTTATCGCCCCTAAATTGCAGTTTACGCCATTTGTAAATACACCTAATAAAACGGAAATTACATATGTGCAATATTCCGCCAGTGAAGTTTTCGTTTGTTTTTCACCATAGGCCGGGCACAAAGCGGGAAAGTTTTAGCTAAAGGACTGAAATATCGACCGCAGCAAGAAAAATTTTGAAATCTATTGATAAATAACGAAGCTGACGTCACATCCGTTTGCTCTATTTTGAAAACTTGAAAAAAGACGTTCATCTTTGACATCCAATAGAACCGGAAGTAGTCAAGATAGAGCTCTGAAAATTATCATCTTTTATGCGCCTGACACTCCCCTATCACACTGGCAAGAAATTATGTTGCTGACATTACTGTACAAATTGGAAAACGTTTGCAAAGACCACCCGTTATCAGCCGAAATTCGGCAAAAATTCGGCAAAATCGTTGAAAAGTATGTACATTTTTCAACTTCAAATCCCTATAGCTCTCTTATTTGACCAGATAGCCGAGAACTGTCAGCGAGTCCGAGATAGAGAATTTTGTCAGCTTTCCAATGCAAAATTTTTTGAAATCGGTTGGAAAATAAGGAAGTTATAGAAAGTATGACGTCACTTCCGGTTTCGTGGAAAGTGGCATTAAGAGATTTCTGAAAATCTCTGAGTCTCTGCTCACACTTGATCCGAATCGGCATGCAAAATTTGAAGTCGATCCGACCAGCGGTTTGGGCTGTAGACTGAACGGCTGAATAAAAAAAAAACAAAAAAAACCAACGAATACAATAGGTTTTCGGCGCAGCTGTAAGCCGCCTCAAACCTAATAATGTTTTTGTCAAACGTATTGGTCCGGCAGTCGCCAGATCTGCCAGATCTGTTCCGACGCCCCTGTTTTGTAAGTTTCACCAGCTGCTCAATTGTTCAGTATCAAATTATTTCGAATTCTAACCATCAGTTTCAAAGCGCCCTATAAGAACCATAAGGGCTCATCTACGATTTTGGCCAAAATTGAGTTATATATGTTTTTGAACTGTTATTAATCATATCTAAGTGTTCAATTATTAACCTAGTCCATAATAAATTTTTAAACATCTAATATGACCAAAGTCTAAAGGGCTCATCTGCAAATGTGTCAAATACTGAGCGCCATAAGGGCTCAACTACATAGTCATTTGAGCCATAAGGGCTCATCTATCTTGGAGCTGTAGATGAGCCCCATGGTAAACTGTGTTAATTAAAATGTATTGGTTTAAGGTACTACACAGCATCAGCAGTGCAATTACTGCCAAATGACTCGCTGGTTTAAAAATAGAACTTAAATCTCTCTGGACACGGGAAATGTGTGAATGTGGACCTTTTTAAAGTGCTGTTATACAGACATATGACCCTACACATGTTGATCATTACGGCTCTCTTGAAATTGAAACCAAGGGTGAGTACATACTATTTATCTACTATTGAGTATTTTATTGCACATTGTGTAGATGTCAGACATGTATAGTGCTATACTGTGATAAATCTGGGCACCAAAATTGACAATGGATTTGATACAACAAAAAAAAAGATGAGCCCTTATGGCTCCATTCTTTATTGCATCAGATTAAATAGACAATACTTGCCCATTATATACTGGTTATGCATAGTTAGCACGTTTATAATATATGATAAACCATTCCTTCTAAAAACGAGTGTCTGTGCTTTATTTTTCGGTATTATTATAATCTTTATCTGAGATGAGCCCTTATGGCTCTAGCCGTTTCAATAATTTGGGCTGTGTCAGCTTGTTAATATTTTGGTAACATATTTTTTCGCTAGACATGTAATGTACATCGATATTAATGTATTTGTATGCGAAAAAAGGACCATTGGCTGAGAAAATGTACCTTACTCCATGTGCGACCAGTATAGTCCCAGATCAGCCCGTGTATGTGATAGCCGCAATTCAGTCAATCCACAAGTGTTTATGTTCAGGACTCACAATATTTTACCGATACGTTGATTGTTGGTACACTTATGATCCTGCATGGCCTTCAAAGCCTACATATTCCGACTGATCCCAACAAATGCTGTCAGGATACGCAGTATTACTATGTTGGTATAGCAAACATCGTAGCTCCTGCTCATGCATACAACTTGGTGTGTAATGTGTTCCATGTATTTGACTCATGTGGTTATGATTGGCAACTGCGATTCTTGCCATGCACTTAACCCTTTCACCCCTAAATAAATGGAATGGACTGTGATAATATTATGTTACTTTTGAAACCAATCCGATGGTCATATAATGATTTTCAGACTCGTCCATTTATGAAAAAAGGGGTGTTTTTGTTCGATAAATATGAAAATTACTTGCAAAAAGTGCAGATCCTGATGAGACGGCTCGTCACAAGCCGGCTCATCATGGTCTACACTTTTTGCCAAAACCCCTGTACAGGGCTGTAGGGTTGAAAGGGCTAATCAATTAACCATATTATTCTAAACACAAACGTAGGGAGATGATAGCAATTTATGTAACCATTTAATAGCATAATACATGTACTTCTAATATTTGCAGACAACGCCGATGAATGGTCGGACGATGAATTTTACAGAACCCAAGAATTTCAAATACCCGCTGACCGTTGTGATGCTCATATTAATGTTATAACAACACTGACGGAGGGTCCCGAAACTGATGACGTTGTTCCGCTGGCTACGCTATACGAAACTGATGTACACAACGGAAATTCATCATCTGACGATGTTCCACTGGCTACAATTTGAGAACATCTGAGGCGAAAGACAGGTCGAGAATCTCCAGCATCATCCATGTATGACGATAGTGGTAATGACGAAGATTACTTGCCATCAGGCCCAGACGAAGAATCAGATGTCGGGGTAGCGGAAGTTGATACTGGAAAAAGAAAGTGGAAATGGTGGAGAAAACGAAACAGGAATGTTGGGAGAAATGAATCAACCCGACAAAAGAAAAAAAGAAAGCGTAAAATTCCAGACCAGCAGGCAAAGAAGAATGATGTAGATCTTGAAACAGCTATAAATAACAGCAAGAAAGAGTATAATGTGCACACCATTTTGAAACAATACCACACAACCAGATTGGACAACCTATTATTAAGCAATAACTTACAAAGAATCGGAAGTATTGAATCAGATGGAGATTGTTTCTTCCATGCGGTATTGTGTCAAATCAAGACAGTAAAAGATGTCAAGTCACTTCGATTACAAATCTGCAATCACCTTAGGGAGAATAAGGAACATTATATATGTTACATGACAAGAAAATACACGATGTCTGAGGAAAAGGCGTCTTCGCTGTATGAAGAGAAAGTGAAACGACTTGAAACAAAAGGGATATGGAACCAAGAATTGTCAGATATCATTCCCCTTGCCACAGCAAACATGTTTCACCGAAAAATAACAATTTACTCGAGCAGACTAAACAATCCTGTTCTACAAATTGAACCAGACGTTGAGGGTAGTGAGACGTCGGAATCTGGTCAGTTGCTACTAGCTTACTTGGCCGTGAGAGGATATGAACACTATGATGCTTGTGAACTGAAACCACAGTGTTCAAGTATAATGCATGCACCAGTAGCAGTTTCAAGTGCAACAGTTGGTGGCACAAATACACATATGAATATCGTATCAGAAACTCCATCGAATATGGGGAACACCTCTGATTTAGCTACACCACCCATCACACCTAGAAAACGGGCAGAATACAAGTCACCGGAGAAGAAGAAACGAACAAGAAAAAAAGCAGTTAATAAGACTGAATGGAAGAAGAACACACGCAAACAGAAACGGAATACAGGGCAAAGTTACTTCTCACCAACATCGAAAAAAGTTGTCGGTGAAAAAAACCTGCAGTTTCACGATTGCAGTAAATGCCGGTACAAATGTTCTGAACATATTTTACAAGAAACATGCGAAGACATATTTAGACATTACTATGATGCTGAAATGACATATGAGAGGAAGCGCAACTTTATTTGTCAATATATTGAGGTCAACCCGACGGATAAACGAAATAGGAAAACGTACAAGCAAAATGCCAGGTCCTATTTTCTTCCGCAAGATGGATCACTTACTCGTGTGTGTAAGCCCTTTTTCATATCGACATTAGGAATAAGTGACAAATTGATTCGGTGTACTCTTGCTAAAAAACAGCATGGAACATTCAAAGGACATGATAAACGTGGCAAACATACACCGGGAAATAGAACATCAAATGAAAACGTAGAATATGTGAAAAGGCATATTGAATCTTTCCCAAATGTCGAATCGCATTACAAACGCCGGGAAACTCATAGGCATTTTCTTGGACAAGATCTTAGTGTGAACAAGATGTATGATCTGTACAAAGAGAAATGTAATGAAGAAATGAAAAGACCTGTGTCATCATCTGTATATCGGCAAATATTTTGTACAGAATTCAACCTTTCGTTTCACAGACCAAAGAAAGACACATGTGATTTCTGCAATGCCCATTTTCAAAGACAGGAAGCTGGTGTCGAAAATGAAACAGATGACGCAAATTACAAGGAACATTTGGAAAGAAAGGAAAGAGCACGTGCAGAAAAAGAGAAGGACAAGGAGCAGGCAAAAGGAAATAAATCTGTACATGCTGTCACATTTGACTTACAGGCGGTACTTTACACACCGTGTTCAAACGTTAGTAAAGTATTTTATAAGCGAAAATTAAACTGTTACAATCTGTCCGTTTATTCGTTGGCAGACAGAAAAGGGGCATGCTATCTATGGGACGAGACTCAAGGACAACGAGGATCATCTGAAATTGGAACTTGTTTGATAACATATTTAAATGGGCTTCCGCCGACAGTGAAACACGTTATTCTTTTCTCCGACTGCTGTTCGGGCCAGAATCGCAATCAGTACTTAGCGGCAGGTCTCTACAATACCATTATAAACCACCCAACTCTGGAAACAATTAAACAAAAGTTTCTGGAATCTGGACACACTCAGATGGAATGTGATTCCATGCATTCTGCAATAGAACATGCTAAGAAATCGACATCTATCTTTATACCACATCAGTGGGATACAGTTGTACACATGGCTAGAAGAAACAAACCATATGTTGTTATTCCAATGCGGTATGATAACTTCCTTGACCTGGAACATCACAAGAAAACTGTGTATCAAGGTTTTAAAGTAGACGACAATGGGAACAGAGTCAACTTGCTGAAGATCAGAGTATTGCGCGTGACTAAATCAGCACCCGGCTCTGTACTCGTCAAGGAAAGTTTTGCTGACCAAAACTTCCGCGTGATAAAGATTGCGAAGTCCACACGGGGTCGTCCACAAGATGTCGTCATTGCACCTATAAGACGAAAGTACCAATCAAAGCTTCCCATTTCCGTTGCTAAAAAGAAGGACTTAATATCGCTTTGTGACAGTCTGGTAATCCCACCAGTATACAGGCCATTTTATGAGTCTTTAACAACCAGCCAGGCAGTAAGAGACAGACTTCCCATGCCGGACACATTGGAGGAGGAAGCAGATAGTGACTAAATTGAACAGCGTAGCACTTTACTATACCAGTATCTAGAATTACCACCATTATCAAATCACCAATACTGATGCGAAAACCAATCATTATATTTTTCCCAACCGGAAGCGAACATTCGATTCCGCATGAACTTTGAAAAAAAAAATATGCATGAAATTTGGATGTTGTGTTAACAGTCTGTGTTTACATAGCAAATTAAGATAATGGAGGTAATTTCAGATCCGCGCTATTGTCATATACGTATGTGAATGTTTGCATAATACATCTATAGTTACAAAATAGCTAGAAAGCAAGTCATGATCAAGTTGTTTTCTTAGTATGAAGTGGTGTTACCAGGGTACATTGGCTGAAGTTGTCAATGGGTATCATTTCCCATGCATTACACAACTGGAGAGACATATTACGTAGCATTGTATTAATAAATATTTGTGTTTATATCAGTAGTAGTGATGGCGTAACAAATTATGAGCCCTTATGGCTTTGTAAAATTGACTATTTTTTCGTAATGCCATAAGGGCTCATCTACAAAAGGTGTCAAATTACGACATAATTTAAGCCACATGTACATGAAATTTTGTGTATATAATCTCTATATGGATACCTACTCACATGTGCAAAATGAATGATCATATGCATTAACCTGATTTTTAAAACCTTAAAACGTCGATATCTCGAAATTGTAAAATATGTAGATGAGCCCTTATGGTTCTTATAGGGCGAAAGGAAAATATTCTTAATGCTTTTCCTTTTCATTGCCATGGTAAACACAATTATAGAGGAGTCTGGTGCCAGGTCCTCACCACACAAGACACTTACCGGTCGAATGCTGCTTTCCAACCACCCGGTACTAATCCTACTACTTTTAAAAAGGGTATAACCAGATTCAACAAATTAGTCAACTAGATGGCCGCGGCCTGCATGTCGCGCCCGCCAAGCGTATGTACATACATACGCAGTACGTACGGATGTACGTACGCAGCACATACGGATGTACGTATGTACGTACACAGCACGTACGCATGTACGTACGGGCGTACGCCAATGTGCCGACTATATCGCACTGTCTTCAAGCGGGCGCGACAAAGACATACATAAGGGCCAAACCTGGGACATGGGGATTCTGGTACGGATGAACATCGTCATGAAATTACCATTCCCATGTTCCCAAGCAACCGGTGTTAGGAATCTAAATAC
>CM055268.1:104720430-104745430 GCA_029237695.1 Conchocele bisecta | reverse complement strand
TCAAAGTAAATATATGAATAAATATGTAAGGTAGCACTAGAAGCAAACTGAAATAAATTACGAAAACTGCAACAAATCGATCGCAAACAGTACTGGAAAATCTTGAATAACCTGAACATGCTGAAAAAATGGAAGTACATATACGCCTACAGCAAAATTAGATGATTTGTATGACTTTTTCAGATATTAACGCGAAGCAAAATTATAACTCTGACGATGATCTGCAGGAAATATTACACAAAATTGAAATCAGCGATGCTGATAATATACTAAATATACGAAATTCGTATTACGAATTACAAAGGAAGAAATAGACTATGCAATAACATCTCTAAATAATAAATCGCCAGGTAACGACGGAATATTGAACGAGTATATTAAAATATCAAAAGACGTCATGATGCCCATTAACATCTCTCTATTTAATTTACTGAGTATTTACGTCTGACATTTTACCAGAATCTTGGACAGTAGGAATAATTAAATCAATTTATAAAAATAATGGCGATGCTCATGACCCACAAAACTATAGATAGGCTAATTACTATACTAAGTGTGTCTAGGAAGTTATTCACATCAATATTAAATCAAAGACTAAATAGTTTTCTACATTAAAATATTTCTCTCTCCGAAAACCAAGCAACTTTAATCCTTACAACGCTGAATAAAATTTTGACGTCTGCTGTTTATTTTTTATGTTCCATTTTTCTTATAAAAAACATGGTTTAACAGCACTTTAGAATCACTTCCAATGGAAATGATTCTAAAATGCTGACAAACCATGTTTTTACTGAGAGAATTGATAAAATATGACACAGCAGCAGACAAATATTTTCGGTTCCCGCATTCTAAGGGTTAAAGAAAAGGTTACTCAACTGCAGGCCATATATTTGTATTACATTCCCTAATAGAACTAGTAAGAGCACAAAAGAAAACACTATATTGCACATTTATAGATTTCTCACAGGCATGACTCTATCTGGAGAATAGGTTTATGGAGAAAATTAGTACTCGCAGGGATAAATGGTTACTTTTATCGGAGTTGTTCAAAATATGTGCTCAAACATTAAATCATGTGTATCATACAAAGGCGAATATTTAGATTTAGATTTTAAATAGATATTTAGATTTAGATTTAGATATGTCATTGCGGCATTATACAAGTGGACACTTTATCACCTATTTTATTCTCATTGTTTTTAAATGACCTATAATAGTTTTTATCTTCCAAAGACAATGAGGGCATACCAATACATCATTATTCAGACAGCAAAGTCTGAGGTTTTACAAATATATTGGAATTGTTTGCCACATGTACAATCAGTCTGCTAGAATACAATGGTTATTTATCTCAAAGTTTGATATCCATATCTAGAAATGATACCGTTGTTATGTATTGACACCAAAATGAACATACCACCATACTTTATTTACATAACCCGATATGAAAAACTGAATAGCAATTCTAACTACAGGTCTTTATCTACCACATTGTGAAGTTTCTCCCGCCCATTTTACCAGTTATTACATATTTTCCTTTAATATTTTTCTCTAAATACTATGTACTTCATTTCTCTCATTACCATGATTATATCAAGATGATTAATACAACACAATATGAATATCATCATTTGCAATGCATGCCACCTATGAATTATAGCAGACACACTGTCGCCTATTTGCCAAGCTTACATCATTCTTATGTACTCATATACCGCATGTTGCGCTCTGAGATCTTGAACAATAAAGATATGCTCTGTTCTGTTCTGGCATTGTCTCTATTAAGGAATATTTGAATGTTGAAAGGAAACCCGCTGTGCGGAGATCAAGAGATAACCCGTTCCATGCCCCGATACTTGATGGCAGGAATGAATTATAATATTGGGTATTGCGAGAGTTTATTGTTTGTGTATTTTCGTTGTTATGTAAATTATATGTGGTTGCATATTGTGCACAGTTGATTTTGCATTTTGTACATCATTATTAGCTTGTGTTTATGTCTTCTATTTGTTAAAAGTTCCCAGCCTGTTTCATTATAGAGACAAACGTTTGGTAGTTCCAGTAGCCTATTTCACCAACATTGCAAAGTATACTTTTCTAGCAAAGTATACTTTGAGGGAGTAATCATTTATTTTTCCTGAAATGCATTATTTCATATAGAACTAACGATTGCATATATTTGACGAGTAAAAGTATGCAGAATTATTATACTGAATAAATATACTGAATTTGTTACATTATCACAGCCAAAATGGCTGTGATAATGTAATAAATTCAGTATAATAAAAATTAATAAATTTATCCTAAAATTGAAAATTTCTCGCTCAAAGTATACTTTGCTATAAAAGTATACGTTGCAATGTTGGTGAAATAGGCTACTGATACTATTTCGGCTGCTTCCAATTGTATTTTCTCGAGATCTTCTAGCTCATAATGAGTGCAATTGTCCCATACGACATTGGCATATTCTAAAACGGATCTGATAAAAGAAATATATATAGACGCAAGTGCTTTGCGGCATAGACGGAATTTCATTTTACTCATTATGTTTATGCGTTGCCATGCTTTATAGCTTTAATATACTCTATATGGGCATGCCAAGTACCATCTTTTGAGAAAAATATTCCAGGTGTTTATGTTCTGTGATTTATTCTATACGCTGTTCTTGCAATACTATTTTGAGTTCAGTTACTTTTTCTTGTAATAAGTAGATTTTCTGTTTTACTTGGATTAAAACGTACTATCCATTGATTAGCCCAATCAGTTATTGTTTTCAGGTCGTTATTAATTAGCTCCGTGGCATCGTTTGGATTGTTTACAATAATATAGAGACTGGTATCGTCTGCAAATAGTCTGAAGTAGGTGGCCCTTAATCCCAATAGATTCAAGCTTATAGATAAGACCCTTATGCCAGACTCGGTCAAATGCCTTGCGAATATCGCAAAAAAAAGTGGCACGTACCTCTTTTCCTTCGTCTAGGGCTTTGCATAACGTGTTATAAATTTCCACAAGTTGGTTAGCCATAGTCGAGGGTACAAATCGTGACTAGAAAGTAGATAGTATGTTGTTTTCTGCCAGAAAGTCAAATAGGTGTTTCTGGACAATTTTCTCAAAAGCTTTGCCAATTGCGTTAAGTAGGGATATATGTTTAAAGTTTGCCTATCAGAAGGATCATTCTTTTTGAAAATTTGGGTCACGTTGGCTTCTTTCCATAAATTGTGTACCGTGCCAGATTCTATAGACGTGTTAAATAGAGAACATAACGGTTGTGCTAATTCTGTACTTAGTTCTTTCAATACTTTGTTATTTATACCATCATTTCCACTTTGCTTTTCCAGTTTTTAGAGATTTAAGGACATTGGTTACTTCCAACGGTGTTATTTGTAGTGTACATAATCTATCTAGGTTCGGCATATGTTGTGTATTTTGCAATGGTGGGAGTTGTATATTTGAATCGTCAAATATAGTCTGTTGATGGAAGAATGTGTTAAGAGTTAGGTTTGTCAAATATGATTGACAAATATCTTAGTAAGTCAACACAAATATTAGATTATATTCATTACATAAACAAAGTATCACACTTATTTACATTTGTATCACCCGCAGTCTAGTATAAATGACAGACGATAATAAGTTGCTGGAGGTCAATCGACGAGTCCAAATATAGGTAGACCAGGTGTATTATCATATCATAGCATCGTTGTCGTGTATAATAACTACATGATAGAGTGCATGTGCATGCATGTCAATATACTAGTGTATATTTGTGCTCAAAATAAACATGTAGTGTGGTTCAGTGGTATCGAAGCGGGAGAATATCCATACGTTTGCAGAACTTTTGTTAATTTTATCTGGTCGTGAGTTCGAACCTCACATAACGCATTACTTTTGTCATATCATTCCGTTATTTATATGACTGGTTGCTGGAGAAGGGAATAAGTGAAACTGCGAGGGTTATCACTATTGCTGAATGGCCTCTATATAATATGATCGGCAAGAACATACTCACAGATTCTTCATTTAGACAAATATGAAATGTGCATTTAGCTATTAGTGTTCTCCAAAGTGAGACTAAAGTTCTACATGTAATCTATCTCATGCTGAGTTAATACAATTTGTAAAAGCAACACACATAAAAAAGAAATATATAATATAATATAAACAAAATAAAAATATATGTATAGGTAAACAACATAGATTCGAACTCACTACCTACGGCATTGATATCCGTCACTCTAACCCCTCGACTACATAAGACTTTATGACCAATCTCAAAATTTATATTGAAAAGGAATACAGGCACAGGTATATTTACCTGTATCTTTGTTTTGTTTATGAACGGTTTGTTTGTAAACAAGTAGCAAGTTATCGTCTGCGGACTATACATTATGATTTTAACACACTGCTATCAGACAGCACCCAGGAATATATATAGCGGGGTGCATTATCAACGACGCGACGGACCGGAGTTGCTAAACAATTTTGATATCACATATAAATTAGAAATAAGCCAAGTATGAACAAGAACGCCGCCAATGGCATGTATCCCATCGCGGTGGTGGCTGAATCACAAACATGCAAATTGCTATGGTAAATAAGTTTCAGGAGAATAGAAAGTTATTTGACCTTGAACTAGGGAAAGGGGGGAGCACAACTGGGGTGGGGAATGAACATATGGATGACGAGAAACATGTATGTACACATGAAGTCTGAAGTCAATCGCTCATACAGTAAAGAAGTTATTGCAGAAACATGCACATGAAGTTTCAAGCCAATCAGTCATACAGGAAAGAAGTTATAAGAGAATGGAGAAATGCACCTTTTCTGCAGGGAGAGTTTTAGGTAACGGTAGTAAATTGTATTTGTGGTTGTGACTGGCGAAATGGGGCTTATGGGTTTTGCGACTAGTGTAGATCCAGATCAGCCTGTTAATGAAACATCCGTCATGCTGTTAACAAACAACACAGATCGTTATCAGGCTACAGGAGTGTGCTATGTAATCAGGAGCTACACAGCTCACAAATCCCATTTAATGTATTTATTGACCTTGGTCCGTTACTTCAACCTGTAACTATGACAGTTACACAAACGGAGCTTTGTTAGCGGTCTGGTTTCAAGGTTTTCCATTGCAGCATTTATTTGCATATATTGTGCTAGCTACAATAATTCGCCTACGAGGAGAATATCTAGGGGAATATCGCAGTGAGGTAGCAATTTTGTTTCTAATATTGTGCATGTTCAAATCTGATACTTATGTACCGATATCGGTGGAAATTAAAACAACTCAGCATTCCTAGTATCATCATATATCTTCAATTAAACCACTTCACACAGGACCATGATGAAAACACGCTTTTATTTTTTATAGTATTCTTTCAAAAAATCCCGTTATGCCCCTTGAAAGGCAACAGTCATATAGAAGCTGGACGTCAATTTCAAGTCTCATCCAAAAGACTAGTGCGACGGAAATACAATGTACTATGAAAGCACTTTTTTATGCCTAGATCAGTAGCCTATTTCACCAACATTGCAAAGTATACTTATCTAGCAAAGTATATTTTGAGGGATAAATTTTCAATTTGAAGATCAATTTATTAATTGTTATTATACTGAATTTATTACATTATCACAGCCAATTTGAATTTAATAAATTCAGTATAATAATTCTGCATACTTTAATCATCAAATATATGCAGTTGTTAATTCTATATGATATAATGCATTTCGGGAAAAAAAAAGAAGATTACTCCCTCATAGTATACTTTGCTAGAAAAGTATACTTTGCAATGTTGGTGAAATAGGCTACAGTTTGCAGTAGAGGGAACCACAGGTTCTTGAAGAATGGTTCATATTTTGGTGTTCTATGGGTTATTTCGGTATCTCTGGTGGTTTGGGTGCATTGTTACCAACATACAATTTACGTCAGCTCCCGCGAGTATCGGTAATTTACAAGGTGAGACACGGAGCTTCTACCCGCGTACGTATTTAACCAATAAAACCATTATTTGTTAACCGATAACAATAAAACCGGTCCCAAATTGTTTAGATTAATGTAATGGACCTGAACTGCCAATGCAAGTCAAACATTTATATATCGTCTGAAACAAGTCAAATATTCTCGCATAAATGATCGAGCTGTGAAAGCGGAGAAAAAAGTTACACATCTTTACATGGACGTGTAAAGCTCTTTACATTGTGACGCTCATTGGCTGACATCTAATAATGGCTCATTGGCTGACATCTAATAATGACATCTAATTGGCTGACGGGGGTCTGTCGTAGTGGATTTTGACACATCGCGGAAATGACTATTCAATCAAATGGCGCGCCATGCTTGTATCTCGGGTTTCATGGCTCATTGGAAAATTGTACAATAGTATGGCTTTTAATGTCTTAAATGTATGAACAGATCAATGAAGTTCACATATTCTATCGGCATCAGCAAATTGATATATGTCTCGATAGAACTCGAATTTGGAGTATGTGGTTGAACGCATGTTGGAAATTTTATTGGCCAAATATTGAAAAATATTTCTTTACTTTGGGGATTTTGACAGTAAGAAAGGGGCCCGAAAGTTTGAAACGATGAATGTGTACATACTTAATATCTCTTCAAATACCTGTGGTGGGAACAGTTCCAAACGCCAAATCCTGAAAGTTGAACCATTAGTATTTTTCTGCAATTATCAGTATTTGATGTAATACTGTTTAATGGCCCGTCAACAGCTAAGGTCATTTTAGTATTATTTTGCAACTATCCTGCATATTCCCACCCCTGTCTTTGGTGGAGTCTAACACATCATGCTAACGGTTTGACGGCTGCCGGACTAGCTCATATCTTTTGTGGAATGATCTCGTCATATGTCACTTCCACTTCATTAATAGTGATGGCGTCATAACTATTTTCCCTAAATGGCTTCTTCATATTTTGCGAACAATTCATGTAGAGGCCATTGGACACAAAGACAGAGTGAGCAACACGGTCTGGACGGACCATGTTTTGGGCAGCGGTATTACCAGCTCTGTTTTCACGGACACGAACCCTGAAAATGAAGGCATGAGTGGAAGAAGGGGGCTAACTCCATGAGGGAGTTAGCCCCCTTTTTTCTCTGACCCATTCAAATAGTAACCATTTTAAAATGGTCCATTATTAGAGTGTTTGATTTGGTCTTGTCTGTTTTATTCTGTCTTTCATTATCATTATTTTGTCTTATTCCGTCTTTTAAATTCACCACATTTTTATCTACCTCTAGACTTTGCCTCTTAATGTCTTAATAAATTACTACATAATTCAAGCATACGCTTTATTTGAATACACGCAAGCAAGTGTAAGCACGGATTATACATACTTCTGAATGTTTACATATTTAATTGTGTTTAATGGCCAGTCAACTGATCTGCTCACTTTAGGTATACAGTGTCGGTTCCCATATTTCACGAAGACAAGAAAGAAATCCCAAAATCCGAACTGAATATTTACTGATGTCGTCATTGACTGAGGTGTGTATCATTATCAATGAAATACACAAGGGAGGTAATTCGAGCGATGGTGGGACTGGAGCCAGATTTATGAACTGAATATACGGAAACCACACTAGGTAATCAGCACAGTTTTTTCAATACAGGAAGTTGTGGTTATGCAATAAATAGAATCTAACATTCATGATAATTTAATATGATATTCATTAGCTTGTTTACTGATTTCATAAGAAACTCGACAGAGCCTCATTTCTTATGAAATCAGTAAACGCGTTTAATAAATATCATATTCAATCATCACTCATGTAAGATACTCTATATACATACTTGCACACTTTTTTCCACATAAACACGGCCACGATTGCGACGACCAACAACACAATGGTTGTTCCACCTGCTGCGCTTCCAACAATGACGAGCACTGCAACATTGTAAACACGTGGCATAAGAAACAAAAACGTACTAGCTGGAAACTTCACATTTCGTACGTGGCTTCCTTAGAGTGTGCAGATGCGCAAAGTGAGTGTCGATTTTTGATTTGGCTCCCGGTTCATGGATTATTTCCCCCTTTTGGACTTTTGCGGTTTTGCCTTGTCTTGTTTGTAAGTCATACAACTTTTAACCACTAATAACTGGAGACTTCATATTTGGTATGTGGCTTCCTTATGGTGTGTATATGCTCAAAGTTAATGTTGATTTATTTTATTTGAACCCCGGCTAATGGATTATCTCAAAAAATTTGGAACTAGAGCAAGTGAGCAGGGGCTCACGGATACCCCCGGCCAACAGTACATGTATATGACGTTTCAAGTCAATCTCTCGTACGGTTGCTGAGATATTGAGTACTTTAATGCAAATATTAAAAAAAACTTGTAAAAAGTAATTTGACCTTGGGTATGAAAGCCACATGGGTGTGCTATAGAATGAAAATACTGATGCTGATAAAGAAGTATAATTATGAAGTTTCAAGTCAATCCAATTTATGGATAATGATAAAGGTACCCAGAAACTTTAACGCAAATCTTACATGCTGATGAACAGACGGATGGAAATACATAGAGGATCTTACATGAGTGACGATTTAATATGATATTTATTACACAAAATTTAATAAATATCATATTAAATCAACACAAATGTTAGATTCTATTATTGCATAAACACGTCGTCATAATTTGAAGCTGGCTGATGTTAGGTTTTCTGCAGTGGGCTAACTTGCATATATATTACACTAGTATATTATGATTTTTATTACACTGCTTAATTAAACTGTGAAAGCCCATTTTATAAAATAACAAGAGTGCCGTATGTCTGTACAAGTGTAATAGATAAGTGCAAAAGTAGTGCACTTCCGGCGGAAAGTATGAACTGTTGTACACAGGGTTTTCGATTACGCTGAAAACAAGAGCTGTATGAGAACACATAGCTCGACTACGAGGGTGTCGATGTACACATAGCTTGACAAAGAAGGTGGCTGCGGCCTACATAAAAACCTTAACCAAGGTTGACTAAAAACATTAACCAAGGGAAACTAGAAATGTGGCCTGTCGGCACACGAATACCCCCACTGGCAGCCAAAGAAAACGAGTCATTTTTTATCATAAGCCACTTAGCCGAGCGCTAAGGTTTCAAACGCAACAAGTCTGTGACCTTGACCCTGGGCATAGTGTGATAATCATGCGGATCGGTGTAGAAGATATAGAGCGGAAGGGAATTTCAATAGGTTTGACCTTTGACCTTCAACTATGACCTTGACCTTGGACGTAGGTGCGTGGTTATTGATCGAGACACACCTTCTCATCCTGAGAAACATTTGTGCCAAGGCATTTGATAATGCATGCATCGGTTTTATAAGATATAGAGCGGAAGGGAATTTCAATAGGTTTGACCTTTGACCTTAAACTATGACCTTGACCTTGGACGTAGGTGCGTGGTTATTGATTGCGACACACCTTCTCATCATGAGAAACATCTGTGCCAAGCTATTTGATAATCCATGTATCGGTGTAGAAGATATAGAGCGGAAGGGAATTCAATAGGTTTGACCTTTGACCTTCAACTGTGACATTGGACGTAGGTGCGTGGTTAGCAATTTGATAATCCATGCATCAGTGTAGAAGATATAGAGCGGAAGGGAATTTCAATAGGTTTGACCTTTGACCTTCAACAGTGACCTTGACCTTGGACGTAGATGCGTGGTTTTCCAAGTATGGTTGCTGTAGGCCCAGGAGTATTCCATATTCAAGCTTGAGTAAAAAATATAACCAAGGGGAGATAACTAAGTAATCCAAGGATAAAAGTAGGTCAAGGTGAAATATAGGTCAGGGATTATTGATGTACATCACTAGGAGATGAAGTTGTCCAAGTATGGTTGATGTAGGCCCAGAAGTATTCCATATACAAGCTTGACTATAAACATTAACCAAGTAATTGAAGGTTAAATGTGGGTGAAGGTAAAATAAAGGTCAGGGGTTATTGATGTACATCCATATGAGAAAAAGTTATCCAAGTATGGTGTCTGTATGCACAATAGTATTCCATCTACAAGCTTGACTAAAAACCTTAACCAAGGTTGAGTAAAAACCTTAACCAAGGGGAATTAAGTAAGTAATTTAAGGTTAAATGTAGGTCAAGGTCAAATATAGGTCAGGGGTTGTTGATGTACATCACTAGGAGATGAAGTTGTCCAAGTATGGTTGGTGTAGGGCCATGAGTATTCCATCTACAAGCTTGACTAAAAACCTTAACCAAAGAGAATTAAGTAAGTAATTCAAGAGGAAATGTAGGTCAAGGTGAAATATAGATCAGGGGTTATTGATGTACATCACTATGAGAAAAGGTTGTCCAATTATGGTGTCTGTATGCACAATAGTATTCCATGTACAAGCTTGAGTAAAAAGCTTAACCAAGGTCGAGTAAAAACCTTAACCAAGGGGAATTAAGTAAGTAATTGAAGGTTAAATGTAGGTCAAGGTAAAATATAGGTCAGGGGTTGTTGATGTACATGTACATCACTAGGAGATGAAGTTGTCCAAGTATGGTTGGTGTAGGGCCAGGAGTATTCCATCTACAAGCTTGACTAAAAACGTTAACCAAGGGGAATTAAGCAATTCAAGAGGAAATGTAGGTGAAGGTCAAATATAGATCAGGGGTTGTTGATGTACATTACTAGGAGATGAAGTTGTCCAAGTATGGTGGGTGTAGGGCCAGTAGTATTCCATATAGAAGGTTGACTAAAAACCTTAACCAAAAGGAATTAAGTAAGTAATTGAAGAGGAAATGTGTAGGTGAAGGTCAAATATAGATCAGGGGTTATTGATGTACATACCTATGAGAAAAGGTTGTCGAAGTATGGTGTCTGGATGCACAATAGTATTCATGTACAAGCTTGAAAAAAAACCTTAACCAAGGTTGACTAAAAACCTTAACCAAGGGGAATTAAGTAAGTAATTCAAGAGGAAATGTAGGTCAAGGTCAAATATAGATCAGGGGTTATTGATGTGCATCACTAGGAGATGAAGTTGTCCAAGTATGGTGGGTTGTAGGGCCAGTAGTATTGCATATAAAAAACAAACTTGACTAAAAACCTTAACCAAGGTTGACTAAAAACCTTAACCAAGGGCAATTAACCAAGTAATTCAAGAGGAAATGTAGGTCAAAGGTCAAATATAGATCAGGGGTTATTGATGTACATCACTAGGAGATGAAGTTGTCCAAGTATGGTGGGTGTAGGGCCAGTAGTATTCCATATACAAGCTTGACTAAAAACCTTAACCAAGGCGTGACGGTGACGCCGACGCCGACGCCGGGGTGACAACATAAGCTCTACTTATTCTTCGAATAGTCGAGCTAAAAATGAACCGAGGAGACAAAAATGCTTCCTTCTGTCTTAAAATGGCGGATTTCAAAATGGACGACATGTAAAATAAAATTGGTCCTCTCTTGATACATTAAGGTACATGCTCACTCACTCAGTAGGCACAACATTTTCTTTATAAAAATTAAATAAGTTTATATAATTGTGTCACTATTCCACCAGTTCTAAAAATTACAAGTGCCCGCTATACAGATATAATCATTTAGTAATATTTATTTTACTGATAGTGACTCGCGGTGGTATCAGGCTATTTTCATATGCAAATGAGGCATGGTATTCTTTAATTATTTATACTAATTAAATGAGTCACCTGAAAAAAATATGTTTTTGACAGATCATATAAGGTATGATCATTGTACATAAAAAATAAAGACAGATAATAAATAGTAATATCCGTTAACATTTTAAGGAAACACGGTTATCGCCCCTGAGTGTGGAAATTTACATCTGATATAAAATGCATAATAATGTCAATCAATATGCGGGGTAATGCATCATGGTGAATGAATGTTTATTTTGCCAGAAAATGTCTCAGATGATGTCTCTGATATAAAGAACATTTTATGCCTACTGAGTGGGTATGCACCTTAATACTCATAAACATGCAAGTTTAGTGCATATACAATGTTTTCAGAGCCACACAGCATAGACAATCATAATACTACAACTTGGTCGAGGATGTCATGTTGAATTTAAAAATGGCTGCCATTCAAAACTGCTTTTCACCATGCTTCGATGATTGAAAATCATCCCAGTTTACTATTATAATTATCTATGTACCTATGTATGCCTGGGTCAGGTCAGTGAACAAATAAGAACTTTAAACATACCATATAGTTGATATATAATTGGCCTTATTTTAATTTCAAAATTGCCGCCTACTTACACAGTTTGGAATATCCTGATATATGAGAATCGCATAGGCCAATTGCAATGTGTTAGCAAATATTAAGAATCACTAGCTAATCGCAAAAAGCTAACCGATACAACTTCTAGCATTATAAATTTGACTGGGAGAACCATTTTTACTTTCAAAATGGCTGCCAATAGAACCAAGATCCGATGTAGCTCACAAAATAAGGGTAAAAAAGCACCCAGTTGTTTTGGTGCGATGCGACGGAGGGCAGATATACTAAAAAATGGTTTATAGTCAATCGTGGGACCACTTTCCTGCGCATAAACAAAACTATGTAAGTGTAGGTTTGCCTTGGAACATTTATACATGCTAATCCAGCCCATGACAACTGCTTCTGATAACATTCGCGATACACTTCTCGTGGAGAGTTTCCCACATGATTGGCCAGATGGCATCATTCTATCATTCCCTTTCATTCAACACTACTCATCCGGTATTTTGATTTAGGACATTCTCACAATACGGTCTGTCATTGCAGGAGTTTCAAGCTATTCACCTTTTAGGCAAACCCCAATGACCCAATTACATGCATGCATCCACCCGTCTTAGTTACCTGTGAATAGATGACATAATTATGTACATGCCACGTATATTCACATTATGCAAATATTGATTTACAATACCAGTGGATATTGATGGGTCAGTAAAATGCACCAGGGCAGCACCGTCTATGACGTTTACTACTTTACAACAACGACATAGGTTTCCATAAGATGGGAAGCGAGCCATTTAATCGGGTTAAACTTTACTGAATTATTAACGGACAATGGATGCCTATACAGATTTTTATTCTGAAAGAAAGTTTCTGAATACTAATCTCGTGATTGGCACGAACTATACATTCTAGACACAGTGAGTTAGAAGTTCATTTTCATATCTGTTAACTTCGTGTTTACTATTGATAATTTATTGTGATAATTAAATACGGCTACGTTGTTTTTATGTATGTATGTTTCATAAGGTGATTTTTATTTGTGTCAATTAAATTATTAAATTGCCACTGTCAAATATATAATCTACAAACTGGTCATGTTTGGCTGCATAATTATTTGACAACATTATATATTAAACCAGATGGCCGCGGTTATTTTATTTGCAAGTTATTTTATTATTCCTGAGGAAAAAAGCTCCACCTTTTCATAAATGGATTAATTTTGTGACGATTGGATTGGTTGCAAAATTAACATATGACTATCCCTTCCAGTTACGTCGGGGTGGAAGGCAGTTTGTTTGTTTGTTTATTGGTGTTTAACGGCCTATCAACAGCTAAGGTCATGTAAGGCCGGGCAAACGGGTTCGATCCCGTTTTAACCTACTGCATTGGGGGGAAAATCCCAAAATCAGAACAGAATATTTACATCGAAAAAAATATATATACATCCCTGTAATTAGAATAACCTGACCTGGTGCCAGGTCCATATCACACCAAATGGGAATAACCAGATTCACCTGTCACATACAAAATGCCAAAGACGTATGTGAGGGCCAAACCAGGTCTCCAGTCAGAATTCCAGTAAGGATGAACCCCGATCGTTAAATTACCCATCACATGCTCCCACCCATGGGGTGGAAGGCAGATATTTTGACTTTGCGGCAGTAACTGGAGAAATGGAGAGTACGGTATGGGCTTTTGCGACCAGTGTAAATCCAGATCAGCCTGTGCATCCACATAGTCTGATCAGGATCTGCACTGTTCAGACTACATGAGTGTGCTACTTAATTACGAGTTCCACTGGTCAAAATTGCCATAAAGCCCAAGTTTCTTTAGTCACAGCCAGCTTTCAACTTCGATGGAAATTCTAACCTGTGTTTTATCAAAAACGGTAATTTTACACAGTCCGTACAGTGTCCTGACGTATGTTTCATTAATTGATGGACTGACAGTGTAAATCCTGATAAGACAGTAAGGAGGAAAATGCTAATTTGTAGCTACACTTGTCACAAAACCCATAAGCCCCTTTCTCCATTCATAGAAACATACACGTTATATTGATTCCATACAGTGAACACAGTGTCATATTGCACGTCTGAATCTATAATCACCTTATAATTTATAATATCGGGGTGCATGACACGTGGTTGACAACAACAACTACAATTACTGAAACTTCCAGAAGCGCCTCCGATTCAAAGGACGTATTCTGTTATATTGTCCTTATTATGTAACAGATTTAAATGAAATATGGTGCATCAAACGCGTCTTGTTAAGCTGCATTTGGTGGTCTCAGTACTTTGGCCCAAACATATGTCGTTTTTGCGAAGAATTTCCGTGTTTACTGTAAATACTGATACGGAAATCAATTCTTAGCAAAAAAAACATAAGTATGTGCCGATGTCACGAGACCACCAAATGCAGGTCACAAAGACGCATTGTCTGCGTTCATATTTCAGCAAAATCCGTTGCATATTAAGGAAACTATCAAATCATATTTACTTTGGAGTGGGCGTGCTTTCAACACTTTCAGACACTGTTGTTATTGTGGTAACGACGTGATCATCACCTTGAATATGTTGATACAAATATTTATTCAGGAGATGCATTTAATTGATATTTGCATATCAAAATAGTCTGATACAATCGTGCGTCACTATCAGTAATTTAATGATTGATAAATGATTATATCTGCATAGCGGGCATAATATTTAACCCTTAGAATACGGGAAACGAAAATCGTAGTCTGCTGTTGTTTCATATTTTGTAATTTTTCTCGATAACAACATAATTTGGCAATGAAATGCAATAGGAAAGGATTTTAAAGTTCTACCAAACTATGTTTTAACTGATAAACTTTGAAATGAAAAAGTAACCCAACAGACGACGTAATTTAATTCAGCATTGTAAGGGTTAAAACTGGTGTAATTGTTACACAATTATACACTTACTGAATTCCTATAAAGAACATTTTGTGCCTAATGAATGGGTCTCCAGCTTTAAGTAAATTGGTACATGAATAAAGTCGCAGACATATCGCACCAAACGGCACAACGTCATGAATATCAAACGACATCAACCCAGAACAAAGAAATTAAATTTGTTAATAACTTTGTAATTTCTCAACCGATTTTCAAGATCTATAGTAAAGTAAACTGTTGATTATTATAGTGTCACCCATATTTTAACGGCCCGCCAGTAAAGTAAACTGTTGATTATTATAGTGTCACCCTATTGTAACGGCCCGCCAGTAAAGTAAACTGTTGATTATGATAGTGTCATCCCTATTGTAACGGCCCGCCAGTAAAGTAAACTGTTGATTATTATAGTGTCACCCTATTGTAACGGCCCGCCAGTAAAGTAAACTGTTGATTACTATAGTGTCACCCTATTGTAACGGCCCGCCAGTAAAGTAAACTGTTGATTATTATAGTGTCACCCTATTGTAACGGCCCGCCAGTAAAGTAAACTGTTGATAATTATAGTGTCACCCATATTTTAACGGCCCGCCAGTAAAGTAAACTGTTGATTATTATAGTGTCACTCTATTGTAACGGCCCGCCAGTAAAGTAAACTGTTGATTATTATAGTGTCACTCTATTGTAACAGGCCGCCAGGTAAAGTAAACTGTTGATTATTATAGTGTCACCCATATTTTAACGGCCCGCCAGTAAAGTAAACTGTTGATTATTGTAGTGTCACTCTATTGTAACGGCCCGCCAGTAAAGTAAACTGTTGATTACTATAGTGTCACCCCTATTGTAACGGCCCGCCAGTAAAGTAAACTGTTGATTACTATAGTGTCACCCCTATTGCAACGGCCCGCCAGTAAAGTAAACTGTTGATTATTGTATAGTGTCACCCAGATAAAGTACGGCCCACCAGTCAAATATTGTAAACTGTGATTATTATAGTGTCACCCATATTTTTGTTTAACGGCCCGATCCGCCATTAAATTAGAAAACTGTTGATTATTATAGTGTCACCCTCTATTGTAACGGCCCGCCAGTAAAGTAAAACTGTTGAGTTATCTATACCGTCACCCTATTGTAATTGGCGCCGCCAGTAAAGTAAACTGTTGATTATTATATAGTCTGTACACTATTGTAACGGCCCACCAGTAAAGTAAACTGTTGATTATTATAGTGTCACTCTATTGTAACTGCATCCCGCCAATGCCCGCCAGTAGTAAACTGTTGATTAGTTATAGTGTCACTCTATTGTAACGGGCCGCCAGTAAAGTAAACTGTTGATTTATTATAGTGTCACTCTATTGTAACGGGCCGCCAGTAAAGAAAAGAAAACTGTTGATTATTATAGTGTCACCCCAATTGTAACGGCCCGCAAGTAAAGTAAACTGTTGATTATTATAAGTGTCACCCCTATTGTAACGGCCCGCCAGTAAGTAAACTGTTGATTATAGTGTCCACCCTATTGTAACGGCCCGCCAGTAAAGTAAAACTGTTGATTATTGTGATAGTCACCCCTATTGTAACGGGCCGCCAGTAAAGTAAACTGTTGATTATTATAGTGTCACTCTATTGTAATGGCCCGCCAGTAAAGTAAACTGTTGATTATTATAGTGTCACCCCTATTGTAACGGGCCGTCAGTAAAGTAAACTGTTGATTCTTATATTGTCACCCTATTGTAACGGCCCGCCAGTAAAGTAAACTGTTGATATTTATAGTGTCATAACCCCTAGTTGTAATGGCCCAGCCAGTAAGGTAAAAGTAAACTGTTGATTATTATAGTGTCACCCATATTTTTAACGGCCCGAACCAGTCAAATGTAAACTGTTGATTATTATAGTGTCACTCTATTGTAACGGCCCGCCAGTAAAGTAAAACTGTTGATTATTATAGTTGTCACTCTATTGTAAACATGGCCGCCCGCCAGTAAAGGTAAACAAACTGTTGATTATTATAGTGTCACCCTATTGTAACGGCCGCCAGCCCGCCAGTAAAGTAAACTGTTGATTACTATAGTGTCACCCATATTTTAACGGCCCGCCAGTAAAGTAAACTGTTTGATTATTATAGTGTCACCCTCCCTATTGTAACGGCCCAGCCAAGTAAAGTAAACTGGTTGAATTACTATCTTAGTGTCACCCCTATTGTAACGGCCCGCCAGTAAAGTAAACTGTTGATTACTATAGTGTCACCCCTATTGTAACGGCCCGCCAGTAAAGAAAACTGTTGATTATTATAGTGTCACATATTTTACGGCCCACGGGCCCACCAGTAAAATTGTAAAAACTGTGATTATTATAGTGTCACCCATATTTTAACGGCCCGCCAGTAAAGAAAACTGTTGATTATTATAGTGTCACCCATATTGTAACGGCCCAGCCAGTAAAGTAAACTGTTGATTATTATAGTGTCACCCATATTTTAACGGCCCGCCAGTAAAGAAAACTGTTGATTATTATAGTGTCACCCTATTGTAACGGCCCGACAGTAAAGTAAACTGTTGATTATTATACTGTCACCCTATTGTAATGGCCCGCCAGTAGAGTAAACTGTTGATTATTATAGTGTCACTCTATTGTAACGGCCCGCCAGTAAAGTAAACTGTTGATTATTATAGTGTCACTCTATTGTAACGGGCCGCCAGTAAAGTAAACTGTTGATTATTATAGTGTCACTCTATTGTAACGGGCCGCCAGTAAAGAAAACTGTTGATTATTATAGTGTCACCCCAATTGTAACGGCCCGCTGATTATTATAGTGTCACCCCTATTGTAACGGCCCGCCAGTAAAGTAAACTGTTGATTATTATAGTGTCACCCTATTGTAACGGCCCGCCAGTAAAGTAAACTGTTGATTATTATAGTGTCACCCCTATTGTAACGGGCCGCCAGTAAAGTAAACTGTTGATTATTATAGTGTCACTCTATTGTAATGGCCCGCCAGTAAAGTAAACTGTTGATTATTATAGTGTCACCCCTATTGTAACGGCCCGCCAGTAAAGTAAACTGTTGATTATTATAGTGTCACCCCTATTGTAACGGGCCGCCAGTAAAGTAAACTGTTGATTATTATAGTGTCACTCTATTGTAACGGGCCGCCAGTAAAGAAAACTGTTGATTATTATAGTGTCACCCCAATTGTAACGGCCCGCAAGTAAAGTAAACTGTTGATTATTATAGTGTCACCCCTATTGTAACGGCCCGCCAGTAAAGTAAACTGTTGATTATTATAGTGTCACCCTATTGTAACGGCCCGCCAGTAAAGTAAACTGTTGATTATTATAGTGTCACCCCTATTGTAACGGGCCGCCAGTAAAGTAAACTGTTGATTATTATAGTGTCACTCTATTGTAATGGCCCGCCAGTAAAGTAAACTGTTGATTATTATAGTGTCACCCCTATTGTAACGGCCCGCCAGTAAAGTAAACTGTTGATTATTATAGTGTCACCCCTATTGTAACGGGCCGTCAGTAAAGTAAACTGTTGATTCTTATATTGTCACCCTATTGTAACGGCCCGCCAGTAAAGTAAACTGTTGATTATTATAGTGTCACCCCTATTGTAATGGCCCGCCAGTAAAGTAAACTGTTGATTATTATAGTGTCACCCATATTTTAACGGCCCGCCAGTAAAGTAAACTGTTGATTATTATAGTGTCACTCTTGTAACGGCCCACACCGTAAAGTAAATCTGTTGATTATTATAGTGTTCTACTCTATTGTAACAGGCCGCAGGTAAAGTAAACTGTTGATTATTTATAGTGTCACCCTATTGTAACGGCCCGCCAGTAAAGTAAACTGTTGATTACTATAGTGTCACCCATATTTTTTAACGGCCCGCCAGTAAAGTAAAAACTGTTGATTTTATTATAGTGTCACTCTATTGTACGGCCCGCCAGTAAAGTAAAACTGTTGATTACTATAGTGTCACCCCCTATTGTAACGGCCGCCAGTAAAGTAAATAAACTGTTGATTTACTATAGTGTCACCCTATTGTAACGGCCCGCCAGTAAGTAAAACTGTTGATTATTATAGTGTCACCCATATATAACGGCCCGCAGTAAAGTAAACTGTTGATTATTATAGTATCACCCATATTTTGTTTAAACGGCCCGCCAGTGTAAATTGCAAAACTGGTTGATTATTATAAGTGTCACCCTATTGTAACGGTCCCGCCAGTAAAGTAAACTGTTGATTATTATTTTACTGTCACCCTATTGTAATGGCCCGTCCAGTAAATGTAAAAACTGTTGATTATTATAGTGTCACACTATTGTAACGGAACCGGCCCACCAGTAAAGTAAACTGTTGATTATTAGTGTCACTCTATTGTATGGCCCGCCAGTAAAGTAAACTGTTGATTATTATAGTGTCATTCTGTATTCGTAACGGCCCGCCAGTAAAGAAAAACAGTTGATTATTATAGTGTCACCCCTCCCCCAATTGTAACGGCCCAGCCAGTAAAGTAAACTGTTGTTATTATAGTGTCACCCCTATTGTAACGGCCCGCCTAAAGTAAACGTTAAACTGTTGATTATTATAGTGTCACCCCCTATTGTAACGGCCCGCCAGTAAGTAAACTGTTGATTATTATAGTGTCCCACCAATTGTGAAACGCCGGCCGCATTAAAGTAAGTAAAACTGTTGATTATTATTGTGTGTTTTCACTCTATTGTAATGGCCCGAAACCAGTAAAGTAAACTGGTTGTTGATTATTATAGTGTCACCCCTATTGGTAACGGCCCGCCAGTAAAAGAAACAGTAGTAACTAAAGTTGATTTTTTTATTAATAGTGTCACCCCACCTATTGTAACGGGCCAGTCAGTAAAGTAAAACTGTTGATTGTTCTTATATTGTCACCCAAAAAATATTATAACGGAACGCCGCCAGTAAAGTAAAACTGTTGTCATTATTATAGTGTCACACCCCTATTGTAATGGCCCGCCAGTAAAGTAAACTGTTGATTATTATAGTGTCACCCACTATTGTAATGGCCCGACCAGTAAAGTAAACTGTTGATTGGTTATAGTGTCACCCTATTGTAACGGGCCGCCAGTAAAGTAAAAGTACAATGTTGTTCCATTCTATTAAAAAAGTGTCATCTCTATTGTAACGGCCCGCCAGTAAAGTAAACTGTTGATTATTTTAAATAGTGTCACCTCCCTATTGTAACGGCCCGCCAGTAAAGTTACTGTTGATAATTATAGTGTCTCCCATATTTTAACGGCCCGCCAGTAAAGTAAACTGTTGATTATTATAGTGTCACTCTATTGTAACGGGCCGCCAGTAAAGTAAACTGTTGATTATTATAGTGTCACCCCTATTGTAACGGGCCGCTAGTAAAGTATTGGTGGAAATTAAAATTATGTTGTCCACCCTATTGGTACTGGCCCGCCAGTAAAGTAAAACAAGTTGAACCCTTATTAAAATAAAAAGTGTTCAACGGCCCGCCCAGTAAAGTTAAACAGTTGATTACTATAGTGTCACCCATATCTTAACGGCCCGCCAGTAAAGTAAACTGTTGATTATTATAGTGTAACTCTATTGTAATGGCCTGCCAGTAAAGTAAACTGTTGATTACTATAGTGTCACCCCTATTGTAATGGCCCGCCACCAGTAAAGTAAACAGTTGATTATTATAGTGTCACCCTATTTTAACGGCCGCCAGTAAAGTAAAACTGTTGATTATTAGTGTCACCCATATTTTAACAGCCCGCCAGTAAAATAAACTGTTGATTACTATAGTGTCACCCTATTGTAAACGGCCGCCAGTAAAGTAAAATGTTGATTATTATAGTGTCACTCTATTGTAACGGGCCGCCAGTAAAGTAAACTGTTGATTATTATAGTGTAACCCCTATTGCAACGGCCCGCCAGTAAAGTAAACAGTTGATTATTATAGTGTCACCCATATTTTAACGGCCCGCCAGTAAAGTAAACTGTTGATTATTATAGTGTCACCCATATTTTAACAGCCCGCCAGTAAAATAAACTGTTGATTATTATAGTGTCACCCTATTGTAACGGCCCGCCAGTAAAGTAAACTGTTGATTATTATAGTGTCACTCTATTGTAACGGGCCGCCAGTAAAGTAAACTGTTGATTATTATAGTGTCACCCTATTGTAACGGCCCGCCAGTAAAGTAAACTGTTGATTATTATAGTGTCACTCTATTGTAACGGCCCACCAGTAAAGTAAACTGTTGATTATTATAGTGTCACTCTATTGTAACGGGCCGCCAGTAAAGTAAACTGTTGATTATTATAGTGTCACCCCAATTGTAACGGCCCGCCAGTAAAGTAAACTGTTGATTATTATAGTGTCACCCCTATTGTAACGGCCTGCCAGTAAAGTAAACTGTTGATTATTATAGTGTCACCCTATAGTAACGGCCCGCCAGTAAAGTAAACTGTTGATTATTATAGTGTCACCCCTATTGTAACGGGCCGCCAGTAAAGTAAACTGTTGATTATTATAGTGTCACTCTATTGTAACGGCCCGCCAGTAAAGTAAACTGTTGATTATTATAGTGTCACCCCTATTGTAACGGCCCGCCAGTAAAGTAAACTGTTGATTATTATAGTGTCACCCGATTGTAACAGCCCGCCAGTAAAGTAAACTGTTGATTATTATAGTGTCACCCTATTGTAACGGCCCGCCAGTAAAGTAAACTGTTGATTATTATAGTGTCACCCCTATTGTAACGGGCTGCCAGTAAAGTAAACTGTTGATTATTATAGTGTCACTCTATTGTTAACGGCCCGGCCCGCCTAGTAAAGTAAACTGTTGATTATTATAGTGTCACCCTATTGTAACGGCCCGCCAGTAAAGTAAACTGTTGATTATTATAGTGTCACCCTATTGTAACGGCCCGCCAGTAAAGTAAACTGTTGATTATTATAGTGTCACCCATATTTTAACGGCCCGCCAGTAAAATAAACTGTTGATTATTATAGTGTTACCCTATTGTAACGGCCCGCCAGTAAAGTAAACTGTTGATTATTATAGTGTCACTCTATTGTAACGGGCCGCCAGTAAAGTAAACGGTTGATTATTATAGTGTCACTCTATTGTAACGGGCCGCCAGTAAAGTAAACTGTTGATTATTATAGTGTCACCCCTATTGTAACGGCCCGCCAGTAAAGTAAACTGTTGATTATTATAGTGTCACCCCTATTGTAACGGCCCTGCCAGTAAAGTAAACTGTTGATTATTATAGTGTCACCCTATTGTAACGGCCCGCCAGTAAAGTAAACTGTTGATTATTATAGTGTCACCCTATTGTAACGGGCCGCCAGTAAAGTAAACTGTTAATTATTATAGTGTCACTCTATTGTAACGGCCCGCCAGTAAAGTAAACTGTTGATTATTATAGTGTCACCCTATTGTAACGGCCCGCCAGTAAAGTAAACTGTTGATTATTATAGTGTCACCCATATTTCAACGGCCCGCCAGTAAAGTAAACTGTTGATTATTATAGTGTCACCCATATTTTAACGGCCCGCCAGTAAAATAAACTGTTGATTATTATAGTGTTACCCTATTGTAACGGTCCGCCAGTAAAGTAAACTGTTCATTATTATAGTGTCACTCTATTGTAACGGGCCGCCAGTAAAGTAAACTGTTGATTATTATAGTGTTACTCTATTGTAACGGCCTGCCAGTAAAGTAAACTGTTGATTATTATAGTGTCACCCTATTGTAACGGCCCGCCAGTAAAGTAAACTGTTGATTATTATAGTGTCACCCATATTTTAACGGTCCGCCAGTAAAGTAAACTGTTGATTATTATAGTGTCACTCTATTGTAATGGCCTGCCAGTAAAGTAAACTGTTGATTACTATAGTGTCACCCCTATTGTAACGGCCCGCCAGTAAAGTAAACAGTTGATTATTATAGTGTCACCCATATTTTAACGGCCCGCCAGTAAAGTAAACTGTTGATTATTATAGTGTCACCCATATTTTAACAGCCCGCAAGTAAAATAAACTGTTGATTATTATAGTGTCACCCTATTGTAACGGCCCGCAAGTAAAGTAAACTGTTGATTATTATAGTGTCACTCTATTGTAACGGGCCGCCAGTAAAGTAAACTGTTGATTATTATAGTGTCACCCTATTGTAACGGCCCACCAGTAAAGTAAACTGTTGATTATTATAGTGTCACTCTATTGTAACGGCCCGCCAGTAAAGTAAACTGTTGATTATTATAGTGTCAATCTATTGTAATGGGCCGCCAGTAAAGTAAACTGTTGATTATTATAGTGTCACCCTATTGTAACAGCCCGCCAGTAAAGTAAACTGTTGATTATTATAGTCTCACCCATATTGTAACGGGCCGCCTGTAAAGTAAACTGTTGATTATTATAGTGTCACTCTATTGTAACGGCCCGCCAGTAAAGTAAACTGTTGATTATTATAGTGTCACCCCTATTGTAACGGCCCGCTAGTAAAGTAAACTGTTGATTATTATAGTGTCACCCCAATTGTAACGGGCCGCCAGTAAAGTAAACTGTTGATTATTATTAGTGTCTATTGTAAACGGCCCGCCAGTAGTAAACTGTTGATTTTATAGTGTCACCCCTATTTTTGTAACGGCCCGCCAGTAAAGTTAACCCGTTGATTATTTTAGTGTCACCCTATTGTACGGCCGCCAGTAAAGTAAACTGTTGAATTCATTTATAGTGTCACCTATTGTAACGGCCCGCCAGGTAAAAGTATTGTTGATTAGTATGTGTCACCCTATTGTAACGGCCCCGCAGTAAAGTAAACTGTTGATTACTATAGTGTCACCCATTGTAACGGCCCGGCCAGTAAAGTAAATGTTCGTTTATTATTAGTTGTCCCATATTTTTAACGGGCCCGCCAGTAAAGTAAATGTTGATTTAATTATAGTGTCACCATATTTTTAATGGCGCCAGTAAAGAAATGTTGATTATTTTAGTGTTTACCCTAATTGTTAAGGCCCCCCCGCCAGTAAAGAAACTGTTCATTATTTATGTTGTCACTCTTATTTGTAAACGGGCCGCCAGAAAGTAAACTGTTGTTATTTATGTGTCACTTATTGTAACGGGCCCGCCAGTAAAGTAAACTGTTGATTTTTTTATTAATAGGTGGCACCCTATTGGAACGGCCCGCCAGTAAAGTAAATGTTGATTATTATAGTGTCACCCCTATTGTAAACGGCCTGCCAGTAAAGTAAAACTGTTGATTATTTAGGGTCACCCTATTTGTAACGGCCCGCCAGTAAAAGTAAACGTGATTAATTTATGTTCACCCCTATTGTAGGGCCGCCAGTAAAGTAAAACTGTGATTATTATAGTTTGGGTCACTTCTTTGTACGGCCCCGCCAGTAAAGTAAACTGTTGTTATTATATTGTGACCCCTATTTGTAACGGCCCGCCAGTAAAGTAAAACTGTTGATTATTATAGTGTCACCCCATTGTAAAGGGCGCCAGTAAAGTAAAATGGTGATTATTATAAGGGTCACCTATTTGTAAAGGCCCGCCGTAGTAAATGTTGATTTTATTAGGTCACCCCTATTGTAAACGGCCGGCCAGTAAAAGTAAATGTTGATTAGTTATAGTGGTCACCCCTATTGTAACGGTCCCGCCAGTAAATTTAAAATGTTGATTATTATAGTGTCACCCATATTTTAAACGGCCCGCCTTGTAAAGTTAAACCTGGTTGATTATTATAGTGTCACCCCTATTTTGTAACGGCCCGCCAGTAAATGATGATGTATTAGTGTTACCCTATTTGTAATGGCCCGCCAGTAAAGTAAACTGTTGATTATTGTAGTGTCACTCTTATTGTAACTGCCCGCC
>CM055268.1:104641563-104719930 GCA_029237695.1 Conchocele bisecta | reverse complement strand
TTGTAACTGCCCGCCAGTAAAGTAAACTATTGTTGATTATTATAGTGTCACCCCTATTGTAACGGCCCGCCTTGTAAACGGCCCGCCATAAAGTAAACTGTTGATTATTATAGTGTCACCCCTATTGTAACGGCCCGCCAGTAAAGTAAACTGTTGATTATTATAGTGTCACCCATATTTTAACGGCCCGCCAGTAAAGTAAACTGTTGATTATTATAGTGTCACCCCTATTGTAACGGCCCGCCAGTAAACTGTTGATTATTATAGTGTCACCTTATTGTAACGGCCCGCCAGTAAAGTAAACTGTTGATTATTCTAGTGTCACTCTATTGTAACGGCCCGCCAGTGAAGTAAACTGTTGATTATTGTATCCCCCGGACTCCGTTGGGGGATACTATGGATTTGACAGCGCGCCGCGTCCGCGTCCGCGTCCGTGTCCTCGTCCGCGTCCGCCGCAGACACTTCTTGTCCGGAGCATAACTCGAACACCCTTTGGAATATTTTCATGAAACTTCACACATGCATAGACCACAACCCGAAGGTGTGTCGCGCACAAGAATGACAACTCTTGCATAGCTAATTTTTGAGTTATCTCCCTTTTTTGTTTCTCGCACTGATTTCGTGTCCGGAGCATAACTCCACCACCCTTTCGAATATTTTCATGAAAACTTCACACATGCATAGACCACGACCCGAAGGTGTGTCACGCACAAGAATGACAACAACTTGCATAGCTAATTTTTTAGTTATCTCCCTTTTTTGTTTCGCGCACTGATTGACCATAACTCGACCACCCTTTGGAATATTTTTATGAAACTTAACACATTCAATTAGACCACGAACCGAAGGTGTGTCGTGCACAAGAATGACAACTCTTGCATAGCTAATTTTTGAGTTATCTCCCTTTTTTGTTTTCGCTCACTGATTTCCTGTCCGGAGCATAACTCGACCACCCTTTGGAATATTTTCATGAAACTTCACACATGCATAGACCACGACCCGGAGGTGTGTCGCGCACAAGAATGACAACTCTTGCGTAGCTAATTTTTCAGTTATCTCCCTTTTTTGTTTTGCGCACTCTACAAACTGGACAATAATGCATGAAGACCTGTTTTCTCGTCTGCTCTGTATACCTTTTCTCGTGTGCTCTGTACACCTTACCTGTAGAGAGAACAATAGAAACTGGGAGAACCATGTGCTAAGCATGGGCTAGCATGTGCAGATGTCCACCACTGCTGACCAGGTAATTTATACAGGTAAATCATTACATTGGGTACTGTGTTGAAAATATTGTGGCATTATGTGGACCTCTGCAGATATATGTAGATAAATATAGGACTATTAAAAAAAAATCTGGTCTCCAATAGCAAGTATTATTATTTTTAAACTTTTTTTTGTAATTTTTTTTTTTTTTTTTTTTTTCATTATTTTTGTTCATTTTTTTTTTTTTTTTTCAAATTATTTTTCAATTTGACTGGAAAAAAAATCTGGGCTCCAGTAGCAAGCATTATTATTTTTAAACTTTTTTTTTCCATTTTTTTTTTTTTCATTTTTTTTTCATTTTTTTTTTGCAAATTATTTTTCAATTTTTTGTCCAGTAGCATAAGGTCGTAAGTGCTATATACAGACTATTCACCTGTGCTGTGCTAGCATGTGCAACTGACCACTGACCACTTACAGGTAATTTATACAGGTAAATGATTATATTACATTTCCGTAAACTGTGTTTGAAAATATTGTGGCATTATGTGGACCTGTGCAGATATATGTAGATAAATATAGGACTATTAAAAAAAAATCTGGGCCCCATGTAGCAAGCATTATTATTTTTAATTTTAAACTTCTTTTCCATTTTTTTTTTTCATTTTTTTTTTTCAAATTCTTTTTCAATTTTTGTCTAGTAGCATAAGGTCGTAAGTGCTATATACAGACTATTATCATATAATAAAACAATTATTGACTAGTGAGCCATAGAATATAATCTGATATTCTATGGTTCACTAGTCAATAATTGTATAATATGTTCGGGCCAGTGAAAATTGCTTTCGGGCCCAGGCTCGAGGTCAAGGCGGGACAAGGCGAGGCATCTGATTCCGCGGAATTCTTGTTTACTTATCTCCCTTTGTTGTTTCGTGCTCTGATTTTGTATCCAGAGCATAACTCGAACACGCATATACGCATTGCTCTCTAATGGTCCTCTACCGCCTGTGCCAAATCCACGTTCGTTCTGCCCCCGTCAAGCCCAGGGTCAAGGTCACATACTTAGTGCTTCAAAAACATTAACGCTTGGGTAAATATCTTATACTTTCTGTTTTCTTTCATGGATCATGGGATCATCTTCATACTTCATATACGCATTGCTCTAATGGTCCTCTACCGGCCTGTCCAAATCCACGTTCGTCCTGGCCCCACCAATCCCAGGGTCAAGGTCACATACTTGGTGCTTCAAAAACTTTAACGCTCAGGTAAATATCTTATCATTTTTATTTCCATTCACGGATCAACTTCATATTTCATATACGCGTTGCTCTAATGGTCGTCTACCGCCCTGTGCCAAATCCACGTTCGTCCTGCCCCCGCCAAGCCCAGGGTCAAGGTCACATACTTAGTGCTTCAAAAACTTTAACGCTCAGGTAAATATCTTATAATTTCTGTTTTCTTTCACGGATCAGCTTCATATTTCATATATGCATTGCTCTAATGGTCCTCTACCGCCCTGTGCCAAATCCACGTTTGTCCTGCCCCCGCCAAGCCCAGGGTCAAGGTCACATACTTGGTGCTTCAAAAACTTTAACGCTCAGGTAAAAGAAAATTTTGACTTGCAATTTGGCCATCATTTATTATCAAAGCGATATGTGGGACATCCGTGTTCTATGAACACATTTTCTAGTTTATTAAACTTCACACATGCATAGAAGACGACCCAAAGGTGTGTCGCACGTAAGAATGACAACTCGTGCGTCGTTAATTTCTTAGTTATCTCCCTTTGTTGTTTCGTGCACTGATTTCGTGTCTGGAGCATAACTCGAACACCCTTTGGAATATTTTCATGAAACTTCACACATGCATAGACCACGACCTAAAGGTGTGTCCCGCAAGAATGACACTCTTGCATCACTAATTCTTTAGTTATCTCACTTTGTTTTTCCGTTCACTGATTTTGTCCTCCGGAGCATAACTCGAACACCCTTTTTTCAAATAAACTACTGTGTATCTGGGGGAGGGGGATACACATGCGTTCTTGTCGACAAAGCGTCCATTTCTCTTTTTTTGTTATAGTGTCACCACCTGTTAAGTGGCGGCCCGAACAGTAAACTGTTGATTATTATAATGTCACCCCTATTGTAACGGCCCGCCAGTAAAGTAAACTGTTGATTATTATAGTGTCACCCTATTGTAACCGGCCCGCCAGTAAAGTAAACGGTTGTTATTATTCGTGTCACCCTATTGTAACGGCCTGCCATAAGTAAATTGTGAAATTATTAGTCACCCCTATTGTAACGGGCCGCCAGTAAAGTACTGTTGATTATTATGTGTCACCCATTGTACGCCCGCCATAAAGTAACGTTTGATTATTATAGTGTCACCCCTATTGTAATGGCCTGCCAGTAAAGTAAAAACTGTGATTATTATAGTGTCACCTATTGTAACGGGCCGCCAGTAAAGTAAACTGTTGATTATTATAGTGTCACTCTATTGTAACGGCCCGCCAGTAAAGTAAACTGTTGATTATTATAGTGTCACCCCTATTGTAACGGCCCGCCAGTAAAGTAAACTGTTGATTCTTATAGTGTCACCCCTATTGTAATGGGCCGCCAGTAAAGTAAACTGTTGATTATTATAGTGTCACCCTATTGTAACGGCCCGCCAGTAAAGTAAACTGTTGATTATTATAGTGTCGCCAGTAAAGTAAACTGTTGATTATTATAGTGTCACCCCTATTGTAACGGCCCGCCAGTAAAGTAAACTGTTGATTATTATAGTGTCACCCATATTTTAACGGCCCGCCAGTAAAGTAAACTGTTGATTATTATAGTGTCACCCCTATTGTAACGGCCCCCCGCAGTAAAGTCAAACTGTTGATTTATTACCCCTAGTGTCACCCTATTGGTAAACAGGCCCACCAGTAAAGTAAACTGTTGATTATTATAGTGTCACCTCTATTGTAACGGCGCCACATAAAGTAGTAACTGTTGATTATTATAGTGTCACTCTATTGTAACGGGCCCGCCCAGTAAAGTAAACTGTTGATTATTATAGTGTCACTCTATTGTAAACGGCCCAGCAGTAAAGTAACTGTTGATTATTAAATAGTGTACTGTTGACGGCGCCCAGTAAAGTAAACTGTTGATTATTTTGATATAAGTGTCACTATTGTAACGGCCCGCCAGTAAAGTAAACTGTTGATTATTATAGTGTCACCTATTGTAACGGCCCGCCAGTAAAGTAAACTGTTGATTATTATAGTGTCACCCCTATTGTAACGGCCCGCCAGTAAAGTAAACTGTTGATTATTATAGTGTCACCCCGGCCCGCCAGCAAAGTAAACTGTTGATTATTATAGTGTCACCCCTATTGTAACGGGCCGCCAGTAAAGTAAACTGTTGATTATTATAGTGTCACCCTATTGTAACGGGCCGCCAGTAAAGTAAATTGTTGATTATTATAGTGTCACCCCTATTGTAACGGCCCGCCGCAGTAAAGTAAATACTGTTGATATATATAGTGTCACCCATATTGAACGGCCCGCCAGTAAAGTAAACTGTTGATTATTATAGTGTCACCCCTATTGACTACGGCCGCAGTAAACTGTTGATTATTATAGTGTCACTCTAGTGATTCAGGTAAAGAAACTGTTGATTATTTGTGTCAACTCTATTGTAAAGGGCCGCCAGTAAAGTAAACTGTTGATTATTATAGTGTCACTCTATTGTAAGGGGCCGGGCCGCCAGTAAAGTAAACTGTTGATTGATATAGTGTCACCCCAATTGTCAGCGGCCAGTTAAAGTAAACTGTTGATTATTATAGTGTCACCCCATTGTAACTGTCCCGACAGTAAAGTAAACTGTTGATTATTATAGTCACCCTATTGTAACGGCCAGCCAGTAAAGTAAACTGTTGATTATTATAGTGTCACCCCTATTGTAACGCCGCCAGTAAAGTAAACTGTTGATTATTATAGTGTCACTCTATTGTACGGCCCGCCAGTAAAGTAAACTGTTGATTATTATAGTGTCACCCCTATTGTAACGGCCCGTCAGTAAAGTAAACTGTTGATTATTATATGGGCACCCCAGTTAACGGGCCCGCCAGTGTACCCCTGTTGATTATTATAGTCCAACTTGTTTAACCGGCCCACCAGTAAAGTAAACTGTTGATTATTATAGTGTCACCCTCTATTGTAACGGGCCCCGCCAGTAAAGTAAACTGTTGATTATTATAGTGTCACCTCTATTGTAACGGCCCGCCAGTAAAGTAAACTGTTGATTATTAAAGTGTCACCCCTCCTATTGTAACGGCGCCGCCAGTAAAGTAAACTGTTGATTATTATAGTGTCACCCCAATGTAACGGCCCGCCAGTAAAATAAACTGTTGATATTATAGTGTCACCCCACCCTATTTGTAACGGCCCGCCAGTAAACTAAACGTTGATTATTATAGTGTTCACCCTATTGTAATGGCCCGCGGTAGGTAAAGTAAACTGTTGATTATTATAGTGTCACTCTATAAGTAACGCCCGCCCAGTAAAGAAATAAACTGTTGATTTGATTATAGTGTCACCCCTATTGTAACGGCCCGACAGTAAAGTAAACTGTTGAATTTTATTATAGTGGTCACCCTATTGTAACGGCCCGCCAGTAAAGTAAACTGTTGATTATTCTAGTGTCACCCATATTTTAACGGCCCGCCAGTTAAAGTAAACTGTTGATTATTATAGTGGTCACCCTCATTGTAAACGGCCCGCCAGTAAAGTAAACTGTTGATTATTATAGTGTCACCCATAATTGTAACGGCCCGCCAGTAAAGTAAACTGTTTGATTATTATAGTGTCACTCATATTGTAACGGCCCGCCAGTAAAGTAAAACTGTTGATTATTATTAGTGTCACCCCTCTATTGTAACGGCCTAAACGCCCCAGTAAAGTAAACTGTTGATTATTATAGTGTCACCCTATTGTAACGGGCCCGCCTCAGTAAAGTAACTGTTGATTATTATAGTGTCACCCCTAATTGTAACGGCGCCAGTAAAGTAAACTGTTGATTATTATAGTGTCACCCCTATTGTAACGGCCCGCCAGTAAAGTAAACTGTTGATTATTATAGTGTCACCCCAATATTGTAACGGCCCGCCAGTAAAGTAAACTGTTGATTATTATAGTGTCTATTAATTATAGTTTACGGCTCCCCGCCAGTAAGTAAACTGTTGATTATTATAGTGTCTTTCACCCCTATTGTAACGGCCGCCAGCCAAGTTAAAGTAAAACTGTTGATTAATTATAGTGTCACCCCTATTGGCCCCAGTAAACCGGCCAACCCTAGCCCCCCAAAGTAAACTAGTTGATTATTTATAGTGTCACTCTATTGTAACGGGCCGCCAGTAAAGTAAACTGTTGATTATTATAGTGTCACCTATTGTACGGGCCGCCCCGGCCAGTAAAGTAAATTGTTGATTATTATAGTGTCACCCCCCCCTATTGTAACGGCCGCCAGTAAAGTAAACTGTTGATTATTATAGTGTCACCCATATTTTAACGGCCCGCCAGTAAAGTAAACTGTTGATTATTATAGTGTCACCCCTATTGTAACGGCCCGCCAGTAAAGTAAACTGTTGATTCATTATAGTCGTCCACTACTTTGTAACGGCCCGGCCAGTAAAGTAAACTGTTGATTATTATAGTGTCACTCTATTGTAAACGGGCCCGCCAGTTAAAGTAAACTGTTGATTATTATAGTGTCACTCTATTGTAACGGGCCGCCAGTAAAGTAAACTGTTGATTATTATAGTGTCACCCCAATTGTAACAGCCCGCCAGTAAAGTAAACTGTTGATTATTATAGTGTCACCCTATTGTAACGGCCCGCCAGTAAAGTAAACTGTTGATTATTATAGTGTCACCCCTATTGTAACGGCCTCCAGTAAAGTAAACTTTGTTGATTATTATAGTGTCACCTATTGTAACGGGCCGCCAGTAAAGTAAACTGTTGATTATTATAGTTGTCACTATTTATAACGGCCGCCAGTAAAGTAAAACTGTTGATTATTATAGTGTCACCCCTATTGTAACGCCGCCCGTCCATTATGATAAAGTACTGTTGTATTATTATAGTGTCACCCCTATTGTAACGGCCCCCGCCAGTAATAAACTGTTGATTTTATTTAGTGTCCAAACCCTAATTGTAAACGGGCCGCCAGTAAAGTAAAATTGTTGATTATTATAGTGTCACCCTATTGTAACGGCGCCAGTAAAAGTAAAGACTGTTGATTATTAGTAGTCACCCCAATGTAACGGCCCCCGCAGTAAAGTAAACTTGATTTATTATTAATAGTGTCACCCCTATTGTAACGGCCCGCCAGTAAACTGTTGATTATTATAGTGTCACCCCTATTTGTAACGGCCCCCGCCAGTAAAGTAAACTGTTGATTATTATAGTGTCACCCCATGTAACGGGCCGCCAGTAAAAGTAAACTGTTGATTATTATAGTGTCACCCCTCTTATGTAACGGGCCCCGCCAGTAAAAGTAAACTGTTGATTATTATAGTGTCACCCTATTGTAATGGGCCCGTCGGTAAAAGTAAACTGTTGATTATTGATAGTGTCACTCTTATAGTTAACGGGCCGCAGTAATAAGTAAACTGTTGATTATTATAGTGTCACCCCTATTGTAACGGCCCGCCAGTAAAGTAACGTTGATTTTTTAGTGGTCACCCCTATTGTAACGCCCTCCAGTTAAAGTAAACGTTGATTTTTATTAAAGTGTCACCCCTATTGTAACGGCCCGCCAGTAAAGTAAACTGTTTGATTATTATAGTGTCACCCATATTTTAACGGCCCTGCCACCCCTTTGTACGTAAACTGTTGATTATTATAGTGCACCCCTATTGTACCCGTAAAATTACCCTATTTAATGGCCCGGCCAGTAAAACTGTTGATTATTATAGATGTCATCTATTAGTAATGGAATGGCCCGCAGGTAAAGTAAACTGTTGATTATTAATAGTGTCACTCTATAGTAACGGCCCGCCAGTAAAGTAAACTGTTGATTATTATAGTGTCACCCCTATTGTAACGGCCCGCCAGTAAAGTAACTGTTGATTATTAGTAGGTCAACCCCTATTGTAACGGCCCGCCAGTAAAGTAAACTGTTGATTATTATAGTGTCACTCTACGGCCCCCATTAAAGTAAACTGGTTGATTATTATAGTGTCCACCCCTAATTGTAACGGCCCGCCAGTAAACTGTTGATTATTATAGTGTCACCCCTATTGTAATGGCGGTCCCACCAGTAAAGTAAACTGTTGATTATTATAGTGTCACCCTCAAATCGTAACGGCCCCGCCAGTAAAGTAAACTGTTGATTATTATAGTGTCACCCTATTGTAACGGCCCCGCCAGTAAAGTAAACTGTTTGATTATTATAGTGTCACCCTATTGTAACGGCCCGCCAGTAAAGTAAAACTGTTGATTATTATAGTGTCACCTATTGTAACGGCAGCGCAGTAAACGTGTTAAATTATTATGTTGCCACCCCTATTGTTACGGCCCACCAATAGTAAACTTTGTATTATTATAGTTCACCCTATTGTAAACGGCCCGCCCAGTAAAGTAAACCGTTTGATTATTATATGTCAAACCCTATTGTAACAAAGGCCCGCCAGTAAAGTAAACTGTTGATTATTATAGTGTCACTCTATTGTAACGGCCCCTCCATAAAGTAAACTGTTGATAAATTAGTGTCACCCCTATTGTTAAACCGCCCGCCAGTAAAGTAAACAGTGATTGTTATAGGTGGTCACCCCATTGTATTGAACCCACCAGTAAAGTAAACGTTGATTATTATAGTGTCACCCTAATGTACGGCCCCCCGCCAGTAAAGTAAACTGTTTGATTATTATAGGTCACCCTATTGTTAAAACGGCCCGCCAGTAAAGTAAATGTTGATTAATTATAGTGTGACTCTATTGTAACGGCCCGCCAGTAAAGTAAACTGTTGATTATTATAGTGTCACCCTATTGTAACGGCCCGCCAGTAAAGTAAACTGTTGATTATTATAGTGTCACCCTATTGTAACGGCCCGCCAGTAAAGTAAACTGTTGATTATTATAGTGTCACTCTATTGTAACGGCCCGCCAGTAAAGTAAACTGTTGATTATTATAGTGTCACCCCTATTGTAACGGCCCGCCAGTTTTGACTTATGAGACACTCAAATCTCTGAACATCATCTAACTGTTCTTATTCAAGCCTTTCAACACTACAGACATGTAAGCTGGTATTGGCAAACAGTGTAGATCCCGATGAGACGGCTCGTCAGGATCTGCACTGTTTGCAAGTCATTTTCATATTTTTAAGAACAACCAGATGGCCGCGGCCCGCATGTCTCAGAGTATATTTCTTTGAAGTTTGAATTAAGGTATGTAAAAGCTTTAACGCAAATTTGAAAGTAATTTGACCTTGATCTTGGGCATGTGGGTCGCATGCGTGGGCTATAGCATGAAAATATGGATGATATTAAATAATTATTTGAAGGTTGAAGCAAATCTTAGTAAGTGTTGTGGAGATATAAGGTATGTAAAAACTTTAACACAAATTCCAAAGTCATTTGACCTTGACCTTGGGGCACAGGAGCCACATGAGTGGGACGCAGAATGAATATATGGATGATGACTAATAAGCATTTGAAGTTTCAAGTCAAAGTGAATTGTGATCACTGTCTCGCTTTCCGCAAAAAAAACTCCCTTTTCATAAATGGAAAAGTCTGAAAATCATTTTGTGATACATAATTGGATTGGTTGAAAAATTAACGTATCATTCCAGTTAGGGGTGAAGGGTTAATATATTTTTCAGTCTTGACACTCTCTGAGTGTCTGGTTTAGAGCAGTTACACTATACCTGATATGTTTCGCGAGTTGGGTGGTATTCCTGCGGAACCTGTTGTTGTCTCTGTGGTCGTCCCTGTGGTCGTTGTTGTTACAGTGGAAACTGGTGTGAATACAACAAGGAGCATACATGTATATACTGAGCAAGGCGATCGCCGGGGATGATGGTGTATTGGTGTTTAACGGTCTATCAACAGCTAAGGTCATTTAAAGGCCGGGCCAACGGGTTCAATCCTGCATTTAACCTGCTGCATTGGGGAGAAAATCCCAAAATCAGAACCGAATATTTACATCGAAATAAATATATATACAGTCCTGAAATTAGAATAATCTGATGCCATGTCCATGCCACACCAAAGTCACTTGGCCCCTTCCCCTAAACGTGTTACTGGTATGATTACTCTTATAAGGGATATAACTAGATTCAACTCTCACATCAGGCATTGGAGTGGAACACTATCCCCAATCCTGAACATTTATTTGAGCAGCGGATTGGTCTGCGATTTGCTAGGGGGGTCTGGGGGCATGCCCCCCCATATTTTTTGTTCAATTCTAGATGCTCTGTGCTTCATTCTGAGGTATATTTAGCATTAAATAGATCACATTTTCCTCTGAAATAATATGCTATAATTAGGATTTTTTATTTTTTTTTTCGAAAATGGTAATTTTTTATCGCCATTCTCAACGGATTTACAAGATTCACAAAAGTGGTTAATCCGGAAATTTCCCATGCCTGTCACATACAAGAAAGCCAAGATTGTACCATCGGATTTCTGGTAAGGATGAATCCCGATCGTTAAATTATCCATCGCATGCTCCCAACCAACCACCATGGGACGTTGAAAAATAAAATAGAAAAAAAAAGCAAGAAAACAAACAAGGCGATCGCTGGGGAGTGTTTCACTCACTAAACATAAACAAGGTGATTGCCACGAAAGGTCAAGGTCACCAAGGTGAAGGTCACAATATGAGAAAGTCCAAAATTATTGATACAAAGGTCACAGTTACCAAGTTAAAGGTCACACAAATGACACTGGGTGGATAGCCATCAATGTGAGGAAGCTGTCGGTGAAGTTTGGTAATGATCCAACTAACGAATCAGAAGATATTCAACATTAGGACGTACATCCAAAATTATTGACACTCATGTCAATGTCATCAAGGTGACGGTCAAGGTCACCCAAATGACACTGGATGAATAGCTATCAATGTAAGGAAGCTATCTATGAAGTTTGGTAATGATACATGTATGACTAAGGGATCAGGAGGTATTCAACATTTGGACGCACTTGTATGTCCAAAATTGTTGACCCCAAGATGAAGGTCACCACGGCCAAGGTCAGCCAAATGACATTGGTATACATGTATATCCATGAATGTGAGGAAGCGATTAATGAAGTTTGGAGAAGATCGACTAACAGATCAAGAGATATTAAACATTTGGATGTACAATGTACGTCTAAAATTATTGACATGAAGGTTAAGGTCACCAGCATGAAGGTCAATGTCATGTTGACCGAAATGCACCAGAGGGACAGCTATGAATGTGAAGAAGCTATTGATGTAGTTTGGCCATGATCAGACTATAGAGATATTCAACATTTGGACGTACATGTACGTCCAAAATTGTTGACACCAAGGTCAAGGTCACCATGGTGACAATCACCCGAATGACACTGGTTGGGGAAACATCATTGTGACAAAGCATTTTATGAAGATTAGTAAAGATCCGACTAACAGATTAGGACGAACATGCCAATTTATTGACACAAAGGTTAGTCACCAAGGTGAAGGTCAATGTAACCCAAATTTGAGCAAGCTATTGATGAAGTTTGGTAAGGATCCGACTAATGGATCAGGAGGTATTCACCATTTTGATGTACATCCACAATTATTGACACAAAGGTTAAGGTCACTAAGGTGAAGGTGAAGGTCACCCGAATGACACTTTATGGATAGCCATCAATATGAGGAAGCTATTGGTTAAGTTTGGTAAAGGATCCGACTAACGGATCAGGAGGTATTAAATCATTACCACACCCACCTGGATTCGCACTGTACATTACGACTATAAACGTATAAATATAAACGTAATGTACAGTACAAAGTGGGTAAAAAACAATCCCATTACCACACCCCACCTGGATTTGTACTGTCTATTACATTTATAAATCCAGGTGGGTGGGGTAATGGGAGTTTACGTTTATAAACGTACCGTACATTACAAATCCAGGTGGGTGGGGTAATGGGAGTTTACGTTTATAAACGTACTGTACATTACAAATACAGGTGGGTGGGGTAATGGGAGTTTACGTTTATAATACGTTTATAAACGTACCGTACATTACAAATACAGGTGGGTGGGGTAATGGGAGTTTACGTTTATAAATGTACCGTACATTACAAATCCAGGTGGGTGGGGTAATGGGAGTTTACGTTTATAAACGTACCGTACATTACAAATACAGGTGTGTGGGGTAATGGGAGTTTACGTTTATAAACGTACCGTACATTACAAATCCAGGTGGGTGGGGTAATGGGATTTTATGTTTATAGACGCAATGTGCATTACAAATCCAGGTAGGTGGAGTTATAATGGGATTTCATTTATGTCGCAGGTCCGTGTCTCCCACCTGTGTTGTACTTTACCCGAACATTTTGCGACGTTATTCGCTCCAATCGCTGCGGTTGTGAACCCTGTGGGACAGGCCTTACAGGTGGATTGGGCGGATTGGTCCTGGTATGTTCCCATCTCACAGAACGTGCAGGCTCCGGTGACAAATCTCGTTCCCACGGGACACTCAACTAAACACAACCGATACTTAACCCTTACAACGCTGCATTAATTTGTGTCGTCTGCCGGAAATGTTTTACTTTCAATATTTCTCGACAAAAACATGAGCACATGAGAATCGTTTCTACTGGAGAAAGTGAATGGGTTTAATGGGTTTAATATAACCCAGCAACAGCAAGGTCATACAGAGATGGGACAGTTTTCAAGTCTCATCCGACAGACCAGTGGGATGGAAATACTAACACTGTTAATTAAATACATGTAGAAGTATATGTATACCAGCAGAAACTGTAAACATGGGAGATACATAATTTGGTTATGCATTTTCACGAATCACATACTAATAAGGAAAAGTTGAACAATATATTTTTCTTACATTTCAGCTGGTAGTTTACAGAAATGTAACGGTGAATTACACCCCTGGGCAGCAGTAGTTTACACCACTCTTGTGTTTACCATATATGGGGAAATGACGTCAGTAATGTCACAATGACATGTTTCCTTCGACCAATCAAATCACGTTATCAGACACACCCTCTGAATCGTGAGACAGTCGTCGTCACTACGGCCCGCCTCCAGAAATTAATTTGCATAACTCTTGACCATATTTTACGCTTGATTAGCTTTGTTTTTTATGACAAATCATATGTGAAATGTAAGAAAATGTTTATTTAACGAGGTGAACTGATTATCTTGAAATAATGCCCTCGTGATTGGGTCCTACTGCTAAACAAACTCGTTTCGCTACACTCACGGTTTGTTTAGCGGAAGGACACAATCACTAGTCAGTAGTGCATTATTTCATGATAATCAGTTCACCTGGTTAAATAAACGGTATTTTTATTTTTAAATGACCAACTATATACCACATGTGGAAAAAATAAATATCACTGGATATTGTACGAATGCAATTGCAACTTGTTCTTGGTCATAAACATGCGTTTGTCGGTTAATTATCTCATTTGCATATTAAGTCGAGGAAATTCCATGCTCAGTTTAACTTGGCAGTATCTGGAAAAACCCACTAGTAGTGACGCAATTCTTTCTCTGTTCTATCAAAAAACCCCGCGATTACTCATGTTACCACTGACTACCGCTTCGAAGCAGATAAGACAAAAAGATAAACTTGTTTGAAATGCTTCAAAAGCCTTATTACAAGATATGGTCAGCATTGTTTATTTCTATATAATTGCCATATTAACACAGTAATACCGTAACACACGATGTACGTGCATGGTCATAAAAAATAACCAAATTTAAAAATGCGAGAACTGAATGTTATCGGTAACGTAGTTGGTGACATAGTGTCTAGTCAAAGCAAGGCACGTGGCTACTACGTGTGAGCACATCAGTGGGAAATATGAATTCTATATTTAGCAAAACTAGCGTTACTAATGCTAGTTTATTTTTTTTATAATAAAATTAGTTTTTTTTCTTCATATTTGTTTTACTTTCTCAGATCACTTACGGGGGCAAATATATTCAGGAAACCAATACAAATCTTCAGTTAAATGCTTTCCCGCTAATTCTCCAGAGTTTCCATAACTCTCCAAATTCGGACATTACTTTCCTATCTCATCTCAGACACAGTACCTTTATGTAATAAATAAATAACAATCAAAGTTAAATTAGTAACCATCGATTGCAGAGAAACTAGTGTTTTCAGTTCTTTTTCTGTTGAATGTATTATGAACATTTTTTCACTTATCCCAAGTGTCAAGAATCTACTGGGTGGAAGCCAGAAATTCATAACAACTGCTGATGAGCAGCCATTTCCAATATGGTTTCATAAATGTGATCCTCACCTATAAGGAGATATTGTTTGTTTGTTTTTGTTTGTTGGGGTTTAACGGCCTATCAACAGCTAAGGTCATTCAAGGCCGGGTCAATGGGTTTAGTACTAAATCCCATATATTACCTGTACAAGTACATGTACATTTTCAAGTACATGTACAAATGGGGAGAAAATCTCCAAATCAGAACTGAATATTTACAATAACAAAACTATATATTCAGCCCTGAAATCAGAATAATCCTGATCTGATGCCAGGTCCTCGCCACACCAGAATCACTTGGCCCCTCCCAAAAGCAGTAGGATCAGTAATAATCTTACTACTTTTATAATGGGCAATAACCCAATTCAACTCCCAGGTAACAAAAGAGCCAAAGACGAAAACGTACCGGAGGGCCAAACCAGGCAAATAGTGATTGCTATAAGGAAGAACCCCTACCGTTAATTTACGCTGTCTCGTTCGCCCGACCAACACCCACTAAGGGGATATTGATATGGAATACTAGATGTAGCAATTGGAAGTGATAAAGTGTGCAATGTACCCACCACAGACGACGTCTAAGGCCGAGAATCCTTCTGGACACTGGACGGCGCCGACGCTAGACACACTGCTGAGATCCACCGCGTATGATACCCCGTTTATCACTACATCCAGTAGAGCACTTGTGTTGTTCCGAAGCTGTTCAGCTATGTCGTTCATCAGCGTCACTGTGTCGATTAGTGCCTTTAAGGCTGGGCTCACTGAAATAACGAATCAGTGAATTGATTGATTGTGCAACCCTTTCAACACTACAGTACAAGTGGAAGACTCGGACCTGTGACACAAAAAATGCCCATTACAAAAAATCCATTACCCCACCCACTTGGTCTCATACAGTACTATCTTCTTTATAAAGAAGATAGTACTGTAAGAGATCAAGTGGGTGGGGTAATGGATTTATAAAGAATTTTTTGTAAAGGGCATTTTTTGTGTCACAGGTCCGAGTCTTCCACCTGTGCCCTACAGACCTCTATTATCTACAGCGGTGTTTGAAAACAGTGTAGATCCAGATGAGCCAGCTCTTTAAGAGCGAACATTAGGATCTGCAACGTTTGTAATTATATAAATAGGCTACAGAACTTAGCAAATCACGAGTAAGTGGCAGAATCTGTCGATTTTGCGTCACGCTGCTTGGTGTAAACTAATTAACATGATGTCAAAACGACGGATTCTAACGCTGATGATGCCGTGGATGCAGCTTTAACCTTTTCACCGCTAAATAGCTGGAATGGACTGTGATATGTTAATTTTCCGACAACTCCAATGGTCATAAAAATTATTTTCAGACTAGTCCATTTATGAAAAGGGGGGTGTTTTTGTTCTAAAAAATGTGAAAAATACTTGCAAAAAGTGCAGATCCTGCTGGATCTACATGTTTTGCCAATACCACTATACAGGCCTGTGGTGTTGAAAGGGTTAACATAATTTACTCGTGATTTTCCAACTCGGTAACCTATTTATCAGACGTCTATACCTGTGTTATTTTCAAAGTAGGCGTCGGTATTTAAATCGCCGGATGCAGTTAGGTTGAACATGAACTGAACAACCACGGCGGTTCCTGTGGCGCGCTTGCGTCGGGATTGGTTCTCCCTATTTGTGGTTACTTCGCATCGGTTGGCTGCCGTACACCCGACACCTTTCATGTTGTTGCCAATCGACTCGCCAAGTTCGTCTTGGTCACTCTCTGGGATATTGTCGTTATAGCCCGCCTGTAGTATTATACCCAGATTCCGCGCTGCCTGGACACCTGTTTGGTAGTGAGAAATACCTCGCTAAACCGGACACCAAGAAACCATCTGTGATCTTATTTTTATGGCTTCTTGGTCATTGTCACACATATCTCAGAATGGTCGCATGCCTGATTTACAGCAAAACATATCTAAAACGGACACCCTGGGGGCCTCCCAGGGTGTCCAGTTTCGAGAGGGTTCACTGTAATTATGGCTACGACTCGAGAAATCGGACGGATGAGATTTGTAACCAGTGTAGGTTCGGAGCAAGTAGAGCATGTCAGTGTATTTTACTTGTTAGAAGCATGACAGGTGTTTAATTGATGGAATGGAGAACAGTGCAGATCCTGATAACACCGTGCGGATGCAAGGCTGATCTAGATCTACACTGGTTGCAAAACCCATACGCCCCATTTCTCCAGTCACCGCCGAAAATATATTATTTATTCAACAAGATGATTATCATGAAATAATGCACGAGTGGGTTCTTCCGCTAAACGAAAAGTGAAAGTGAATGTGTTTAAAGACATCACGGGACAGTTGAAAATAGCCAAAATTTACCGCTTTTCTGACAGCGTGGGACTTAAAAAATCACTGCCTTGCGCAATCATTTAAGGTGGCTCTTGCGACAAATATTGAAAAACACTTGCAAATGAAGTACAAATCGCGTGCCACAATAAAAATGCAGTAACCGCATCGGAGTGTATTTTTATTTTTTTACTTTTTTTTTACAACACACAATCCATCTATTTTTGGCAACACGACGGAAATTATTGGGATTGTTTTCATGAAAATATGAAGCACAGATGTTATAGCACTTGTAACACCACACCATTTCCTGAAAATTATTCCAAAGCCGGGTCATAACCACCACAAATTTTTGCTACAAATGCCCGAAAAATACCTTAAATTTTGACGCGAAACCGTACCGGCGAGATAACACAGCATACGCCATTTTCCAAGATGTCAAAATCAGCCAGAGCTAACATTGAGTTTCATAGAATGAAGAAATACGCTATGAAATACACCTCGTGAGTAGTCAAGCCTCACAAAGTCAAGAAATATTCATAAACCTATTTTTCTAGACACATTGGTGCAACTTGCAGGGTCGGTACTGAAATGTATAGATTAGATGGCTGCGGCCCGCATGTCGCGCCCGCCGAGGCATTTGATAGCAATAAAAAAACTTTTAATGCAAAAAAAAAGTGTTAACCTGTACGCATACTACCCATGTGAATTTTGAAGTTAATCGGTGAAGAGGTTGCAGAGATATAGTATATGTAAAAACTTTAACCAAATTTTCATAAAACCTTTACGGTAAATTTCAAAGTAATTTCACCTTGACACTGGGCACAGGGGCCACACGGATGGGCCGTAGAATGAAAATGTGGATGATGATAAACACCCATGTGAAGTTTCGAGTGAATTGGCGAAGTGGTTTCAGAGATGTACTGTTCTTAAAAACTTTAACCAAAAACTTTAATCCGGACGCATGTACATACGCATGTACGCCAATGTACCGACTATATCGCGTTGTCCGCAAGCAGGCGCGACAAAAATCGTCCACCCCCTTTTTACTCCTAGCTCCGCACTGTCCCGTGACACGAAAGCCGGGGTCCCATCTAGTAGGTACACACTTTTCTTTATGGAAATTAAATAAGTATATAATTGTGTAACTATTCCACCAGTTTCAAAAGTTATTAGTGCTTGCTACAAAGATATAATAATTTTGTAATCTTTAATTTATTGATAGAGACTCACGGTGGTATTAGGCTATTTTCATATGCAAATGAGGCAGGATATATTTGAATTATTTATATCAACTTAATACGTCACCTGAATAAATTTGTATCCACATGTCATAAACTATGATCATTGCACATCAAACAATATTTGTCAGAAGACAACAACGTTTGCCTGTTCGCAGCCAATAGTCATACGTGGAGTTGACGTAACAACGGCATCAGTCAACTAGAGTTGTCAGTAAGCAAGAGTTTTCAATACCCCCTGGGTAGTCCCGGACACCAAATTTTCTAAGTCTGTTGGGAGCTGGAGGTGAGGGGGTGGGCGGTAGAGGACCATCAGAGAAATGCATGTATGAACTATTAATACATTATATCAAAGGGAACAGAAGTTAAAAGAAATTTACCCCAACATTAAGTTTCTGAAAGAGCCAAGTCTGTGACCTTGACCTTGGGATTACTGGAGGTTGGAGGGTCATGGATTTGTTACAGGTTGCTAGAGGACCATCAGAGGAACGCATGTATGAAATATTAATAAATTATATCAAAGGGGTTGACCTTGGGATTACTGTTGGTTGGAGCGTCATGGATTTGTTACAATCATGCTAGAAAGTGAAAGTGAATGGGTTTAACATCCCAGCAACAGCTAAGGTCATATAGCAACGGGACTACAGTTTAAAGTCTCATCCAACAGATCAGTGGGATGGAATTACTATTAAAGTATTTTTGATGCCCTAGGCGAGGTTTGAACCCACAACCTCCGGATTGGAAGTCAGGTGTTCTAACCCATAGGCCACAACCCATCCCACATCATGCTAGAGGACATCAAAGGAATGCAATTTACCCCAACATTAATTTTGTGAAAATGCATGTGCAAAATATTAATAAATTATTGGACAATGCATAAACGAAGATTTACATTTACGATTATAAAAAGTAAAGTGTAAATCTATTTTCATAACCATATTCATTTTGACAATATACCACCTGTTTCTCCATTTAACCCTTACAATGCTGAATTATATTTTGTTGTTTGTTGTTTATTTTATAATTTCTATTTTTAGCAACAACAACATTGTTTGGTTGCTCTTTAGAATCCTTTCCAGTGGAAATGTTTCAAAAGTGCTGCCAGACCAGGTTTGTTTTGAGAACTAGAAATGTGGCCTGACGACACATTAATGCCTCCACTGGCAGCAAAAGAAAACGAGGGCACATTTGAAAACACAAAAGGCCGGAGGATAGAGGATTTGAAGCAGCTACTGAAATAAATTATAAGAAATTTACCCAAGAGTTAAGGCTTTGAGCACACTAATTAAGAAACCATGACCTTGAGTTTTGTGGCAACCCGAGGATCATGCATTTGTCACAGCATGATAGAGTACTGCATGTTTGAAATATGAAGTAGTTACATGAAAAGAAACAGAAATTATAAGTATCCAAACGTTAAGGTTTTGAATGCACTAAGTATGCAACTTTAACCTTGGGCTTAATGGGACCGAGGATCGTGGATTTGATACAGCATGATAGAGGACCATCAGATGAATGTACCGGTATGTGTGAAATATGAAGCAGTTCTATGAAAGGAAAGGAATTATAAGACATTTTCCCGAGCGTCAATGTTTTGAATGCACTAAGTATGCGACCTTAACCTTGGGCTTAACAGGGACTCAATGATTGTGGATTTGATACAGCATGATAGAGGACCATCAGACGAATGTATGTGTGAAATATGAAGCAGTTATGTGAAAGGAAACAGAAATTATAAGAAATTTACACGAGCATTAAACTTATGAATGCACTAAGTATGTGACCTTAACCTTGGATTTAGCAGCGGCCTGAGGATCATGGATTTGTCACAGAATGACAGAGGACCATCAGATGAATGTATGTGTGAAATAGGAAGCATGCATGCAGTTACGTGAAAGGAAACAGAAATCATAAGCAAATCATAAGCACTATAATTATGCCCCAGCCCTCACCTCACCATTCGGTGGCAGCGGCATAATAAATAAAGTATGAAACAACAGCAGGTGACAATTTTCGCCTCCAATATTCTAAGGGTTAATAAATTGTAAATACAGTCAAACCTCTGAATAAAGGCCAGCTATGGGAAGAGACAAATCTGGCCTTTGTTCACAGGTGGTCATTGTTCACGGGTATTTATGCAATCATTGACTAATTGGGAAAACAAAAGCGTGACTGCTATGTTATAGATATGTACAGTCTACATTTGTTACCTCAAACTCACTCAAGTCAAACTACTGATAACTCAGTCAAATTATTGGTCCCAGTTACATGTTTTCCTATACAAGGTGTGGGATCACGTGCTTCCGAACGGCGTGACGTCATGTTTTTTTTAGATGTGTTTACAGTAGATTTCCTTTAATATCTTTGTAATGTAATAACATATACATATTTATGAAAAATACTGCAGCAAATGTGGTACACATTGCCCTTTATTGTATAGGCGACTTTAATCTCATAATTCTGTCGTTTTGACGAAGAATCGGTTACCGTAAACGTAAATAAAAACTAGAGCATGTGAATAAACAGTACTCGATTCTTTGTAAATAACTTTCAAAGCACCCATAAATCACATATGTCATCGCATTTGGTGTCCTATATTATCATCACAATCAGTCCGTTTGTTAGGAAAAATAATTTTCATTAGTCCCTTGGACTTGAGTAAATGAGTGTAGACTGCAATTGCTATTCGGAGGTGACCTTTAGCACCTTAACCCTTAGAATGCGGGAACCAAAAAGTGTCGTCTGCTGTTCCATATTTTTACTTTTCTCTCAGTTAAATCATGGTTTGGCAGCATTTTAGAATCATTTATAATGGAAATGATTCTAAATTGCTGTCAAATCATGATTTTGATGAGAAAAATGGAAAATAAACAGCAGACAACAACATTTAATTCAGCATCATAAGGGTTAAGTCCGTCTGTAACAAGATGGCGTACGTTGGCACTTTGGCATTTCCTCTGTAACCGGGGACCATTTGTAGTCGGTAGATGGCCCACATTCGTACTTGAAGGTGGACCGGACTCCCCGCGGGACGGACAATCCTTGTCTGCAGGTATAGTTGCAAATCTTCATACCGTGTGTTGTGTCCTCGCATCCCGACTCGATTGTACCGTACGCCCGTTCTCGGTCGGCACAAGCTGAAATGTGGCTGTGACTGGAGAAATTGGGCTAATGGGTTTAGCTACATGGGTCACAAATCCCATAAGCCCTACTTGTCAGTAAACAGGGGTGGATCCAGCATTTGGGGAACACCGGGGGGGGGTGTCCTATTTTCGAGCTCGTGATGAGCCGACTCATCATGATCTGCACTTTTTGCAAGTAGTTTTCATAGTTTTAAGATCAACTAAATTTGTCAGTAAGCAAGGCTTATGGAATACCCCCCACATGGGCCCAGGTACCCCTAAATATGTAAAAAAAATCCAAGTGTGTGGGCTTGTGACCTTGACTCTGGGCTTAGAGGGGGTGGCACGAACGTGAATTTGTCACAGGGTGGTAGAGGTCCATTGGAGCAATGCGTGTGTGAAATGTGAAGCAGATCCAAGCAAGGAAATAGAAGTTGTAACCAATTTCTCTGATGTTAAGTTTTGTAAAGAGACTAAGTATGTGAGATCAGCCGGGATTTGTCACAGCATGATAGTAGAGCCTTAGAGGAATGCATGCATGAAATATTAAGAATTTTCGATGAACAAAATAGAAGTTATAACTTATTTCTCTGATGTTAAGTTTAGTAAAGAGACCAAGTATTTGACCTTGACGTTGGGATCAGCGGGGGTTGGACGGTCGTGGATTTGGCGCAGCATGGTAGAGAGCCTTACATGAAAGCATGTGTGAAATATTAAGCATTTTAGTTAAAGGAAATAGAAGTTATAACATATTTCTCTGATGTTAAGTTTTGCAAAGAGACTAAGTATTTGACCTTGACTTTGGGATCAGCGGGGGTTGGATGGTCGTGGATTTGGCACAGCATGGTAGTAGGGCCTTACAGGAATGCATGTGTGAAATATTAAGAATTTTAGATGAAGGAACTAGAAGCTATAACATATTTCTCTGATGTTAAGTTTAGTGACGGCCGGACAACCTGACTCCAGGGGTAGGTAGTCTGAAAATCATTTTGTGACGATTGGATTGGTTATGAAAATCCATTCCAGTTACTTAGGAGTGAAATGGTTAATTAGCATTCTAATGCACTCTATAAATATCACGCAATCTGATTGGCTGATGGTCATACATTACAGGTATATCATTGTTGATGAACGGTTGCAAATTATTTCAATATGTATTCCTACGCCAGTAGTAAAGGAGTGCATTAGAAATAGGTTAACCGCATTGTAATTTTGAAATTTGCGGCGTATATCAGAAAATGATAGGTCGGAAAACATGTTTAATGGCTCCGCTAGCATGTCGCCATTAAACAGATTTTCCGACCTATCATTTTCTGATATACGCCGCAAATTTCAAAATTACAATACAGTTAACCCTATACTTACAACCTACTAGAGAGGAACTCTATAAGATAGTAATCATTCGTTCCAATCGTCTTCACACTGCTTGTATACATAAAACTGATGTAAATAAAATATGTTATATACTAATACTAGACTATTGAATTGGTACATACCCCTGCAAATATCCTCATTACAAGCCCTGGTTTCGGTCGAATATCCCACACAGTCGGCTCCATACGGGGTCTTGACTGGGTTGTTACACATCCGGGTTCTGTTCTGCGTGCCTCCGCCGCAAGGGACATCACAAAGAGTCCAGTCACGCCAATCCGACCAGCCTCCATTAACTTGAATATTACATAGAAAATACAAGGCTAGTGTCTTTTGATATCACGTTTATCAGGCAAGGCCAGGACAAACATACATATATAGGAATGTACCAAGAGTAATAGAGAATACCAGGCTAGTGTCTTTTATTATCACGTTTATCAGGCAAGGCTAGGACATAGATAGAAATGTACCAAGAGTAACAGAGAATACCAGGCTAGTGTCTTTTATTATCACGTTTATCAGGCAAGGCTAGGACAAACATACATAGGAATGTACCAAGAGAAATAGAAAATACAGTGTCTTTTGATATCACGTTTATCAAGCAAAGTTAGGACAAACATACATAGGAATGTACCAAGAATAATAGAGAATACCAGGCTTGTGTCTTTTGTTATCACGTTTATCAGGCAAGGCTAGGACAAACATACATAGGAATGTACCAAGAGAAATATAAAATACAAGGTTAGTGTCTTTTGATATCATGTTTATCAGGCAAGGCTAGTGCAGACAAACACAAGCCGTGATATTTCTACCACTTCTGGACTGTGCTTGATAAACGTGATATCAATAGACACTTGCATGTTATTAAATTTATCAGGTAAAAGTTTATGCTACAGATGGAGCCAATATATAGAGAAAACAACAGGCTAGTGTCTTTTGATATCAAGTTTTTCAGGCAAGGCTAGGAAACGCGTAGGAATTCTGAGGCTTGCCGAGGAATTCCTATCGTTTCCGAGCCAAGCCTGATAAACTTGATATCAAAAGACACTAGCCTGATATTCTATTTATCAGATAACGTTTTATGCTCGAAAATGACCACATATCATGTAGTTATCTATGAATAGAACGTAAACTTGTTTACGTTCTGTCATTACACTGGCGTTATTCGATAACGTCACGTGACGTCATCCGACATCAAAGGAACGTCAGTTTTCACTTTGTTGTAACCCAGATGTATGTATCAGGTCAATGCCCGATACAACAATATGTTATCAGTCGGTACGTATTCGGTCAATACAGGGCAGGTTACATGATAAACAAGAGTGCCGCAAGTCACAAAATACGCCATTCGAATATGGGCCAGACAGCAAAGATGCAGAAATGTGAAGCTGTCACCAAGGCAAGAAACATTAATGAGAATTTGAAAAGTCTATAGCATTATTTCTTCATCTCGTTGTGCTAAACATGTATACTAATTTAGGCAGCGATAGAAAAGTAGAGTGCAAAGTAAAAATGATAGGGAATTGGATACAATAATGTAGAAAAAATGGCTAAGTTAAAAAGGTGATATTTTTGTTAAAAAATATGTTTTCGGCATAAAAACGCCACGGTGCACATCTTCAATATGTGTAGAAGATGTGTGTATAGTTTCAGAACGATCGACTGAACTATTACAGAGGAGTTGTGTACACAAACTCTGTACCCTATATAGAATTGTATAGAAAAATGTAGAAAAAATGGCAAAGCTAAAAAGGTGATATTTTTGTTAAAAAATATTTTTTCGGCATAAAAACACCAAGGTGCACATCTTCAATATGTGTAGAAGACGTGTGTATAGTTTCAAAACGATCGACTGAACCGTTTCGGAGGAGTTGTGTACACAAACTCTGTACCGTAATATAGAATTGAATAGAAACAGTAGAAAAAATGGCTAAGTTAAAAAGGTGATATTTTTGTTACAAAATATGTTTTTGGCATAAAAACGCAAAGGTGCACTCTTCAATGTGTAGAAGAGTGTGTATAGTTTCAGAACACATCTTCAATATGAGAAGACGTGTGTATAGTTTCAACGATCGACTGAACATTACTTGAGGAGGTGTGTACACAAACTGTACCGATATAGAATTGTATAGTGTAGAAAAAAGGGGGTAATTAAAAAGGTGACACTTTTGTTAAAAAAAAAAAATTTCGGATAAAAACACCAAGGTGCACTCTTCATATGGTAAGTGTGTAGTTTCGAATGATCGACTAGGTTTAGGAGTTGTGTACACAAACTCTGTACCGAAAAAATGAATTGTATAGTAGAAAAAATGGTAGTTAAAAAGGTGATATTTTTGTTAAAAAATATTTTTTTCGGCATAAAAACAAGGTGCAATCTTCAATAGTAGAAGACTTGTGTATGTTTTCAGAACGATCGACGAACGGTTTCGGAGGATGTGTACACTCTGTACCGTATATGAATTGTATAGAAAAAATGTAGAAAAAATGGCTAAGTTAAAAAGGTAATATTTTTGTTAAAATATTGTTTTCGGCATAAAAAAGCAAGGTGCACATCTTCAATATGTAAGAAGAGTTGTGTAAGTTTCAGAACGATCAACTGAACTATTACGAGGAGTTGTACACAAACTCTGTACCCTATAGAATTGGTATAGAAAAATGTAGAAAAAATGGCTAAGTTAAAAAAGGTGGCACTTTTGTTAAAAAATATTTTTTTTCGGCATAAAAACACCAAGGTGCACATCTTACTCATATATGTAGTAAGATGTATATAGTAGAATCAGAACGATCGACTTAAAGGTTTCGGAGGAGTTGTGTACACAAACTCTGTACCGTATATAGAATTGAATAGAAAAATGGCTAAGCTAAAAAGGTGATATTTTTGTTAAAAAATATTTTTTCGGCATAAAAACACCAAGGTGCACATCTTCAATATGTGTAGAAGACGTGTGTATAGTTTCAGAACGATCTACTGAACGGTTTCGGAGGAGTTGTGTACACAAACTCTGTACCGTATATAGAACTGTACAGAAAAATGTAGAAAAAATGGCTAAGTTAAAAAGGTGATATTTTTGTTAAAAACTATTTTTTCGGCATAAAAACACCAAGGTGCACATCTTCAATATGTGTAGAAGAAGTATGTATAGTTTCAGATCGATCGACTGAACGGTTTGGGAGGAGTTGTGTACACGAATTATGCGCTTTTTCTTCAGCCGCCCGACTGCCGGCCACCCGGCCACCCGCCTGCCGTGCGGTAAAACATAATACGTACCGTTACGGTCGTATAAAAAGTGATATAATTCGGTGAAAAGAATTAAAACTTATAGCCATTATGGCAATGTGTTGCCTGTCAGCATGTAGTAGGCCAATGCAAATCTTGTTACCTGATAGGTTAGGGTATACAGAATGAAGTGTATAGATATGATGATCTAAGGCAGGTTACTCATGATTTTCCAAATTTGTTCCAAGGGAAGTTACTCACGATTTTCCAAATTTGTTCCAAGGGAAGTTTAGGGAAGTTACTCATGATTTTCCAAATTCGTTCTAAGCGAAGTTACTCATGATTTTCCAAGTTCATTCCAAGAGAAGTTACTCATGATTTTCCAAGTTTGTTCCAAGGGAAGTTACTCATGATTTCCCAAGTTTGTTCTAAGGATAGTTACTCATGATTTTCCAAATTTGTTCTAAGGGAAGTTACTCATGATTTTCCAAGTTTGTTCCAAAAGAAGTTACTCATGATTTCCCAATTTTGTTCTAAGGATAGTTCCTCATGATTTTCCAAATTCGTTCTAAGCGAAGTTACTCAAGATTTTCCAAGTTCGTTCCAAAGGAAGTTACTCATGATTTTCCAAATTTGTTCTAAGCGAAGTTACTCATGATTTTCCAAGTTCGTTCCAAGGAAAGTTACTCATGATTTTCCAAGAGAAGTTACTCATGATTTTCCAAATTCGTTCCAAGAGAAGTTACTAACGATTTTCCAAGTTCGTTTTAAGCGAAGTTACGCATGATTTTCCAAGTTCGTTCCAAGGGAAGTTACTCATAATTTTTCAAGAGAAGTTACTAACGATTTTCCAAGTTCGTTCTAAGGGAAGTTACTCATGATTTTCCAAGTTCGTTCGAAAGAAAGTTACTCATAATTTTTCAAGTTCGTTCTAAGCGAATTACTAGCAAGATTTTTCCAAGTTCGTTTCCAAGAGAAGTTACTCATGATTTTCCAAGAGAAGTTACTTATGATTTTCCAAATTCGTTCCAAGAGAAGTTACTAACGATTTTCCAAGTTCGTTCCAAAGGAAGTTACTTATGATTTTCCAAGTTCGTTCTAAGCGAAGTTACGCATGATTTTCCAAGTTTGTTCCAAGGGAAGTTACTCATGATTTTCCAAGAGAAGTTACTCATGATTTTCCAAGTTCGTTCCAAGGGAAGTTATTCATGATTTTCCAAGAGAAGTTACTCATGATTTTCCAAATTCGTTCCAAGAGAAGTTACTAACGATTTTCCAAGTTCGTTCCAAAGGAAGTTAGACATGATTTTCCAAGTTCGTTCTAAGCAAAGTTACGCATGATTTTCCAAGTTTGTTCCAAGGGAAGTTACTCATGATTTTCCAAGAGAAGTTACTCATGATTTTCCAAGTTTGTTCCAAGAGAAGTTACTCATGATTGTCCAAATTCGTTCTCAGGGAAGTTACACATGATTTTCAAAGTTCGTTCCAAGGGAAGTTGCTCATGATTTTCCAAGTTCGTTCCAAGAGAAGTTACTCATGATTTTCCAAGAGAAGTTACTCCTGATTTTCCAAATTCGTTCTAAGGGAAGTTACTCATGATTTTCCAAGTTTGTTCCAAGAGAAGTTATTCATGATTTTCCAAATTCGTTCCAAGGGAAGTTAATTGTGATTTTCCAAATTCGTTCCAATTTGTTACACATGATTTTCCAAGTTTATTATAAGCGAAGTTACTTGTGATTTTCGAAGTTTGTTCTTAGGGAAGTTACTCATGATTTTCCAAATTCATTCTAAGCGAAGTTACTTGTGATTTTCCAAGTTGTACTAAGGATAGTTACTCATGATTTTCCAAGTTTGTTACAAGCGAAGTTACTTGTGATTTTCCAAGTTTGTTCTAAGGGAAGTTACTCATGATTTTCCAAATTAGTTCTAAGCTCAGTTACTCGTGATTTTCCAAATTCATTCTAAGCAAAGTTAATTGTGATTTTCCAAGTTTGTTCTAAGATAGTTACTCATCATTTTCCAAGTTTGTTATAAGGGAAGTTACTCATGATTTTCCAAATTCATTCTGAGCGAAGTTACTCATGATTTTCCAAGTTTGCTATAAGGGAAGTTACTCACGATTTTCCAAGTCTGTTCCAAGGGCAGTTACTCATAAATTTCCAAATTAGTTCTAAGCAGTTACTCGTGATTTTCCAAAAACATTCTAAGCGAAGTTACTTGTGATTTTCCAAGTTTGTTCTAAGGATAGTTACTCATTATTTTCCAAGTTTGTTCTAAGGGAAGCTACTCATGATTTTCCAAGTTTGTTCTAAGATAAGTAACTCATGATTTTCCAAATTCGTTCTAAGGGAAGTTACCCATGATTTTCCAAATTCGTTCTAAGGAAGTTACTCATGATTTTCCAAATGTTTTCTAAGGGAATTTACTTGTGATTTTCCAAATTCGTTCTCAGTGAATTTACTCGTGATCTTCCAAGTTCAGTAACTTATTTATAGGTCTGATCTATAGCATAAAGTCCAAATCCCCATATCATCATACCTGGTGTGTTTTCACAGAAGAATCCGCTATATCCCGGAGCACATGAGCATGAGTAGCTCTCTCCATTGTTGACACACTGGCTCCCATGTTCACACTCATGGTCGACACAGTGATCCGGCGCTATTTTGCATGTTTCTCCCGTCCATCCGTTGTAACACTCGCACCAGAAGTTGTTTATTTCATTTATACATAAATGTCCGTTACATGGATCGCCAGCGCATAGTGCTGCAACAGGTTAACTAGAGATTATGTTTGTAAAATATGGGTATGCCCACCGGCATACTGGGGTCCGTTTCACTTTTAAAACGTCGTACAACTAAAATGGTCGTAAGTGCAAATATAGGATCGTCTGGAAATTTTAGTTGATGGATTTACATTTATTGAGCATAGGCTGCCTATGCAGCCTATGCTTAATAAATGTAAATCAAATAATTGTTTACAAGAAAACATTGTTAATGTGTAATTTACAAACTACATGTATCATAATTTTGCACTTAGGAACATTTTAGTCATACAAAGTTTAGTGAAACGGCCCCCAGGACCTTAACAAGAGGGTAATTGTGGCCCTATAATGCTCACCTGGTTATTATATATATGGAAGTAAATGTAAGAGCTCTATACACTTATAATTCCTACACTTCTTGTCAAATTGTTTGTTTTTTTATTGGTCATGTAAGGTCATGAAAGGCCGGGTCAACAGGTTCGATCCCATTTTGATCTGCTGCATTGGAGGGAAAATCCCAAAATCAGAACAGAATATTTATATCGAGAAAAAATATATTCAGCCCTGAAATTAGAATAACCTGACCTGGTGCCAGGTCCATACCACACCAAAGTCACTTGGCCCCTTCCCCTAAAATAGTATTACAAATAATCGTAATACTCACATAAGGGGTATGTATAATCAGATTCAACTGTCACATACAAAATGCCAAAGACGTATGTGATGGCCAAACCAGGTCTCCAGTCGGAATTCCAGTGAAGGATGAACACCGATCGTTAAATTACCCGTCAAATGCTCCCAACCAACCACCCACTACAAAGTTTGTCGAAACCAATCTGATGATTATAAGGGGAAGACATTGTTTAAAGATTTTGTCCAACTTTATACCATATAATAATTATATCAAATGCGGAATTTTGGAAGTTGAACATTTTTTCCGCCACCATTTTCCGAAAATATTACAGTTTTTTTTTAAATATATTTCATGAACAATAATTCCGCGGAATCTAATGTCTCGCCTTGTCCCGCCGCCTTGACCTCAAGCCTGGGCCAGAAAGCAATTTTCACTGGCCCGAACATATTATACAATTATTGACTAGTGAGCCATAGAATATCAGATTATATTCTATGGCTCACTAGTCAATAATTGTTTTAGTATATGATAATAGTCGGTATATAGCACTTACGACCTTATACTACTAGACAAAAATGGAAAAAGAATTTGAAAAAAAAAACAAGAAACGAGGCCACTTTTTGTCGACTGGATGGCCGTGGCCTGCATGTCGCGCCTTGGTGCGAGGCATGGACACTAAAATAAAGATATAGTAGATGGAAAAACTTTAACCGGACGCACGGACGGACGCACGGACGGACGGACGGACGTATGCCAAAATGCCGACTATATCGCGCTTCCCGCAAGCGGGCGCGACAATGATGATAATGAGAGAGTACACAAAAAAATCAAAGCAATTTGACCTTGACATTGGGTACAGGGGCCGCACGGTTGGGGGGTAGAATGAAAATATGGATGATGATAAACACCCATGTAACGTTTGAAGGTAATGGGCGAAGCAGTTGCAGAGATATAGTATAACGAAAAACTTTAACCAAAAAACTTTAACCAGACATACGTTAAAAAGTTAACGTTGAAAATGGCTAAGTCAATTACGTAGAAATAATAGGTGAAGGTAAAAAAATGGTCGCATGTTGGATAGTTGTATGTGGTGGGCACCCCTTGGTTATGAAGCTGTGAAAGTTTGGTGGTCCTAGGTGGTACAGTACCAAAGAAATGGACTTAAGCACGAAAACTTAACATTGTAAACGCGAAAAGTTAACATTGACTGCGCAGAAAAAATGGGTCAAGTTCAAAAAGGTAACATGTTGGATAGTGATATGTGGTGGGCACACCTTGGTTATGAAGCTGTGAAAGTGTGTTGGTCCTATGTGTTACAGTAACAAAGAAATGGACAGGAAAACTTAACATTGATTGTGGACGCCGCCCGCCCGCCTGGCTTTCGCCAATCCAATAGCGTGGATTTTTCCCCCAAAAAAACCTGGCTAAAAATGGAAAAAAAGTTTAAAAAAAAAAAGTTTAAAATAATTTTTTTTCCAAAAAAACCTGGCTAAAAATGGAAAAAAAGTTTAAAAAAAAAAAGTTTAAAAAAAAAAAGTTTAAAAATTAACAAAAAAATAATGCTCGCTACTGGAGCCCAGAATTTTTACAATAGTCCTATATTTATCTACATATCATATCTGCACAGGTCCACATATTGCCACAATATTGTCAACACAGTTTACGGAAATGTAATACCCAGGTATAATAATTTACCTGTATAAATTACCTGTAATAATTTAGCTGGACATTTAGTGGTCAAGCTGGAAATTTGCGCATGCTTTCACATGCAGAAGTAACTGGAGAAGGCTATTGTTCTCTCTACAGGTAAGGTGTACAGAGCGCACGAGAAAACGGGTCTTCATGCATTAATGTTCAGTTTGTAGCATAGAAAGAAATAGAGTTTGACCTTGACCCTGGAGCCCGGATTTTTTTTTAATAGTCCTATATTCATCTACATATCATAATAACGGTATGTATAAAGTTTGATGACTAGCTGATAAGGTGTTGAAGTAATGACCGTAACACGAAAACTTAACATTGAATGATGACAACGACGACGCCGCCGACGCCGACGACTCCGGAAAAGCAAAACCTATGTCTCGCTTTCCGCTTCGTGGGCGAGACAAAAACAACGCACATGTTCTTAGGTACAAAATTACATGGCGTGTCTCATACTACTTACCATCACAGCCTGATGGTGTCACAAGTTTAGCGGCAGCTCCGTTACTCTTCTTGAATATTTCCATAGTAACCAGAACATCAGACATTGTACTTGTGCATACATCTTGCAGCTGGAGTATTTCTTCTTCAGTTAATGGTCGATCATAGATTGCAAAGCCGGACATATACAGTCCTCCTAAAAGAAATGGTTCGAATATTCTATGTTGATAGATAAACCAGAGCTCCAAATAGGATGCGTATTGACGTATTGTACGCACTTAATTTAGCAGAATACGCATTGATTATCAAAAATGGGAGTAGTGAAAATACTGTTTTTAAATGTGTTTTCTATATTTTTTATCATTTGTTCCCTATTTAATAAGGACGAAAATCAATAATACATTTGTACAATTAAAATACGCATTGAATTTGAAATCTGGGGGTATAATACTCTTTAGATACAAAACTTATCTGGAGCTCTGATAAAACACGATGAAACCCCAGTATACATTGTGTACATCGCAGCAACAAGCAGCACTTTCATCTTAGAGATAAATATCAATTTATTTATTTAATGGTACTTAATGGCCTGTCAACAGCGATGGTTATTGTAGGCCAGGGCAACAGGGTCGAATCCCATATTTCACTTGAATGAATGGGCGGAAAATCACAAAATCAGAACTGAATATTTACAGAATTTTATTTTTTCCGCTCCGGCATTAGAATAACATGATCTGCTGCCATGTCCTCACTGCACCCAAGTAACTTAGTCCCACTCCCTAAATGTAATAAGATTAGTACTAATCTTACTACTTTTACAATGGGTATAACCAGATTCAACTCTCAAGTAACAAGATAGCCAAAAAATGCCCCAGGACCACACCAGGGATATTGGGATCCCGGTAAGAATAAATTTCATCGTTAAATTACCCTTAGCATGTTCCCAACCAGCCAGCCGCAAGAACACGAACATAACATAAATTAAGACATAAACATTAAAATACAGTACACACATTTTTAATGTTTGTGATTGGAGAACTCGGGCTGATGGTTTTGCAACCAGTGTAGATCCAGATCAGCCTGTGCATCCACACAGTCTGATCAGGATCTGATCAGGTTTTGCCATTCCATCAACAAAACACCCATCACACTTCTAACCAGCATTACAGATTGTTATCAGGCTACAGGAGTGTTCTATTTGAGCAGGACCTACACTGGTCACAACTATCATAAGCCCAATTTCTCCCATCACAGCCACAAATATGTTACTGGAATAAATAATATTTAACAAAAAAAATTATTGTGGCAAAAACTAAATGAAAATTGACGTTTGCATGGTACATACCCTTTAACCCCACTGTAACGCTACTTGTACCATATAGTATACAGTAACACAAGACTATTCACATATATGTTATATTCATATATTACATCACTCTTATAAAGCAATTATCATTAAAGCCAAATGTATCTTTCTATGACCTAAGTAAATAAAACATTATAGTTACATATGTTTGTAAAATCATGGATATGCCCGCGCCCCCCCCCCCCCCCCCCCCCCCCCCCCCCCACCCCCATGCATACTGGGGGCCGTTTCACTAAACTTTGTACGACTAAAATGTTCGTACGGGCAAAATTATGATGGTCTGTAAATTTCACATTAACAATGTTTTCTTCTAAACATTTATTGGATTTACATTTATTGAGCATAGGCTGCATATGCAGCATAGTACAATAAATGTAAATCCATCAATTGAAATTTCCAGACGGCCTAAATTTGCCCTTACGAAGATTTTAGTCGTAGACAGTTTAGTGAAACGGGCCCCTGGTCTCTATGGAGAATCTCTTACAACTTATTCGACTTTTCGACGTAAATGTACTCGGACGGACGAACGGTACGGACGTACGGAACCTCAAGAGCAACGCAATATCCATTGCTATCGCATAGGGAGCATAATAACGATTACCGGTATTCTTATGTATGAAGTTATGGAAGCTTTTATTTATTTGAAAGTTTAACAGGTAAGGTCATTTTAGGTCGGGTTAACAGGGTCAAATCCAATATTTCATCTACTGTTTCCATTTTTCTGGCAATACATAGTTTCAGTACTACAGTATTTTGGTTACTTAGAGTTTTCAAAACTTATAGATGCAATATCTTGCATTCTATGTGTTTTTTCAGGCAAATATTTATCAAATTTAAGTAGTTGCAAATGGTAACTCTTGCAATCTACTCCCGTAAAGCCAGAGGCCATGGACGGTACGGAAGTAGATTGCATGAGTTACCGTTCGCAACAAAAAGTTAATATGCGATTTTATAACAAAAACAACAATAATTATAATATAATTATGATATCCAATAGATCCATATATTAAAAAAAGACAAAAAGCCCACGGCTATCAGGCCTCCGAATGGCGACGTGCCTGGATACCATGGACTCCAAGGCCACACAAAGAAAACAACAGTGTCTACAAGCAATGCTTCCATTTGCAAATAAAGCGTACAGTTTTTAGATTTTTAATTTTCAACTGAAAAGTAGGAAACGGCAGAAATTTTGAATAAAAAGTAGGAAAAAATTAGGAATAAGAAGGAAAAAGGACCGTTTGCTCGTTATAACACAAATTTAGATATAACACTATGAACTTGTGACTCCCAAATGTTCAGTTTTACTACATTTTCCACACATTTAGGCCATAAAACAGTAAACACAATTTACGCAAGACATGATTGAATTTAACATATTTTTGCATGGTAGTGTTTTTTATTGATCATGTGGCAACTTTACAGTTTGTCCAGGACGATAAAATGCACGACACGCACAAATTCTTCTGACGCGGCGATACAGAACCAAAATACTTGTTTGTTATGGCTTTATCATGGATATAACATGATTTCACTTATAACATGCTGGTTTCCAATGGACCCCAATCTTCTTCTTCTTTTATATAAATGGCTAACACTCATTTACTAACTATTATCATGATTATGGTCATGCGTGGGGGTTAGTATAGCGAATGCCAAGCCACCAAGTTTTATCAATCCACCCAGGTAACAATGGTAAGTAATAAGATATGTGCAGTTCTAAAAACAGTAAGACCAAATAAAGCCGAGGATGTACATGTATACATTGTATAGTGAGGAGATATGAAGTTAAACATGGTTAAAAAGATAAAAGCAAAGTGTCAACTTAACCCTTTAAATAGAACGCTACTGAAAACAAATGTCGCCTGCTGATGCTTTTATATCTTACCTTATTTTGCAATAAACACATGGTATGACAGCACTTCAGAATTGCTGTCAAACCATGTTGTAAATTATTCTAAAGTGCTGTCAAAGCATGTTTTTGATGATAAAAATGGAAAATAAACAGCAGACGCCAAAAAATAAGATAACGGTCTAAGGGTTCAGGAAGTGACAGTGCAGCCAGTGCTGACTTAAATCCTAAGATCGTGTCAGCACTGACAACATTGGCAGGGAGTGTGTTCCACACGATGACGATTCGTGGGAAGAAGGAGAATTTATGATAGTCAACTGACGTTGTAGGGATTTGATAGGCAATCATAGAGTTATAAAGGGGTTTAAGAGTATGGATGGTCACTATAACCAGAGACCATACATTCATCATTAGTCCCAGCTATAACATACCTGTTGTATCAGATAAGACGATACTAACAGAGCCTCCGTTGATAATCGGCGTAACATTGGCCACGACATTATCTTCAGCAGCTACAATGCCATTTATGAAGATGACCAACGAATCCACTGCCAAATCCCATGTTACAGAGAACCAAATTATTTGTTTGTTATAAATGACCTTGGCATGGATATAACCCGATTTCACTTATAACAGGCTGGTTTCCAATGGACCCTAACCATAGTGTTATAAAGGGGTGTAAGTGTATTGATGGTCACTATAACATACCTGATGAGACGATACTAACAGAGCCTCCGTCGATAATCGGCGTAACACTGGCCACGACATTGTCGTCAACAGCTACAATGCCATTTATAAAGACGACCAATGTTTCCGCTGCCGTATCCCATGTGACACATACATGTGTCCACTGCCCTTGTAACAGGGGTAGCCCTGTATCGTACACAGATGTCCTGAAAGAAGGAAGTACATTGTGTTAAATGTTTCCGTTGCCGTATCCCAGGTGACACATACATGTGTCCACTGCCCTTGTAACAGGGGTAGGCCTGTATCGTACACAGATGTCCTGAAAGAAGGAAGTACATTGTGTTAAATGTTTCCGTTGCCGTATCCCAGGTGACACATACATGTGTCTACTGCCCTTGTAACAGGGGTAGCCCTGCATCGTACACAGATGTCCTGAAAGAAGGAAGTACATTGTGTTAAATGTTTCCGTTGCCGTATCCCAGGTGACACATACATGTGTCCACTGCCCTTGTAACAGGGTAGCCCTGTATCGTACACATATGTTCTGAAAGAAGGAAGTACATTGTGTTAAATGTTTCCGTTGCCATATCCCAGGTGACACATACATGTGTCCACTGCCCTTGTAACAGGGGTAGCCCTGTATCGTACACAGATGTTCTGAAAGAAGGAAGTACATTGTGTTAAATGTTTCCGTTGCCGTATCCCAGGTAACACATACATGTGTCCACTGCCCTTGCAACAGGGGTAGCCCTGTATCGTACACAGATGTTCTGAAAGAAGGAAGTACATTGTGTTAAATGTTTCTCGTCTAAAAATGCACCGGTTTCCTCATGAGATGCCAACTTAGCTCTACTTAGAGCTAACACATGTTTATCCAGTATCTTCTGCATGTAGCTGAATTGGAATTTGTAAGGAATCCGGCGATAATTTTGACGTGAAACATTTTATGCTGGTGTGGAGAACAACACTACTGTCTGTTCCACGTTTTGCTGCCGACAAACGTTTGGCTATTAAACACAATAAATCTAAAACATATTTAAATGTAAGTACTTTTAAAAGTGTATCTCACGGACAAAGTCTCCAGAAATGTTGTTTATTCCTTATACAGTGGAACCTCTCTAAACTAGACACAATGAAAACACCTGTGATCTTATTTTTGATGAGTTTCGTGGTCATTTATCTCAGATCTGTTCGTGATAGTATAGCACACAACTATGGCTCAGAATGATCAAATGTCTGATTTACAGTGAAACCCCTCTAAGCCGGACACGCTGGGGACCTCTCAGGGTGTCCGGTTTAGTGAGGTTTCACTGTAATTCCAACGAAATTAAATTTGAAAGTGATGAAAAGGAATTTAAATTCTATTTTTCATAGTTTTTTTCCAAATTCCAACAAACGTGCACACCAATACTCACATGCATTGATTTTATGACATTCTGCATTAGAGCATCAGTGACATAATGCTCAATAACAACATGGTGGATATAACACAACGTCGCTCAAAGTACCAATCCTGCGTTTTTATCGCATTTGAACTTTCAAATCAATGCAAACACGAAAATATGAACTCTTGCCTTATGCCCGGATGTGGCTACTCACTGCTAATGAAAATGCTCGGAATTGTGGACTACATCATTTGAAGTTGGATTTGATTTATTGGTGTTTAATGGCCTATCAACAGCTAAGGTCATTTAAAGCCAGGCCAACGGGTTCGATATCGCATGTAACCTGCTGCATTGGGAAGAAAATCCCAAAATCAGAATGGACTATTTACATCAAAATAAATATATATTCAGCCCTGAAATTAGAATAACCTAACCTGGTGCCAGGTCCATACCACGCCAAAGTCACTTGGCCCCTTCCCCTAAAAGTAATAGGTTTAGGAATAATCATATTACACATACAAGTGGTATAACCAGATTACCCTCACATACAAGAATGCCAATGACGTATGTGAGGGCCAAACCAGGTCTCCATTCGGAATACCGGTAAATGTGAATCTCGATCGTTGAATTACCCATCCCATGCTCCCACCTGCCACCCAGCTATTTGAAGTGTTGGAATTATTCTATAACCACATAATGATTAAAGTGACATTACTGCTGAATGAAACATAGGCGGTTGGATTATAGACATGATAGATGCAATGTAAGATTTATCGTCTGTGCATCTAAAAACATCCAATCCTACACTTCGGCAGTCTCAGGCGATGGGTTTCCAATAATCTATTTTTAGAACAGGCTTCCGTAAGATCCCGTGTATATTTCCATCCTTCTGGTGTTTATCAGTTTTTATGAACCAGTCCAAACGTGTGAACCAATGAGGTTGGGTTTATTTACAGGTTGTATCAGAGCTCCTGATAAGGTGCGTATTGGCGTATTTTAAGCACTTATTTTAGCAGAATACTCACAGCAATGTGAAAATACGCATTGATTATCAAACGTGGGAGTACAAAATACTCACAGCAATGTGAAAATACGCATTGATTATCAAACGTGGGAGTACAAAATACTCACAGCAATGTGAAAATACGCATTGATTATCAAACGTGGGAGTACAAAATACTCACCAGCAATGTGAAAATACGCATTGATTATCAAACGTGGGAGTACAAAATACTCACAGCAATGTGAAAATACGCATTGATTATCAAACGTGGGAGTACAAAATACTCACCAGCAATGTGAAAATACGCATTGATTTTCAAACGTGGGAGTACAAAATACTCACAGCAATGTGAAAATACGCATTGATTATCAAACGTGGGAGTACAAAATACTCACCAGCAATGTGAAAATACGCATTGATTTTCAAACGTGGGAGTACAAAATACTCACAGCAATGTGAAAATACGCATTGATTATCAAACGTGGGAGTACAAAATACTCACAGCAATGTGAAAATACGCATTGATTTTCCAATTGAGTAGTGAATATACTGTACTGAAGTTGAAAAGTTACTTAGTTGAGCTGCAATTTTTTTTTATCATTTATTCCCTATTTAATAAGGAAGAAAATCTATAATACATTTGTAACAGTAAAATATGCATTGAATTTGAAATATGGGGGTATAATACTCTTTAGATACAAAACTTATCTGGAGCTCTGTTGTATAATAAATATATACCCTATCTTCACTTGAATTGTGGATGTAAGCTGGATACTCATGTTGACAGCTGTGTTGGTGTTTAACGTCATATCTGCATCCCCTATGGAGTGGGTCAGTGGCTTTACCCAGAATGAGATGGTCGCAGACTGCATGACCGCAATAAAAACGCCACTGGTAGCTTCCGTTTCTTGAGGGGCCGACATATCCAAGTCATAGCCTGAATAGATATAATATAGACCAGTCTTATGTTTATACATAAATGAGACATGCCATGCAATTTTGTATCTGACATCTGCGTAATTTCATTAATTACAAAATTTACAATATTTTTCATACATAAAGGCAAAAGTTGACAAATTGTTCAGAGTACATGTGGAATATAATTCCGCATGTACTCTGAACATTTTTGTCCACTATTGACGCCATTCACAGAAATTATCGTAAATTTTGTAAACATATTTCATGAACACATGCGGTTTATGGGATTTATCTCCAGTGTAGCTCCCGATCAAATAACATACTCCTGCAGCCTGTTAGCAATATATATTGCTCGTTAGAAGCATGAGAGGTGTTTCATTGATGGAATGGCGAACAGTGCAGCTCCTGACAAGACTGCGGATGCACAGGCTGATCTGGATCTGCACTGGTCACAAAACCCATAAGCCCAATTTCTCCAGTCACATCCACAAATAGGTTTAGGAACTTCATCAGTAATTTCCTTTAGAACAACTTCTGTGGCATAAATGATTTGCAATTTCAGTTGTCTCACATAGCCACTTATTTCAACACCGATCAGACAAACGTGAATGCAGTCACGTACAATGTCACCAGTGACTATAATAGCAATCATAATGCAGTCACGTACAATTTCACCAGTGACTATAATAGCAATCATAATGCAGTCACGTACAATGTCACCAGTGACACAAGGAATGTATCCGCAACAATAAAAGATATAAAGGAATACTACTGCGTGTTATAGAAGCAATCAGAATAGCAGCAATCATAATGCAGCCATGTGTTATAGCAGCAATCATAATACAGCCATATGTTATAGCAGCAATCATAATGCAGTCATGTGTTATAGCAGCAATCATAATGCAGTCATGTACTATAGCAGCAATCATAATGCAGCTGTTATAGCAGCAATCATAATGCAGTCATGTACTATAGCAGCAATCATAATGCAGCTGTTATAGCAGCAATCATAATGCAGCCATGTGTTATAGCAGCAATCATAATGTAGCCCTGTGTTATAACAGCAATAATAATGCAGCCCTGTGTTATAGCAGCAATCATAATGCAGATATGTGTTATAGCAGCAATCATAATGCAGCCATGTACTATAGCAGCAATCATAATGCAGCCCTGTGTTATAGCAACAATCAAAATGCAGTCATGTGCCATAACAGTAATCAGAATGCAGCCATGTACTATAACAGTGATCTGAATGCAGCCATGTGTTATAGTACCAATCATAATACAGCCCTGTGTTATAGCAGCAATCAAAATGCAGCCATGTGCCATAACAGTAATCAGAATGCAGCCATGTACTATAACAGTGATAAGAAAGCAGCCATGTGTTATAGTACCAATCATAATGCAGCCCTGTGGTATAGCAGCAATCAAAATGCAGCCATGTGCCATAACAGTAATCAGAATGCAGCCATGTACTATAACAGTGATCAGAATGCAGCCATGTGCTATAGTAGCAATCAGACAAACAGGAATGCAGATATGTGCTATAGCAGCAATCAGACAAACAGGAATGCAGCTATGTGCTATAGTAGCAATCAGACAAACAGGAATGCAAACATGTGCTATAGTAGCAATCAGACAAACAAGAATGCAGATACAGGCTATGCTCGTTTACTCAAAGTCGCTTACGTCGAAATCATCTGTTACGTCGAATTACTAGCACGGTCCCATTTAAAATCCTATTATTTTCCATATAACTAAGTTTGGTTAAGTCAAATTTCGATAACTCAAATTTTCCGTTTATTCGAAGGTATATTTAGGTCCCGAAAACGTAAATCTACTGTATTTCACACTCGTTAAGTCGAAATGTCAATTTGCTGAGGTAAGTAGAAGTTTGTCACCTGCAGTTTACCTGATCAAAGTCGGGTATTCAGACCGTAGTTAAAGGTGTTTGCGTTGACACTGATTAAACAGGACTCCCGAAATGACCATCGGTGATCATTAAGTGGTGAGCAATAAATGGAAACTATTTTAATTGGACTGGCATTTAATACTTTTACTCAAACGTTAATTAAAGTGAACACAAGTTGCGCGATTAGAAATGAGTGAAATATTTCACACTCGATCGTGTGTATATATCTCCCGAATGTGACAGCATTCAGTCACAATTCACAATCATGTCTACTACACATCAAAGTGCTGATTCTAGTGAAGGACCAAGATTATACAGTATAGGGACGAAACATTGAATGGGCGAGTTTTATGTTCTAAACATTATTAGTTTGTACAATCAAGTCTGGCCAGAAATAATCATTTATAATAGTGTTACAAATCAGTATTTCTTGTTGTTTTGTGTTGTTTCCGTGTATAATTTATTAAAATAATTCATAAAATATTATGTTTTTGTTATTATTTATTTCATTGGTGAACTGAATATGTACATATCGCTACATGCGCATGTCACGTGTGCCACATCCGGGTTATCTATTAATTACACACAGACATGCATATGTGTATTTGTAAACAAACCGAAAGTGTTTAAATATGATTTGTCTTAGAAACAGCATTTAACATGTATCCATGATGATGTACATTTAATTGCTAAAATAAATCATATTTACTACTCAAGGCTACATCAGCAAGTAATCATTTGGTTCTAACTGTCAATAAAATAAAATAGTTTGTTGTCCGACAGGTTGCGTACTACGGATACGTCAAACTACGGTTAACTCGAAGTATTTTTTTATCTCCCTTCGAATTCGAGCAAGTGAGTGTGGCCTGTATGTGCTATAGCGGCAATCAGACAAACAGGAATGAAGACATGTGCTATAGCAGCAATCAGACAAACAGGAATGCAGACATGTGCTATAGTAGCAATCAGACAAACAAGAATGCAGATATGTGCTATAATAGCAATCAGACAAACAGGAATGCAGACATGTGCTATAGTAGCAATCAGACAAACATGAATGCAGATATGTGCTATAGTAGCAATCAGACAAACATGAATGCAGATATGTGCTATAGCAGCAATCAGACAAACAGGAATGCAGACATGTGCTATAGTAGCAATCAGACAAACAAGAATGCAGATATGTGCTATAGTAGCAATCAGACAAACAGGAATGCAGACATGTGCTATAGTAGCAATCAGACATGTGCTATAGCAGCAATCAGACAAACAGGAATGCAGATATGTGCTATAGTAGCAATCAGACAAACAGGAATGCAGATATGTGCTATAGTAGCAATCAGACAAACAGGAATGCAGACATGTGCTATAGTAGCAATCAGACATGTGCTATAGCAGCAATCAGACAAACAAGAATGCAGATATGTGCTATAGTAGCAATCAGACAAACAAGAATGCAGATATGTGCTATAGTAGCAATCAGACAAACAGGAATGCAGACATGTGCTATAGTAGCAATCAGACATGTGCTATAGCAGCAATCAGACAAACAAGAATGCAGATATGTGCTATAGTAGCAATCAGACAAACAAGAATGCAGATATGTGCTATAGTAGCAATCAGACAAACAGGAATGCAGACATGTGCTATAGTAGCAATCAGACATGTGCTATAGTAGCAATCAGACATGTGCTATAGCAGCAATCAGACAAACAAGAATGCAGATATGTGCTATAGTAGCAATCAGACAAACAAGAATGCAGATATGTGCTATAGTAGCAATCAGACAAACAGGAATGCAGATATGTGCTATAGTAGCAATCAGACAAACAGGAATGCAGACATGTGCTATAGTAGCAATCAGACATGTGCTATAGCAGCAATCAGACAAACAAGAATGCAGATATGTGCTATAGTAGCAATCAGACAAACAGGAATGAAGACATGTGCTATAGCAGCAATCAGACAAACATGAATGCAGACATGTGCTATAGCAGCAATCAGACAAACAAGAATGCAGATATGTGCTATAGTAGCAATCAGACAAACAAGAATGCAGATATGTGCTATAGTAGCAATCAGACAAACAGGAATGCAGACATGTGCTATAGTAGCAATCAGACATGTGCTATAGCAGCAATCAGACAAACAAGAATGCAGATATGTGCTATAGTAGCAATCAGACATGTGCTATAGCAGCAATCAGACAAACAAGAATGCAGATATGTGCTATAGTAGCAATCAGACAAACAGGAATGCAGACATGTGCTATAGTAGCAATCAGACATGTGCTATAGCAGCAATCAGACAAACAAGAATGCAGACATGTGCTATAGTAGCAATCAGACATGTGCTATAGCAGCAATCAGACAAACAGGAATGAAGACATGTGCTATAGCAGCAATCAGACAAACAGGAATGCAGACATGTGCTATAGCAGCAATCAGACAAACAAGAATGCAGATATGTGCTATAGTAGCAATCAGACAAACAGGAATGCAGACATGTGCTATAGCAGCAATCAGACAAACAAGAATGCAGATATGTGCTATAGTAGCAATCAGACAAACAGGAATGAAGACATGTGCTATAGCAGCAATCAGACAAACAAGAATGCAGATATGTGCTATAGCAGCAATCAGACAAACAGGAATGCAGACATGTGCTCAGACAAACATGAATGCAGATATGTGCTATAGTAGCAATCAGACAAACATGAATGCAGATATGTGCTATAGTAGCAATCAGACAAACATGAATGCAGATATGTGCTAGTAGCAATCAGACAAACATGAATGCAGATATGTGCTATAGTAGCAATCAGACAAACAGGAATGCAGATATGTGATATAGTAGCAATCAGACAAACATGAATGCAGATATGTGCTATAGTAGCAATCAGACAAACAGGAGTGCAGACATGTGCTATGGTAGCAATCAGACAAAGAGGAATGCAGATATGTGCTATAGCAGCAATCAGACAAACAGGAATGCAGACATGTGCTATAGTAGCAATCAGACAAACAAGAATGCAGATATGTGCTATAGTAGCAATCAGACAAACATGAATGCAGATATGTGCTATAGCAGCAATCAGACAAACAGGATAGCAGCAATCAGATACACAGGAATGCAGATATGTGCTATAGTAGCAATCAGACAAACAGGAATGCAGATATGTGCTATAGTAGCAATCAGACAAACAGGAATGCAGATATGTGCGATAGTAGCAATCAGAAACAGGAATGCAGATATGTGCTATAGCAGCAATCAGACAAACAGGAATGCAGCCGTGTACTATAGCGGTGATCAGAATGCAGCCATGTGCAATAACAGCAATCAGACAAACAGGAATGCAGACATGTGCTATAGCAGCAATCATAATGCAACCATGTGCTATATTGTAACTGATCAGAATGCATCCACGTACTATAACAGTGATCAGAATGCAGCCATGTGCTATAACAGCAATCAGACAAACAAGAATGCAGATATTTGCTATAGCAGCAATAATAATGCAGCCATGTGCTATAGCAGCAATCAGCTCCATGTGCTATAATTTAAGAACATGAGCCATGTGCTATAATTTAACAGTGAACAGAATGCAACCATGTGCAATAACATCAATCAGACAAACAGGAATGCAGATATGTGCTATAGTAGCAATCAGACAAACAGGAATGCAGATATGTGCTATAGCAGCAATCAAACAAACAGGAATGCAGACATGTGCTATAGCAGCAATCAGACAAACAGGAATGCAGATATGTGCTATAGCAGCAATCAGACAAACAGGAATGCAGATATGTGCTATAGCAGCAATCATAATGCAGTCATGTGCTATAGCAGCAATCATAAAGCAGCCATGTGCTATATTATAACAGTGATCAGAATGCAGCCATGTGCAATAACATCAATCAGACAAACAGGAATGCAGATATGTGCTATAGCAGCAATCATAATGCAGCCATGTGCTATATTATAACAGCGATGAGAATGCAGCCACGTACTATAACATCCATCGGACGAGTTGGTGTTTGTGTTGGCGGTGGTGGTGGCTGCCGGGCAGTCCAGACAACAGACATCCTGGCCCGCCAAGTCCTGGTATCTGCCCACTGGGCATGGCGAACACGGCTCTAGGCGATACGGTGTCTCACCCATTTGTTGCGAATAGGATCCCGGTTTGCAAATACCTATAAAGAAATATATGAGACATGATATATGAGATTTTGTAGCTAATGAATGAATGGGGTTTAAACATCCCATCAACACGCTAAGGTCATATAGGGATGGGACCACAGTTTAAAGTCTCATCCGGCAGACCAGTGGGATGGAAATTCTATGAAAGTAGTTTTCATGCCCTAGGGTAGGTTTTGAACAACCTTCGGTATTGAAGTCCTGTGGTTCTAAACCCTTGAGTCACAGCCCATCCCGATTGTGTAGCTAAGAACGAGTGTTTCTGTAAATTATGTTGAAAGTTGACAAAATTTTCATAGCAAATGCGGAATTTAATTCCGCATTTTTTTACGTCATTTTACAGAATATTTCATAGTTTCTGTAAATACATGTATATTCATGAACTGAAAATATCACAGTTTCTGTAAACATATTTCCTGAAAAATTTCACATGTTCTGCGGTACAAATTCACATACAGTAACTGTGTGTCTCATATGTGGCTGTGACTGGAGAATATTTTATTATTATTATTATTATTATTATGATCATTTGCAAAAATGTCAGCATTTTTTAACTGACAGGGCCACTTTGTTATTGAAAGATGTCGCTGTTACCCAAACACAATACGTGTAATCGGTGTGCATTGATGTCAGCCCTCGGATGGCAGGACAAACTTCGCCTTCATTATTTTTGGTGATGCACCACCCTATTGTCTGTTTCACAAAACCTGCCCAAATTTTACGGCTATATAAACAATGCAAAACACAATTTTTCGATACTATTAAATTTTAGCAAATTTAAGAATGAACCTTTTTATTTCATGAAATTTGGTCCAATATTGATTTTCTTACAAAAAATTGATTTGCCTATGGGAATTTAGCATGGAGGAAAAGGAGGTGGAGGAGCTTGTCAAAATATAAAAAAAAAATGGAAATTGACTCCGAAATCTGGCTACCTGTATAGCTTAAAAATGATCTTTAGAACTAAGAAAACAAAAGTTAAATTTTGAAAATCGGTCAACTATTTCTGAAATTAGAAAAATGTCCCCATGTTAAATCCCCATAGACATCTTCACAGAATTTAACATGGGGAAATTATTTTTTTCACATTAACATCGATATTGGACCCAAATTTCATGAAATAAAAAAAACAAAAAAGGCTCATTCCTTAAATTTGCTATAATGCTAATATTAATCGAAAAATAATATTGTTTTTGCATTGTTTATATGGCCGTAAAATTTGGCAGGATTTGTGAAACTGACTGTAATCAATCCACACAACACTGCACATTGCCGTGTGCCAGGAAAATCAATAATATTCAGACTCCAAACAGACCAGGGGCCCGTTTCACTAAACTTATGACTAAGAACAAGGTGCATGATCACACGGTTACAACAACAATAACAAGTACTGAAACTTCCAGAAGCCATCCGATTCAAAGTACGTATTATTTTATTTTGTCCTTATTACGTAACGGATTTTGATGAAATATATGGTGCATCAAACGTGTCTTCTTAAGCTGCATTTGGTGGTCTCGGTACTTTGGCCCAAACTTCTGTCGTTTTTGCGAAGAATCGATTTCTGTGTCTACTGACATAAGTATGTGTCAAACTCCCAGGACCACCAAATGCAGCTCCTCAAAATCCGGAAAAAGGAAAATATCAAATAATACTTAATTACACTTTCAGCCATTGTTGTTGTTCTTGTAACAACGTGATCATGCACCTTGTAAGAAGTTCTCAAGTGTAAAAATAAAATTGACAACAAACATTGCTTTACCGTCTGAATTTGAGAAAACCTTGGTGAGTTCAGCTTCAATGACTGGTGCATGTAGGTAGTAAATGGTAGTATTTGTTAAACAAATCAATGTGTTAAGTACAAGTATTAAACTCATCGTAAGAACATCTTGTCGTACAAGCCTAGTGAAACAGGCCCCAAATGTTTTAAAAAGTATATGTCTGTTTCCGGTTACCCGACCCTAACTAGATTTTCCCGCCGACCCTAAACTTTTTAGTAAAAAAAAAATCAAAAAAAAATCACTGAAATAGTCCCATAAAAAGTGTTTGTGTCAACATAGTTGCTTAGCATACACTATATACAAGAAACGAGGCAAAGCCACGAAGACCAGGTTTTTTCTAAGCATAGACACTTGGATAACATAATTATACCCACTTTTTGTAGACTAGATGGCCGTGGCCTGCATGTCGCGCCTTGGGGCGAGGCATGGACACTAAAAAAATAGATATAGTAGATGGAAAAACTTTAACCAAAAAACTTTACCACCGGAACGCACGGACGGACGTATGCTAAAATGCCGACGATATCGCGCTTTCGCAAGCAGGTGTGAAAATGATGATAAACACCCATGTGAAGTATCAAGGTATTGGGTGAAGCAGTTGCAGAGATATAGTACACGAAAAAACTTTAACAAAAAATTCAAAGTAATTTGAACTTGACATAGGGCACAGGATCGCGCTTTCCGCAAGCAGGTGCGACAATGATGATAAACACCCATGTGAAGTATCAAGGTATTGGGTGAAGCAGTTTGCAGAGATATAGTACACGAAAAAAACTTTAAACAAAAAATTAAAAAAATTCAAAGTAATTTGATCTTGACATTGGGCACAGGATCGCGCTTTCCGCAAGCAGGTGCGACATGATGATAAACACCCATGTGAAGTATCAAGGTATTGGGTGAAGCAGTTGCAGAGATATAGTACACGAAAAAACAATTTAAACAAAAAAATTCAAAGTAATTTGACCTTGACATTGGGCACAGGATCGCGCTTTCCGCAAGCAGGTGCGACAATGATGATAAACACCCATGTGAAGTATCAAGGTATTGGGTGAAGCAGTTGCAGAGATATAGTACACAAAAAAACAAAAACTTTAACAAAAAAATTCAAAGTAATTTGACCTTGACATTGGGCACAGGGGCTGCACGGTTGGGGGTTAGAATGCAAATATGGATGATGATAAACACCCATGTGAAGTTTCAAGGTAATGGGCGAAGCAGTTGCAGAGATATAGTATAACGAAAAAGTTTTAAAACCAAAAAAATTTAACCAGACGTACGTTAAAAAGTTAACGTTGAAAATGGCTAAGACAATTACGTAGAAATAATTGGTGAAGGTGAAAAAATTGTCACATGTTGGATAGTTGTATGTGGTAGGCACCCCTTGGTTATGAAGCTGTGAAAGTTTGGTGGTCCTAGGTGGTACAGTACCAAAGAAATGGACTTAAACACGAAAACTTAACATTGTAAACGCGAAAACTTAACATTGAAAATGGCTAAGTCGACTGCGCTGAAAAAATGGGTGAAGTTAAAAAAAAAGTAACATGTTGAATAGTGATATGTGGTGGGTGGGCACCCCTTGATTATGAAGCTGTGAAAGTTTGGTGGTCCTAGGTGGTACAGTACCAAAGAAATGGACTTAAACACGAAAACTTAACATTGTAAACGCGAAAACTTAACATTGAAAATGGCTAAGTCGACTACGCGAAAAAAATGGGTCAAGATAAAAAAAAAAGTAACATGTTGGATAGTGATATGTGGTGGGCACCCCGTGATTATGAAGCTGTGAAAGTTTGGTGGTCCTAGGTGGTACAGTAACAAAGAAATGGACTTAAACACGAAAACTTAACGTTGTAAACGCGAAAACTTAACATTGAAAATGGCTAAGTCAACTACGCGGAAAAAATGGGTCAAGATAAAAAAAAAGTAACATGTTGGATAGTGATATGTGGTGGGCACCCCGTGATTATGAAGCTGTGAAAGTTTGGTGGTCCTAGGTGGTACAGTAACAGTAAAAAGAAATGGACTCAAACACGAAAACTTAACATTGATTGTGGACGCCGCCCGCCGCCCGCCCGCCCGCCCGCCCGCCCGCCCGCCCGGCTTTCGCCAATCCAACAGCCTGGATTTTTTTCCAAAAAACCTGGCTAAAAATTAAATAGTTAGCCATGACATGTACTACTGTTACTCTAAATTGGCGTGAATCTTGTGTCGATAGAAGACAACATTTTTTTACAAAATAAAAACTATTTCCTATCTACTTACCGATTAAGTTTCTGAGCGTAGTAGGAAACAAACAAGTTATTTTTTGGCCTTACGTTTGCATTCCTCTCTACTTCTGGCTCCCGTTGTTTTCGTGCTGTAGCCGACGTCACATGGCTTGCACAGAGGCTCAGAATCCACATCTTTGTACGTTCCCAGGGGACATAACTGGCACACATCGGAAACTAGTTGTCTCCCAATCGGGCAGGGCTCTAGAAATGAAAATGAAACTAGAAAATGTGGTCCTTACAGGTGATTTCAGAAACTCTTACAAAAATTTCCAAACGGACGGACGGACAGACGGACAGACAGACGACAGATATGGTAAAACATATAGATTCTCGCCAGGGGCCTAACAACATTAATGGGGGTTTAACGTCCCAGGAAGAAAAGCTAAGGTCATATAGGGACGGGACCACAGTTTAAAGTCTCATCCGACAGACCAGTGGGATGGAAATACTACGAAAGTATTTTTCATGCGCTAGTTTTTTGTTTTGAACTCACAACCTTCAGCATTGAAGTCCTGTATTCTACCCCTGAGCCACGTCCCATCCCTGGACGGAAATTAGTAGTTAACTTATTTGTGGCTGTGACAGGGGAAATGGGGCTTATGGGATTTGTGACCAGTGTAACTCCCGCTCTAATAACACACTCATGTAACCTGATAATGATCAATATTGCTTGCTAGAAGCATGACAGGTGTTTCAGTGATGGAATAGCGAACAGTGCAGATCCTGATCAGACTGTGCGCATGCACAGGCTAATCTGGATCTACACTGGTTGCAAAACCCATAAGCCCCATTTCTCCAGTCACAGCCAGATTTACCTAGTTGAAGTATATGGGTACAATACTTTTTCTTGAAAAAAATGTGATTATATTTTATATTTCTCCTTACAAGAATGCTGCCAACGGAATGTATCCCATCGCTGTGCTGGTTGGATCCAAAACACGCACATGACATTTTAAGCCAATCGCTTATACAGTAAAGAAGCAGGAGAAACGACAAACGTGCACGTATCTACTGGAGCATGGCTGTGGCGGGGAAATGAAAATATGAATGTTGAGAAGCATGCACATGAAGTTTCAAGCCAATCGCTTGTAAGGTAAAGACGTTATAGGAGAATGGAAAAACATGCACACATCTACTGAATGTGAAATTTCCGAGTTATTTGACCTTGACCTTGATCATGGGGAAGCATGGCTGGGATGGGAAATGAAAATATGAAAAACTAGGTTGGTCAGTAAGCGAGGCTTAGGTACCCCTAAAATATGAAAAAATGTCCAAGTGTGCGGGCTTGTGACCTTGACTCTGGGCTTAGCGGGAGGGGCATGAACGTGAATTTGTCATAGGGTGGTAGAGGTCCATTGGAGCAATGCGTGTGTGAAATATGAAGCAGATCCGAGCAAGGAAATAGAAGTTATAACCGATTTCTCTGATGTTAAGTTTTGTAAAGAAACTAAGTATGTGAGCTTGACCTCGAGATCAGCGGGAATTTGTCACAGCATGATAGTAGAGCCTTAGAGGAATGCATGCATGAAATATTAAGAATTTTCGATGAAAGAAATAGAAGTTATAACATATTTCCCTGATGTTAAGTTTTGTAAAGAGACTAAGTATGTGACCTTGACCTTGGGATCACCGGGGGTTGGACGGTCATATATTTGTCACAGCATGATAGTACAACCTTAGAGCAATGCACAAGTGAAATATGATTTGATACAGCATGGTAGTAGAGCCTTACAGGAATGCATGTGTGAAATATTGAGCATTTTAGATGAAGGAAATATAAGCTATAACAATATTTCTCTGATGTTAAGTTTACAGACGGACGGACGGACGGACGGACGGACGTTCCTACAAATGGATACTTATGTGGCTAACCCTAACCTTTTCCTTTGTTCATCCCTATTGTTCTGTAGCCACATAAACCAATTTTTAGCCACATAAAATCACGGAACAATAGAATATTACATAACCTATTGTTCTCCTAGCCACATATGTATCCATTTGTAAGCTCGGATGGATGGACGGACGGACGGACGGACGTTCCAACATTTTGGGTTTATGGGGTATTTCCATTGTTTGAAGAACAATGAAAAAGCCCCTAAACAACAATCGAGTTTATGAGCTTACGGAATATTACAAAGGAATCTTTTGTTCCTAACCACGCCCCTAAGCTCTCAAACCCCCGGACGTTGGCCCGGACAGACAACCTGACTCCAGTATACCAGACAATGTCATTTGACCTAGACATTGGGTATGGGGAAGCATGTGTTGGGCAGGGATGAAAATATGAATGATGAAAAACATGCACATGAAGTTTCAAGCCAATCATATGGGAATGGAGAATCGCGCACACATCTACTGAACATGAAGTTATTTGACATTGACCTTGGTGTCAAAGATTTTGCGACGATTGGATTGGTTGCAAAATTAACATATCAAAATCCATTCCAGTTACTTAGCACAGGTTGAAGTGACGGACCATGGTCTATAAATACAATAAACATAAAAAAGCACCAATAAGTCAAAAACAAAATAGCTAAACAAATTCTTTACTCCCTCCTATACACATTAACCAAGGTTGCTATGTTTTTAATGTGCCATCCTTGGACGGCCTCGAGACAGTGGTCTCTCATGAAACAGTCAACCGATTTATATCATTGTCACCTATTGCAGAAGTTCGGAAAATGTTAGCCCTCCGCAACGATATATTTCCCGATGCGCTATGTCAACACGTTCTCGAGCTATAGATTCTTTTGTTAAACAAATAGAGCATTTTTTATTAGTCGGAACACGTTGAGCACATTTTCTATATGACAGCGCAAATATCGGCCTCAAACTACACTTTTACGTCGCCCCGGCCTGTGAATAACCATTTTGCTTCGAAAAACATTGTTTCCAATCAAACCTTTGATCAAACCTACATTTATATCCCGTCCAATGCGTCACGACAGACAATTGAATCGCACCAACATTTCTATAATTTCTCGGGAAGCCATGTTGTCTAATCTTGATGAGTTTTCCAGATGACGTCATCGTTAAGCTTATGATTGGCTGATATTTGTGGAGTGTCACTCGTAAGCATCATGTTACATTGACTGGTTACCAGCCGGACACCTGCTTACCTTGTCAGCACAGTAATGAACGGTACCAGCTGACGCGTCATCGGGAAAGTCAAGGAAACAAATGTGCCCGAAGTCTTATGACTAGATTAAAATCCAGAATTGTGCTGAACAAAATAATCCATAGCTCGAAAACGCGTTGACATAGTACATCAGGGAATATATTGTTGCGGAGGGCTAACATTTACCTAACTTCTGCAATGGGTGACAATGCTATATATCGATTGACTATTTTGTAAGAGTCCGTTGTCTCGAGGCCGTCCGAGTACGGATTTCTTGTCTCACTTATTGATGCTTTTAGGTATATTTAATGTATGTATAGACCTTGGTTCGTCACTTCAACTTCAACCTGTGTTACTTAGGGGTGAAAGGGTTAAGAACCCGTTCTATACTTGATCATCATTTGATTCAAAGATAATTGCTTCCTAAATGTGATGGGAGGATATATGTATAACATATATGTGAACATTAGCTTGTTACTGTATACTATACAACGCATGGAGTTTCTATGTTGGCCATCTTAGTGTGTACAAGCCATCAGTCAGTTTTACCTCTTGTTGCGCTTGACACATACCACAAAGAATATGGCATATACATAAATAAAATTTGGTGCAACATCTTCTACAGATGTTAAACAACTATGTCATATGGGTTGTTTTTATCACACTTATACACAAAGTCTGATTTCTGAAGAGTTAGTTGACCTGTTGTTAATATTTTTGAGAATCCAGTAATGGCTGTGCAACAGTCATATAAATACACAGTGCTGTCAATATATACCTGTATTACCATACATACTGTATCAAATTCAGTGACATGTAACCAGTTACTTGAGTGTATTGTCACTGGTGTCTTACTCGCCTACTATGCGAGTAGATATGGCTTTACCTTTTGCTAATGTATACACTGACAATAAACTGTGCATCAGATAGAACATTTAAACATTGAAATAGATATTGAGATTGATGGGAGAAATGCTCAGATATCTCGTCTTTTGTATAGTTTTCTTCTATATCTGTCTATGATGTATTGCACCACATTTTATTACTTTTACTGTCATATTATTTGCTGTATGTGTCAAACGGTCGAAGTAGTGAAACTGTACAATGGCTTGTGCATATAAAGATGGCGGAGATGGCAACGGAATGTACCATTCACATGTCGGAGATGGCAACGGAATGTACCATTCACATGTGCACCTATCTCAACAATTCCAAAAAGAAGTCTTAATTTTTTTTATTTCTGTTGGGATACCTTTGTCTGTTAAGAACCTGCTAATTTGTGACCAAAAACCTTGAATCACAGTACATTCCCAAAAGAGATGATTGAATGTTTCTATTTGCATGTTACAGAAATACTTGATTCTACTATATTACATCTGGCAATAAGTTTATTGGTCCCTATAATTCTCATTAAATATTTGTACTGGGAACTCCTAAATATTGTATCTACACGAATGTATTGTGCCTTGTATAGTATTTAAATTATTAATATATTTGTTTCCAGTTAAGAGTTTCGTCTGGAAAAACATTGGCCCATGTTTGTTCTGATTTGATGGGTTCGGCTTTCATTTTGTTCCCGTTGAATGTGATGTAATGTTTTATTTGTAGATTTACTACTTTTTATTTTATCTAGCAACATTTGTTTATTTTGCGCTGTACATGTATTAATATTTTCTGTTTTCATTTGTTCAACCCATCGTGTCGGTATGCATATTATCAAAGTGTATTTTAAACAAGAAACGAGGCAAAGCCACGAAGGCAAGGTTTTTTCCAAGCATAGACACTTGGATAACATAATTATACCCACTTTTTGTAGACTAGATGGCTGTGGCCTGCATGTCGCGCCTTGGGGCGAGGCATGGACACTAAAACAAGAGGGCCATGATGGCCCTAATTCGCTCACCTGACTCCATGAACACCAGAGGAGAATGTGACATTGAGTTCATTGTGCTATTTTTAGATGGCGGTCATCTTGGATTAAGCGATGACTCTCATTTTAAAAAATCTGAAAATGCTTCACCCAGCATCGGCCATGTGGTTCCTGAGAAAAAGACGTTAAAAATCTTAAATAAATGGACCTTTTGGTGGCCATCATGGATGACATAATCATCCGATTCCGACAAATATTGCACCAGAGTGATCGCCTCATTGATACCTTCAATTTGATATATGACATGACCATATTCAGTCAAAAATAAAATTTGACCCCAATTTGACCCCACGGACCACGCCAATTTTTGACCCCGGGGTCACCATTTTAACAACTTTGAAAGAGCATTGTACATCGATCATTCCTACCAAGTTTCGTCGAAATCCGGCAAGCGGTTCATGAGAAGAAGATTTTTTTAAGAATTTATGCTATTTTTAGACGGCGGCCATCTTGGATTAGCGATGACCTCCATTTTAACAAATCTGAAAAGGCTTCACACATGGACCATAACTTTTTAAGTTTGGCTATCATGGGCCAAGCGGTTCATGTGAAGAAGAATTTTGAAATCTCTATTAAAAGAACGACCTTTTGACCTTTCGGTGGCCATCTTGGATGACATAACAATCCGATTTCGACAGAAAATGCACCAGAGTGATCGCCTCATTGATACCTTCAATTTGATATATGACATGACCATATTCCGTCAAAAACAAAATTTGACCCCACCCCAGTTCCCCACCCCACTGGCCACGCCCATTTTTGACCCCGGGGTCACCATTTTAACAACTTTGAAAGAGCTATGTACATCGATCATTCCTACCAAGTTTCGTCGAAATCCGGCAAGTGGTTCATGAGAAGAAGATTTTTTAAGAATGTATGCTATTTTTAGACGGCGGCCATCTTGGATTAGCGATGACCTCCATTTTAACAAATCTGAAAAGGCTTCACCCATGGACCATAACTTTTAAGTTTGGCTACCATGGGCCAAGCGGTTCATGTGAAGGAGAATTTTGAAATCTCTAATAAAAGAACAACCTTTTGACCTTTCGGCGGCCATCTTGGATGACATAACAATCCATTTCCGATTTCGACAAAAAAATGCACCAGAGTGATCGCCTCATTGATACCTTCAATTTGATATATGAAATGACCATATTCAGTCAAAAATAAAATTTGACCCCACGGGCCATGCCCATTTTTAACCCCAGTGTCACCATTTTAACAACTTTGAAAGAGCAATGTACATCGATCATTCCTACCAAGTTTTGTCGAAATCCGGTTGGCGGTTCTTGAGAAGAAGAATTTTTAAGAATTTGTGCTATTTTTAGACGGCGGCCATCTTGGATTACGTAATGACGTCATTTTAACAATTTTGTAATCCCCCTACCTAAGGACCATGACCATGAAGTTTGGTGACCATAGGCCCAATGGTTACCGAGGAGAAGACGTTTGAAAATGTTCACGAACGACGACGACGACGGACGACGGACACATTGCGGTAACAATAGCTCACGAGCTTCGCTCAGGTGAGCTAAAAATAGATATAGTAGATGGAAAAACTTTAACCAAAAAACTTTAACCGGACACACGGACATGCCACCAATAGTGAACAAGGGGCCATTTCCATTGTTTTAGATCAAAGCGATGGCCCCTTGTATAACAATAGAATAAGGGGCCATACGGAATAAATCAAAGGATTCTTTTGTGTTAGGCTCCGCCCCATGGCCCCTTGTACACCCTTGGTTGCTCGGACGTACGGACGGACGTATGCCAAAATGCGACGATATCGCGCTTTCCGCAAGCGGGCGCGACAATGATGATAAACACCCATGTGAAGTATCAAGGTAATGGGTGAAGCAGTTGCAGAGATATAGTACACAAAAAAACTTTAACACAAAAATTCAAAGTAATTTGACCTTGACATTGGGCACAGGGGCCGCACGGTTGGGGGGTAGATAGTTGTATGTGGTAGGCACCCCATGGTTATGAAGCTGTGAAAGTTTGGTGGTCCTAGGTGGTACAGTACCAAAGAAATGGACTTAAACACGAAAACTTAACATCGTAAACGCGAAAACTTAACATCGACTGCGCGGAAAAAATAGGTCAAGTTCAAAACAAGAAACGAGGCAAAGCCACGAAGGCCAGGTTTTTTCCAAGCATAGACACTTGGATAACATAATTATACCGACTTTTTGTAGACTAGATGGCCGTGGCCTGCATGTCGCGCCTTGGGGCGAGGCATGGACACTAAAAAAATAGATATAGTAGATGGAAAAACATTAACCAAAAAACTTTAACCGGACACACGGATGAACGGACGGACGTATGCCAAAATGCCGACGATATCGCGCTTTCCGCAAGCAGGTGTGACAATGATGATAAACACTCATGTGAAGTATCAAGGTACTGGGTGAAGCAGTTGCAGAGATATAGTACACGAAAAAACTTTAACAAAAAAATTCAAAGTAATTTGAACTTGACATAGGGCACAGGATCGCGCTTTCCGCAAGCAGGTGCGACAATGATGATAAACACCCATGTGAAGTATCAAGGTATTGGGTGAAGCAGTTGCAGAGATATAGTACACAAAAAAACTTTAACAAAAAAATTCAAAGTAATTTGACCTTGACATTGGGCACAGGATCGCGCTTTCCGCAATCAGGTGCAACAATGATGATAAACACCCATGTGAAGTATCAAGGTATTGGGTGAAGCAGAGTTGCAGAGATATAGTACACGAAAAAACTTTAACAAAAAAATTCAAAGTAATTTGACCTTGACATTGGGCACAGGATCGCGCTTTCCGCAAGCAGGTGCGACAATGATGATAAACACCCATGTGAAGTATCAAGGTATTGGGTGAAGCAGTTGCAGAGATATAGTACACGAAAATACTTTAACAAAAAAATTCAAAGTAATTTGACCTTGATATTGGGCACAGGATCGCACTTTCCGCAAGCAGGTGCGACAATGATGATAAACACCCATGTGAAGTATCAAGGTATTGGGTGAAGCAGTTGCAGAGATATAGTACACGAAAAAACTTTAACAAAAAAATTCAAAGTAATTTGACCTTGACATTGGGCACAGGGGCCGCACGGTTGGGGGTTAGAATGAAAATATGGATGATGATAAACACCCATGTGAAGTTTCAAGGTAATAGGCGAAGCAGTTGCAGAGATATAGTATAACAAAAAAGTTTTAACCAAAAAACTTTAACCAGACGTACGTTAAAAAGTTAACGTTGAAAATGGCTAAGTCAATTACGTAGAAATAATAGATGAAGGTAAAAAAATGGTCACATGTTGGATAGTTGTATGTGGTAGGCACCCCTTGGTTATGAAGCTGTGAAAGTTTGGTGGTCCTAGGTGGTACAGTACCAAAGAAATGGACTTAAACACGAAAACTTAACATTGTAAATGCGAAAACTTAACATTGAAAATGGCTAAGTCGACGGCGCGGAAAAAATGGGTGAAGTTAAAAAAAAAAATAACATGTTGGATAGTGATATGTGGTGGGTACCCCTTGATTATGAAGCTGTGAAAGTTTGGTGGTCCTAGGTGGTACAGTACCAAAGAAATTGACTTAAACACGAAAACTTAACATTGTCAACGCGAAAACTTAACATTGAAAATGGCTAAGTCGACTACGCGGAAAAAATGGGTGAAATTAAAAACAAAGTAACATGCTGGATAGTGATATGTGGTGGGCACCCCTTGATTATGAAGCTGTGAAAGTTTGGTGGTCCTAGGTGGTACAGTAACAAAGAAATGGACTCAAACACAAAAACTTAACATTGATTGTGGACGCCGCCCGCCCGCCGCCCGCCCGCCCGGCTTTCGCCAATCCAATAGCCTGGATTTTTTTTACAAAAAACCTGGCTAAAAAGGTAACATGTTGGATAGTGATATGTGTGGCACCCCTTTGATTATGAAGCTGTGAAAGTTTGGTGGTCCTAGTGGTACAGTAACAAAGAAATGGACTCAAACACGAAAACTTAACATTGATTGTGGACGCCGCCCGCCGCCCCCGCCCGCCGCCCGCCCGCCGCCCGCCTGCCCGGCTTTCGCCAATCCAATAGCCTGGATTTTTTTTTTAAAAAACCTGGCTAAAAATCTTTATTTCTAATATATTATAGATCTGGACAGCAAAATATTGAAATCTATAAAACTGTTTTATCCTGAAATCGTAAAAGATGTTAAATGTTCCTTATTAATATGCCTTTTTCATGCCAATTTTTATAAAACAGTGTTTACTATATGTAAACATATGTCAACCATATTTATTTCACCATTTTCATAACTTTTTGTTAATGTCTCTCATTTTATTTTATCTGGTTTAGAATCCCATAAAGGAAGTCTGACATATATATTTTCTGGATATGTTTTATAATATTCTCTGAAGGTGTTTGAATAACTGTTAATGGATATATTAATTTTGGAATAGCCAATGTTTTCAGTACATTTACTTTTCCTATCAATGATAGATATCTGTGTTTCCATTTGTTTGAACATTTTTCAAATTCTTTTATCTTCGGATCAATATTGTACTGATGGATCCAATTTGCACTATTTGAAAACGTAATTCCTAGCGTTTGAGCTTTATCCGAAGTCCATGCAAATGTTTTATTGGGCGGGTAATGTGAAGACGATTGTCTTAAGGATCCTACTCTAAGAATTGTCGACTTCTTTATAATTCACAGCAGTCCTGAAATTTTTGAAAATTCATCTATAGTCTCTCCAAGTTTTGTAAATTGCGAACATAGTGTTTTTAATATTTTGATTGTATATGTTCACTCCCTTTATATCCGCATTATTTTGAATGCATTTTGATAATATTTCAATTGCTATTATGAAAAGATATGGGAATAGGGGACAACCTGTACTTTGTTTCTGAAGATCTGTAAGATTACCAGATTCAAAAAGAATAATTTAAAGACTGTAGAAATAGGATTTTGTTGTTCCAAAATATTTTATAGAATTCAACTGTTACGCCATCTGAACCAGGACTTTTATTGTTTTCCATCTCTTTTAAAGCAATACTACATTCATATTCTGTTAGATGACCTTCACAGTGATGACCTTCACAGTGTTGCTTTTCTGCATTTGTTATCTTTTTGTTGTCGTTCAGTGGAAAATAATTTAGTGTAGTCTCTTATGTTTCTTGTTTAGTGTATAATTTTTTATAATAATTTCCTCTGCCAATATTTCTGATGGCTCTGTGATATCCTTCCCATTTACACACAATCTTAAAATTGATTTAGATTCAGAGTTCTGTTTTTCTAGATTTTTATATAATTTTTCATTTTTTTCAGCACCTTCAACCCATTCTGCTTTCGATCATAACATAATGCCATGCACTTTTTTTTCGTATATGTTTTCCAGTTCCATCTTGATATTTTGAATACGGGAATTTATGTTGTTATTTATCGAGTCATTTATTAATTTTATTTCTAAGTTTTCTATTTCTTCTAAAACATCTATTTCTCTGGATTTTTCATTTAATTTTTTATGTATTGCATACTTTATTATTATACTTCATTTTGTATTGTTCCTTTTATTATTTCCCATAATGTATTGGGGTTTGGATCTGGATTAAAATTTGCGATTTCAGTTATAGAGTTGCGTATAACTTGTTGATATTCTACATCAAGAATCAAGCTGTTACTTACTGCATTTATCACCATCTAGCTTGTAACCTTCTCCACTGCAACCCAAAGCTCCGGTAGTATTATACTTGTAGGTATCGGTTCGTAATGTGAACCCCGGAATGTCAATATAATCACTGTCATTTAGCAGTGTCCCAAACTCTGCTGCCATGTGGTTTAGATCACTCATGAAGAGCGTGTAAGCTTCCCCTGTCGACATGTTACCTTTGTCGAAAGGAACAGCAAAGTCCCATTTGATACTGACATCATTACCAGAAGCCTGCCGTTTGTAGATATCATGTTCAGAGCGACGTTTCCTCGTGACAAGTGGTCCACACACGACCTTCACATTGTTTACATCACACATGCTACTGTTGCGGCATATGTTTGGCCAGGTGGTTCCGGTGATTGCCTTCATTCGCTCGATATACTGTTCTTTGATTTGTTCCTGTGTGTCGGTGTCGCTACATGAACCTTCATAGTGCAGCTCTGCCGACAGTATTAACAATGGCACCTGGGACTCTGAAATAGCCATATAACAACAATGTGGCATAAATTCCATTATTCATTATTCCAAAGTGACATACATTCCATTATTCATTATTTCAATGTGGCATAAATTCCATTATTCATTATTCCAATGTGGCATAAATTCCATTATTCATTATTCCAAAGTGACATAAATTCCATTATTCATTATTGCAATGTGGCATAAATTCCATTTTTCATTATTCCAATGTGACATAAATTCCATTATTCACTTTTTCAATGTGGCATACATTCCATTATTAATTATTCCAATTTAGCATAAATTCCATTATTCATTATTTCAATGTGGCATAAATTCCAATATTAATTATTCCAATGTGGAATAAATTCCATTATTCATTATTCCAATGTGGCATATATTCCATTATTCATTATTCCAATGTGGCATATATTCCATTTATATTCGAATGTGACTAAATCTCATAATTCATTTGTACATTGAACATGTTTTCAGACCAGTGTAGTTCCAGATCAAATACCATACTCCTGGAGCCTGATAGCGATCAATATTGCTTGCTAGAAGCATGGCGTGTGCTTCATTGCTGAAATGGCGAATAGTGCAGATCCTGATCAGACTGTGCGTATACACAGGCAAATCTGGATTTACACTGGTCACAAAACCTTTAAGCCCCATTTCTCCAGTCACAGCCACATATGGAGAGGTGCAATATCACATGAAACATATTTACTAAATTTACAACAGTGTCTGTAAAAAGAAATCATGAAATATTGCACATCTTCCTAGGTACTAAATGACATGGTTGGTCTCATGTATGGCTGGAGAAATGGGGCTTATGGGTTTTGTGACCAGTGTAAATCCAGAGTCTGACCAGGGTCTGCACTGGTCGCCATTACATGAATGAAACACCCATCTTGCATTAATACCTTCTTTACACAGAGGTGGCGACCGTTGACAGACCATTGAGCGATGAAAAAATGGCCAGATCTCTCAACGATCTTTCAATGAGCGCCCAGCAATCGCCATGGTCTCTCAATGATCTCTCAATGATCTCAATGATCTTCCAGTGATCTCCACGGTCTCCTCAAAGTTTTGACTCGGTCCAAAACAATCTCTCAACGATCGCCGAGGGAGCAATCTCTCAACGGTCTCTCAAGGAGCGCCAAGGAGTGCTCAACGGTCTCATCGATCTCCCAATGATCTCTCAGGGATCTTTCAATGGATGCCAAATTTTTCCACCCCGAAGGTAGAGATGTCTGAGAGATCAGTGAGGGATCGTTGAGCGTCCGATGAAAGACCAATGGAGTTCATTGAAAGACCTCGGTCGAGACCGCTGAGAGACCATTGACCATGAAAGTTGGCCAAAATTTGCATTTTGATCGCATAACGAGCGCACAAGGATCTCCCAAGCATTTACACAGAAACAACTTTTTCGGGGCGTTGAGAGATCGTCGAGAGATCGGGCCAATTTTGGATCGCTCAATGGTCACAAAATGATCTCCGTGTGTGTAAAATCTAGTCACAAATCCCATAAGCCCCATTTCTTCACAGCCACAGCCACATTTGATGAACAATCACAATTACCAACGCAAGCGGGAACTTCACTGAGTGGCGTCCAGGTATTAGAATCTGTACAGTATAAGTAACCATCAAATCCATCAATAAAGTCTGCTAGATCGAACCCTGTTTGACAGTGCATAATAACAACTGGTCTGAGGTTAGTGCTGTCCATAGTCAATGCCCCATTTGGTGGTGGATCTAGTTCTGGGCAGACGATCACTGAAATGATATGATAAAAAAAGAAATTATCGCCTTGTTGCGAGGTCGAACACCAAGAGCAAGGTAGTCCACGGCTTCAGTCCGCTCACTGTGTCGCTCCCTTCTCTTAGCGAAGTAACATTGTACGTAACGGTTAGTCGTATTTATTTGACAACAGAACAATCACAGACACGGATATTTCTCGATTGATAATAATAGAAGTTATTGTGATTCTACACAGTCAATAGGGTGTCATAGTGCCCGTCTGAATCTATATTCACTCGAGGTGCAGCAGAGGGGAAATATAGCTTCAGACGGACAATACGACCCCATATTGACTTTGTAGAATCACAATAATTTGTCATACCGCAGATTTAGTTTTATAAGTGTACTGGTATATGTTTAATGTCATAGAAATATGGCGCCAAACAGCACGACGTCATTACGTTACAAATATTACCCGACGTCATCCCGACATAAACATGTAGACATTTGTTAATAACTTGACAATTTCTGGACTGATTTTCAAAATCTAATGTTTGTTTTCTTAGTTCGGCCATTACCAATCCATATGACTATGTTTCGGAGGTGATTTCCAAATTGTTTTGTTTTCGACTCGGCCTCGACGCAGCGCCATCTTTTTATTCGCGTCATATTGACGGGCTTGACAGGTAATATTACCCATCATGCTGACCAATCAAAACGCAAGAAATTTATCTGCGGAATGACAATATTATTTATGATTCGCCCTACTTTCTAAGCCAATCGCTGGCCAGTATTGAGCTCCACTTATTTCACATTTTGTAAGATTTAACCTCCATAAAGTTACATATAATATTACAAGATTTAATGATAACTGTTCGACAGGAAGTTGAAAATCAATACTCCGATGGGAGACTACATTGTAAACAGGGGTGAACTATAAATAGATTGTTGTTCATATATTGGATTTTTAAGGAACTAAATACTATTATTATCAATCGAGAAATATGTGCAGAAGACATGTGCAAAGTTTCAGATCCATTGACTGAAAGTTGTCCGGGGTGTTTTTTAAGTACTAGTGACTTTGACCTTGAAAATATTCCAAAGGGTATTTGAGTTATACTCCAGACAAGAAATCAGTGCGCTCATTAATTAATGAGGCAAGAGCTGTCATTTTTTAGCGCAACACACCTTTGTGTCATGATGTTTCATGAAAATATTCCAAAGGGTATTCAAATTATGCTCCGGACAATACGTGTCTGCGGCAGACGCGGACGATGTTCAGTGTCAAATCCATAGTATTCCCCAAGTTTCGTCCGGGGGACACAATTGGTGAGGCAAGAGTTGTCATTCTTGCGCGCGACACACCTTTGAGTCGTGACATGCATGTGTGAGGTTACATGCAAATATTCCAACAGGTATTCAAGTTATGCTCCGGAGAAATCAGTGCCCAAAACAACAAAAGGAGGTAACTCAATAATTAATGAGTTGTCTTTCGTGGGGTTGACACACCTTTTGGTCATGAACTATGCATGTGTGAAGTTTTATGAAAATATTCTGGACAAGAAATCATTGCACATAAGACTTTCGTCCGGGGATACAATGAATCCTTAACTACAATATGAAAGCAGTATTAATTTACCAACCTAGATCTCCAGATAAGGTGTGTATTGGTGTATTTTACTCACTTATTGTTAGCAAAATACGCTCTGATTATCAAAAGTGCGAATACAAAACACACTCGTCAATGTGAAAATATGCATTGATTTTCAAATTGAGTAGTGAAAATACTGTAATAAAGTTGAAAATTTACTTAGTTGAGCTGCAAAAAGCAAATAATGTTTGCTTCTTGCAGCTCAAATAAGTGATTTTTTTTATCATTTGTTCCGTATTTAATACAGAAGACAATCAATTATACATTTGTAAAAGTAAAATACGCACTGAATTTGAAATATGGGGTATAATACACTTATCTGGAGCTCTGCCAACCTTCGCAATGCGGTGTGTACTCCGAGCTCCAGTGCCAGAAACCAGTGTCTGAATCTGGAGAGGTACGTTCGCATGTGATGACATCACTTCCGTTCAGCGGCAGGTTTTGTTCACATGATAAATCACACGTAACGCCATAGTAGTAGCTTGTCGCGGAACAGTTAAATGCCATGTATACATCCTGCATACTGTCCATTGGATGTTCACATGGAATTGCTGAAAAAACAAAGCAATTGTGAAATTTGGATGTGACTGCAGAAATGGGGCTCATTGGTTTTTGCGACAAATGAAGATCCGGATCAGACTGTACATCCGCAAAGTCTGATCAGGATTCAAACATTGAAACACCTGCTTCTGTTATTATATAAGTTAGATAATGTATTTGAGTCGAATATGGTTAGTAAACAATGCATGGGGAAAATTTAAGGGACTGGAAATCGTCCAGCCGTTGGCGAGACATATTTCGGCCATTTTAAATTTCCCCATGCGCTGTCAAACTAATAAAATTCATAAACTAATTTATTGGACAGATACGCCGAAAACCTGAGATAAAACAAGGAGATCGCCAGAGAGTGTCTCACGCACTAAACAAGGCAATCACCGTGATTATTGTCACTCAGTGACCTCACATTGGGTGATCTGACGTGGGTCGTATGCAAAACGAAGCACAATCAGTAGACATATATTGTGGCCAAATATTATCAAAATCAGTGAAAGTTATTGAAAAATAAAAGGGGATAATTAACATCGGCCTGTGCATCTGCACAATCTGATCAGGATCTACACTGTTCGCCATTCCATCAGGAAACATCGGTCATGATTCTAACTAGAAAATGTGGTCTATCGACGCACTTAGGGCCCCTATTTGAGAAACTCTTACACAACTTTCAAATAAATAAACAGATGGACGGATGTGGAAGGATGTGTGCAATATGAAGATATTAGCTGAAGGCAAACAGAAATTATAGGTGATTTGAGAAACTGTTACAAAACATTCAACAAATAAACGGACATACATACACAGACATACGTATGGACAGACAGTCATGGCCAAACCTATAGGGTACCGTAGATTCTCGGCCGGGCCCTAACAAGCAATATAGATCATTATCAAGATACAACAGTGTGCTATCTCATCATGAGCTAACTTGGTGACAACTTCCTTAAGCCCTATTTCTCCAGTCACAGCGACTAATGAGATAAGCCGTGTGATTTTGTACCTTCAAACATCTGCGTAAATTTATATACCACGTTTACAAAATTTACAATATTATTTTCATGAATTTTTACAATATTTCCGTAAATGTCATCATAAGGTGACGAAAATTTCAGAGTACATGCGGAATTATATTCCGCATGTACTCTGAAATTTTCGTCACCTTATGATGCCATTTACGGAAATATTGTAAATTTTGTAAACGTATTTCATGAAATTATGCAAATGTCCGAGAGTACAAAATCACATGGCGTGTCTCACATGTTGTAAATAAAGTACCTGAGACCCTCAGTTCAATACCACACAGTGGAGACAGATTTCCAGCATCGTCTGATGCTCGGTACTTCACTAAATGAGAGCCTTCTGCCAACACGTCACCCTGCGAGGGACCTTCCAGTTGTTCAATGGCAGGATTAGAGTCAATAACATCCGCTGCAGTCGGTTCGATCCAGTTCACAGCAGTGGTCAATCGGCCTCGATCCGCATAGAATATCTGTGGGGTCAAGCAGTCCAGCTGTGGTGGGACATCATCTTGAAATATAAATATTCACATACAGTAGGTGGACTGAAGTAATTTCCCTAAAGCTAAAATCCCATAGTACATAATTTACCAAATTGGATGAAATATAAAGTGTTTGATTTTGTTTGTTTGGGTTTAACGGCCTATCAACAGCTATGGTCATTTAAGGCCGGGTCAATGGGTTTATTACTAAATACCTTATATTACCTGTACAAATGGGGGGAAAATCCCAAAATCAGAACTGAATATTTACAATAAAACCAGATGGCCGCGGCCCGCATGTCGAGCCCGCCAAGGCATTTGATGGTCTCAGAGTGTATATATTTGAACTTTGAATTAAGGGTTGTGGAGATGTAAGGTATATAAAAGCTCTAATGAAAATTTTAAAGTCATTTGACCTTCATCTTGGGCATGTGGGCCGCATGTGTGGGCTATAGAATGAAAATATGGATGATAATAAAGAATTATTTGAAGTTTGAAGTAAATCGGAGTAAGTGTTGTGGAGATATAAGGTATGTAAAAAACTTAACACAAATTTAAAAGTCATTTGACCTTGACCTTGGGCATGTGAACCACATGGGCAGGCTTAGAATGAAAATATGGATGATGAATAAGAAGTATTAGATGTTGGAAGTAAATCAGAGTAAGTGTTGTGGAGATATAAGGTATGTAAAAACTTTAACACAAATTTCATTTGAATGAAAATATGGATGATGAAAAGGAAGTATTGGATGTTGGAAGTAAATTGGAGTAACAATTGTGGAGATATAAGGTATGTAAAAACTTTAACGCAGATTTTATAATAACGCAAACTTCTCAGTCATTTGGCCTTGACCTTGGGGCACAGGGGCCACAGAATGAATATATGGATGATGCCCAATAAGCATATAGAGTTTCAAGCAAATCTGACTTACGGTTACTGAGATAGTGGGTATGTGGAAACTTTAACACACATTTTGACAGAAACTTTAACACAAACTTTTAAGTCATTTGACCTTGACCTTAGGGCACAGGGGCCGCATGAGTGGGAAACAGCATGAATATATGGTTTATGACCAATAAGCATATCAAGTTTCAAGTCAATGTGACTGCAGAGATATAAGGTATTTAAAAACTTTAAAGCAGATTTTGGATAGACAGACAAAATATCCACAAACAGTGCATATCCTGATGAGATGGCTCGTTACGAGCCAGATCATCTGGATCTACACTGTTTGCAAACATTCAGAAAGCAGTGCGCAGGAGGGTTAAATATGGCAGAAGATTTGATTCTATGTTCAAACAGTATACAGTCATTTCGTGAGGCAAGAGTTGTCATTCTTGCATGTGACACACCCTTGGGTCGTGGTCTGTGCATGTGTGAAATTTCATGAAAATATTCCACAGGGTAAACAAATGGAGATAACAATTTTTTTTTAGCATGGCAAGAGTTATCATTCTTGTGCACGACACACCTTTGAGTCGTGGTTTATGCATGTGTGACATTTTATGAAATTCCAAAAAGTATTCAAGTTACACTCCGGACAAGAAATAAGTGTGCAAAAAACAAAGGGAGATAACTCGAAAATTAGCTTGGCAAGAGTTATCATTCTTGAACACGACACACTACAGACCTCGTTAGAAGTGTTTGCAAACAGTGTAGATCCAGATCAGACGATTCATGACAAGCCTTCTCATCAAGATCTGCACTTTTTGCATGTAATTTCATAGTTTTAGGACAAAAAGCAACCCCTTCTTATAAATGGATTAATCTGAAGATTTAAATAACTATAAACGGCGTAAAAGTTAGGAATCTTATTGTTTTACGTTGTTTTGTCGCATTCATGGAACAGCGACCCGGTCAATAGCGTGTTATTGACAACGACGATGAACGTCATGTAATCTAATGACGTCAAACAAACTTTAACGAATCAACGATGTCACACGAGATCATGTGGGGCTAATGTAATGTACTGAGATATGAACGCAATACGTTGAATGGGTGTTTCCATTATGAATTCAAGGACAGCGTAAATATTAAACTTTGTACAACAAAAATGTTCATACAAATATTTCTATAAATTCTCTTCAAACATTAATGTGGTTAATTAATGCTACCAGTTTCCACCTACATGTAGGAGTCATTAAATCTGAACAAATCCACCAAAAGTTTTCCAAAATTGTCCCAAAATAAATACAATATTGATCTGAAGACAAAAGACTTTGAAAATTGTTTAAACAAATGGAAACACAGATATCTAACATTCATAGGGAAAATAAACGTACCAAAAACAATTTAAACATCCGCTATTCCAAAATTAGTATATCCATTAACAGATATTCAAACACCTTCAGAAAAATTATATGACTTTATCTGGGATTCTAAATGGTGGAATATTTGAATGCAATATTAAGGATGATGATGTAAAACATATTCACCCACAAAAGTTTATAAATAATATACTTAGGGCATGGTCGAAATAATATTATATCAAAAGAGATAATATGGAACAACTCAAATATTAAAAACGAATCACAAACAGAATTGGCATGGATACGGCATAAGGAACATTGAACATGTTTACGATGTCAAGATGTCTATCAGAAATATAGATTTTTTTAAAACACTGCACTTTAATAAGATGCATACCGACACGATGGTTGAACAGAAAATTTAAAATACAGCACAAAACTAGAAACTCGACGGCCCCTATTTGAGAAACTCTTTCAAAAACATTCAAAAAAAATAAACGGACGGAGGGACTAAGTAATGCATGTGTGCAATATGAAGATATTAGCTGAAGGCAAACAGAAATTATAGGTGATTTGAGAAACTCTTACAAAAACATTAAAAACTAGAAAATGTGTTCATAGAACACGGATGCCCCACATATCGCTTTGATAATAAACGTGGCAAAATTCCAAGTCCAAAAGGAGAGATAATAATCCATGGAGACAATTCTAATGAAATGCCAAGACATGTTTTCATTTTGAAGCAACCTATTCAATAATTGCTGTCTGTTGATGTGTAAACTGTAGTGTGATTTTATTTTACCCAATCAAAAGTTTGAAATACCCAATTGCTTCAGAAATGATGGAGTGACAATACTCAATTACTAATTCCTTATCTGGAGCCCTGGTGCTAGCTAGCTTTTCTTATGTGACTGATATACTTAAAAAGCTAAAAAGATAAAAAAAATCTCTTAAATATCACACAAAATCAATTTCATTTTTTATAAAATTTTGTCGGTCTGGACCGAATGTCCTATAAAATTTTGGCAGTTTCGCGGAGACTGGTATATGCACTATACAAATTTCTCATGCCATGCTCATATACGTAATTGTATACTGTAAAGTATTGAGAAATAAAATATTGAATGACAAAAAAACATTGTCCCAAAATCGGCTGTTAATGTGAAATTTGTTGCAAATTTTAGATTTACTTACAAACTTCCTAGTTGTACGAAGTTTAGTTAAAAGGGACCCAGTTACTATTGGGTGAAAGCGTTAAGAAATATTCCAGCACAATATTTACCAATGCAACTGAACGATTTGGTGTCCCAGAGTTTAGTAGCCAAACACTTAATAGTCGCGGTTCCAATGGCTCTGTATCCGCTGTCACACTTTCGTTCACAGACAGACTGGTAGTCATATGGTACTGGCTCAGTGCACTCGGTACGGCCATTCAGCACGGGTGTAGTCGTCGGATCATCACATGATATGGCTGAGAAAAGAAACACATGGTTAAAATGGGAAACTAATGAAAAATGTGACAAACATGAGAAAACCCATTCACCCCTCCAGACAAGTATGATTTTGTGCAGTTTCAACAAAATCCAGCAATGTGATGGGATATATGCATAACATACATGTGAACATTCTCTTCTTACTATATCCTACATGATGCATAGAGTTGCCATGTCGGCCATCTCAGTGTGTACCATCGGCCAGTTTTACCTCTTATTGCGTTTGACACATACAAGTAATAATATGACAAACACATGAATTAGACTACAGCGTGCTATGCCTTGTTTTCATCAAATGTATATACAAATTCTGATATTTGAAGGGTTTGTTGACCATTTGTTAAAATGCTTGAGAATTCAGTAAAGAACAGTACACAGTGCAGTAAATATATACCTGTATTACCATCAATACTGTATTGAATCCAGTGACTTGTAAGCAGTTATCAGAGTGTATTGTTACTAGTGTCTACTTACCTGCTATGCGAGTAAATACGGCTTTTACCTGTGGCAGATGTACTTCTAATAATAGATAGTTCATCAGTTTTGACACTTTACACATTGAAAAAGTGTTCATTGTACATTTTGTGAGCGATGGTAGAAAAGCTCATAAATCTAGCTTTTTGTGAAGTCTGCTGAAATAATATTTATAGGGCGTTGTTGTCCTATATATCTGGGACGTATTGCACCAAATTTGATCAGATTTTCTGCCTTAGTATTTGCTGTATGTGTCAAACGCACCAAGTGGTGAAACTGTCCGATAGCATGTACAAACTAAAATGGTGGAGATGGCAACTCAATGCTCTGTATAATATACACGAAGAAGAACAGGGTCAGAAATACTTTATATAGATATTCTGTCATATGTATGATTCTACAACATTTGAAACAAAAGGTCATATTCTATAAAGTCAATCCTTAAACACGCATTGCACACGTATGATCAGAGTTCATCATTTACGTCTGATATAAAATATATAATAATGCCAATCAATATGTGGGGTAATGGTGAATGAATATTTATCTTGCGAGAAAATGTCTCAGATGATGTCTCTGCTATAAAGAACATTTTGTGCCTACTGAGTGGGCATGTACCTTTAACAGGTAATTCTCCAATAAAAACACCTGAATTATATTAACATGTGACTTGGGAGTCTTTGCCCAACAACATGGTGACTGATAATAATTGCTGTACTCTGCGTTGAATAGATACGTATATGCGGGTCACATGTGAACATGTGTCTGGTGTTATATTTGGCTGTGAATGGAGAAATGGGACTTATGTAATTTGTGACCAGTGTAGTTCCTGATCACATAGCACATTCATGTAGCCTGAGGAATATATGTAATGTCTGTGAGCAGATGCACAGGCTGATCTGGGTCTACACTTGTCGTAAAACCCATAAGCCCCATTTCTCCAGTCACAGCTACATACAGTCAAACTTGTGCTAAAGGCCACCTCCGAATAGCAATTACCTGTCTATAACAGCCACACTTTTGTTTTCCCAATTATTCAATTACTACATTACTACTCAATTGAACAAAGACCACCCGTGAACAAAGGCCAGTAGCCCACTAATATTTCACCAGCATTACAAAGTAAACTTATCTGGCAAAGTATACTTTGAGGGCGAAATTTTCAATATAAGGATAAATTTTATTATACTGAATTTATTACATTATCACAGCCATTTTGACTGTGATAATGTAATAAGTTCAGTATAATATATACTTTTAATCATCAAATATATGCAGTGGTTAGTTCTATATGAAATAATGCATTTTGGGAAAAATAAATTATTACTCCTTCAAAGCATACTTTGCAATTTTGATGAAATCGGCTACAGATTTTCTCTTCCCATGGAGTGACTGTATATGTAGGAATTTACAGCACTACTTACTATCACACGTAGGTTGTGTTGTCCAACCTGGACTGGCATTTAGCTGACACGTTACGCTCGCTGTCCCCGTTAGTTCATGTCCCTGGTTACAGGTGAATGTACAGACGCTGCCGAGTTTCGTTGCACGTGTACAACTGTGTGTACCCGTAGTCTCACCAGTGCTGCTTAACGGATACTGAAGTGCGCCGCAGTCATGGACTGTAATACATTAAAGATAGGGTCCTGCACGTCAGGATGCAGTGTAGGGTTTATCTTTTATTGCTTAAACGATTAGATATGTCATTAATATACACAAATATACACGCCATATGATTTTGTACCTTCTGACATTTCATGAAATATGTTTACAAAATTTTCCTTAAATGGCGTCGGAAGTTGACAAAACTTTCAGAGTACATACGGAATTACTGTGACAATTTGACTTTCTTTATGAAAAATATTGTCAATTTTGTAAACGTATTTAATGAAATTACGGAGATGTCCGAAGGAATAAAATCACATGGTGTGTTTCATATGTCCAGCTTTTTCAAACGGGCATATAAAAGGGTGTGATGACAAACGTATCGACTTGGAACGATCACTGAGCAAAACCACCCACAGTGGTAGGAGAAAATACATTGACATATGTGACATGCCATGTGATTTTGTACCCATGGGCATGTGCAATTAAGAAATAAAACCATGGGATGTTGCGTTTATTGTATTATGAACAACGGTTGGTCTGTTTAAAGTCCGTGGAGTCCAAAGGATTCCTCGCAAACTTTAAACAGACCAACTGTTGATCATAATACAGTAAACGCAACTGCCCATGGTTTTTTACTTATATTTACACTGCATTTGCGGATAGTTTCAAAGATGAAAATAACAATAAACAGCGTAAAAGTTAGGAATCTTATTGTTTTACATCGTTTTGTCGCAATTCATGGTTCAGCGACGTTGCCGGTCAATAGCGTGACGTTATTGACAATAATCTAATGACGTCAAACAAACTTTAACGAATCAACGTCGCGCAACGTCATGTGGGGATAATGTATTGTACATGTACTGGGATATGAACGCAATACATTGAATGGGCATTTCAATTATGAATTCAAGGACAGTGTAAATATTATTTCATGAATGAAAATATATTCACAGAAACTGTCATATTTTTCGTATATAACGTCGACAGATGACAAAATTTTCATAGCAAATGCAGACATGAAAACGTCATTTAAGGAAATATCCATGATATATCATCATACATGTTCTTTGGTACAAAACCAAATGGCGTGTCTCATATCGACATCAATTTACTTACTGTAAGCATAGACGGCAAAGTCACATTGAGCAGAAGCGCCGTGATTGTCGTGGGCCTTGTAGCTAACAAGATGTGGATGGCCATCCACAGATGCTGGAAACCTCTCTCCTTTCGACGGCGATGTAATCTGGTTGTTACTGAAAACAAAAGAGAGAATACCTGTAGCATATTTCACCAACATGGCAAAGTATACTTATCTAGTAAAGTATACTTTGAGGGTGAAATTTTCAATTTAAGGATAAATTTATTAATTTTTATTATACTGAATTTATTACATTATCACAGCCATTTTGGCTGTGATAATGTAATAAATTCAGTATAATAATTCTGCATACTTTTAATCATCAAATATATGCAGTCATTAGTTCTATATGACATAATGCATTTCGGTAAAAATAAATGCTTACTCCCTCAAAGTATACTTTGCTAGAAAAGTATACCTTGCAATTTTGATGAAATCGGCTACAGGAATAGTGGCACGAAACTGTTTACCGTAATAAGTATAGGTAATAAGTATAGGTTATTTGTAATAAGTATAGGTTATTTGTAATATAAGTATAGGTTATTTGTAATAAGTATAGGTTATTTGTAATAAGTATAGGTTATTTCATTTGTGTGTGATTATATGCACGAGTTTCGCAGCGTGAGATATTTCGAGACTTTAGGAGGCGAGTTAGTTAAACAAATTAGTGGTGATTTAGAAGGAACTATTTTGCACTGTGTAGCGTAGTACCGACACTGACCAATATATGAATTCACGAGACATCAATATGGAAAAATATTGACGGCTTGCACTGCATTGTGTTTCAATGGGAAACAAAAGTATGTATATAATAACCCTAAATGTTTGTTTATTTGAGGAATCGCATAAAAAATTAATGGTTTCTCCGCAACAGTGAGCGTGCCAATATTTAGGGGTTAGTTTGGCAGTACTGGTTTAATCACAATAACAATCTATTTGGATACAATTTGTTTAATAGGGGTTTCCCAAAGCAAAGTGTGTCCGAATATTTAGGGTTAATACGGTACTGCTAAGGAACTCGGACATTCAAATTTATAACTATGGTCTGAACAAAGTGATCGCCGGTGAGTGTCTCACCCACAGAGTTCAAGGTCATCCGACTGACACTGGGTTGTTAGCAAAGCAATGTGAGGCGGCTACTTATGAAATTTGATAATGATCAGACTAAAGGATCAGAAAATAGGCAAAATTTTGAAAATCTAATTGAGTAATCATTTATTTTCCCCGAAATGCATTATTTTATATAGAACTAACGACTGCATATATTTGATGATTCAAAGTATGCAGAATCATTATACAGAAAATGGCTGTGATAATGTAATAAATTCAGTATAATAACAAGAAACGAGGCAAAGCCACGAAAGCCAGGTTTTTTCCAAGCATAGACACTTGGATAACATAATTATACCCACTTTTTGTAGACTAGATGGCCGTGGCCTGCATGTCGCGCCTTGGGGCGAGGCATGGACACTAAAAAAATAGATATAGTAGATGGAAAAACTTTAACGAAAAACTTTAACCGGACACGGACGTACGGAAGGAAGGACGGACGGACGTATGCCAAAATGCATAAAATGCGCTTTCCGCAAGTGGGTGCGACAATGATGATAAACACCCATGTGAAGTATCAAGGTAATGGGTGAAGCAGTTTCAGAGATATAGTACACTTAAAAACTTTAACAAAAAAATTCAAAGTAATTTGACCTTGACATTGTGCACAGGGGCCGCACGGTTGGGGGTTAGAATGAAAATATGGATGATGATAAACACCCATGTGAAGTTTCAAGGTAATGGGCGAAGCAGTTGCAGAGATATAGTATAACGAAAAAGTTTTAAGCAAAAAACTTTAACCAGACGTACGTTAAAAAGTTAACGTTGAAAATGGCTAAGTCAATTACATAGAAATAATAGGTGAAGGTAAAAAAATGGTCACATGTTGGATAGTTGTCCTATGTGGTACAGTACCAAAGAAATGGACTTAAACACGAAAACTTAACATTGTAAACGCGAAAACTTACATTGAAAATGGCTAAGTCGACTGCGCGGAAAAAATGGGTCAAGTTAAAAAAAAAAGTAACATGTTGGATAGTGATATGTGGTGGGCACCCCTTGATTATGAAGCTGTGAAAGTGTGGTGGTCCTAGATGGTACAGTACCAAAGAAATTGACTTAAACACGAAAACTTAACATTGTAAACGCGAAAATTTAACATTGAAAATGGCTAAGTCGACTACGCGGAAAAAATGGGTCAAGATAAAAAAAAAAAGTAACATGGATAGTGATATGTGGTGGCACCCCTTGATTATGAAGCTGTGAAAGTTTGGTGGTCCTAGGTGGTACAGTAACAAAGAAATGGACTCAAACACGAAAACTTAACATTGATTGTGGACGTCGCCCGCCCGGCTTTCGCCAATCCAATAGCCTGGATTTTTTTTCAAAAATTAATAAATTTATCCTTAAATTGAAAATTTCTCCCTCAAAGTATACTTTGCTAGATAAGTATACCGTACTGGGCAATGTTGGTGAAATAGGCTACAGAACTGTGACCGCTATGTCTCACCTTCCACTAACGTGGTTGAGACAAAAAGTGTTTACACTCATGCAACAAGGGTATCGTTATCACTAAGCTAATCCCCTTGCTGGCAGCCTTGATAATACAAAAGAAAATGATTTTAACATTTTTGCCTTACAAACAAGGTAAACACAAGTCCTCTGTGACTTTGACCTTGGGCGGTCGGATGTGGGTCATATGTAAAACAAAGCACCATCCCTAGACACACATTATGGCCAAATATTATCAAAATCGTGAAGCGGTTCATGAGTTATTAAAAAATGAAAAGTGTTATGTAAGCACGCACATACAATGGAGTGTTACATATTCTAAGTATCGAGAATCGAGTTGGAATTATCGAGAATCGAGTTGAAATTATCGAGAATCGAGTTGGAATTATCGAGAATCGAGTTGAGATTATCGAGAATCGAGTTAAAATTATCGAGAATCGAGTTGAAATTATCGAGAATCGAGTTGGAATTATCGAGAATCGAGTTGGAATTATCGAGAATCGAGTTGGAATTATCGAGAATCGAGTTAAAATTATTGAGAATCGAGTTGAAATTATCGAGAATCGAGTTGGAATTATCGAAAATCGAGTTGGAATTATCGAGAATCGAGTTGAGATTATCGAGAATCGAGTTGAGATTATCGAGAATCGAGTTGGAATTATCGAGAATCGAGTCGAGATTATCGAGAATCGAGTTGGAATTATCGACACTGGAATTATCGAGACTCGAGTTGGAAGTATCGGGTCGGAGGCAGTGATGATTTCATTAAGACTGATTTTCAGGATTTTTTTTTATTATTTTGAAAGTTTCAGGATTTTTTTTATATAGACAAAGAAGGAAATGTACCAATTTCAGGAAATTATTAATTTTGGTCATTTTCAGCATTTTCAGGGTGTAATTTAAGTCCAATTCCTCTTAAAGATGCATAACCACACATTACGCGAAAAAATAGATTTACGGAAATCAAACGGATACGTCATTTTGTAATCATTCAACACGTTTCCAAACATCAAAAGCGTCCGTTTTTTACATAATACTAACTAATTTCTCACTGCTGTGCATTTAGTGACGCGGACAGGGGAAGTAAGCACGTTGTCTCAAAATATTAACAAAAATCGATATTTATTCAAATTAATTCAATATTCATTCGTACAATGCTATTTCTGGTTTGCAATAATGATACTTCATAAGATATCGACATAAGTCATAATTATTTTCTTATCCGTAATTTATTTGAATAATTCAAATATTTAAAAGTAGTCACCATTTCTTCACTGTACTTACAGTGACGCGCGTGACTCCGTGCACAGTAGTGAGAAACTAGTCGATATCTTGTAAATACGGTCGCTTTTGATGTTGGAAACGTGTGGAATGATTACAAAATTATATTATCGAGAATCGAGTTGAAATTATCGAGAATCGAGTTGAAATTATCGAGAATCGAGTTGGAATTATCGAGAATCGAGTTGGCATTTTCGAGAATCGAGTTGAAATTATTGAGAATCGAGTTGAAATTATCAAGAATCGAGTTGGAATTATCGAGAATCGAGTTGAAATTATCGAGAATCGAGTTGGAATTATCGAGAATCGAGTTGAAATTATCAAGACTAGAGTTAAAATTATCGAGACTCGAGTTGGAATTATCGAGAATCGAGTTGGAATTATCGAGACTCGAATTGGAATCTTCGAGATTCGATATGGAACTTTCAAATTAACATGTGGTGTATGGGAAAATTCTTACCTGAAGCGCCTTCAACATGCTGCTTATATGTGCATACAATGCGGTCGTGGACGACTGTCGTTCTAGTTAAATATATGCAGCTCGGAATAATTGACGTTGAAGCTTGTGGTCGGAGATTACTATCGGCTTTCCTCACGGTTCACTTCTATATAGCACGCCGTTTTATTATTTATTCTGAGTGCAAGATATCTCTTTGAGTCAATAAGATATCTCTTTCAATCAACAAGATATCTCTTTCTGATAAACAGATATCTGTTTCAGTCAATAAGGTATATAGTGCATGAAAAGATATCTCTAAGTAACAGATATATCGTATTGAACCAAATAGATATCTTATTGACGGAAGAAGATATCTTATTGAACTAAATATATATCTTATTGAACCAAAAATATATCTTATTGACGATTAAGATATATTATTGACGGAAGAAGATATCTTACATTATACTATATACATTTGTATCTACTTCTCTGAAAGAGATATCTGTTTGACAATACTAGAAGAGATATCTATTTGGCTTATTAAGATATCTCACTGAAGGAAAGGGATATCTTTCATTGTCAAGTAGATATCTAGTATTTCAAAAGAGATATCCATCTAAGAATTTAATAAGGATATCACTTTGACTCAACATGATATCTATTTGACACTTCAAGATATGTCTTTGTTTCAATACTCTTTCACAAGTATGATAGAAAATCAAACAGATATCTGTTTGTGTGAATAAGATATCTTATCGAACCAAATAGATATGTTGTTCAATGAAAGATATCTTGTATTGTTAAAGAGATATCCCTTTTGCTCAGTAAGATATCTTCTTCCGTCAATCTAGTTTATGTAAATATTGAGCTCTAATTTTGGGAATTTCCCTCATTTTTTACAGATTGAATATGGGATAGTCCATCATGTTGGCCCGGCCTTACATGACCCTGGCTGTTGATAGGCCATTAAACACCAATAATCAATAATAATCAATCAATAAGATATCTATTTTGTTCAATAAGATATCTCTAAGGTTCAATAAGATATCTCTTTGGTTCAATAAGATATCTTCTACCGTGAATAAGATATCTGTTTGAGTCAATAAGCTATCTCTTTGAGTCAATAAGATATCCATTTGGTTCAATAAGATATCTCTTTGGAATTGGTTCAATAAGATATCTGTTTCATAATTCTAGATATCTTATTCATTCAAACAGATAATAGTAAAATGGCGTGTCATGCTTATAGGCCCCCTCTTGAGTGGTGGTTGGGAGTACGCGAAGAGTAAATCAACAATCAGCGTTCATCCTTATCGGAATGCCGACCTCGTGTACCGTGTGCACACCTTCTCATTATGACAAACATTTGTGCCAAGCCATTTGGTAATCCATGCATCGGTTTTGAAGATATAGAGCGGAAGGGATTTTCAATTGGTTTGACCCTTGACCTTCAACTGTGACCTTGACCTTGGGCGTAAGGGCCGTGGTTATGTATCGCGACACACATTCTCATCATGATAAACATTTATGCCAAGCCATTTGATAATCCATACATCGGTTCAGAAGATATAGAGCGGAAGGGAATTCAATAGGTTTGACCTTTGACCTTCAACTGTGACCTTGACCTTGGACCGT
>CM055268.1:104606348-104641063 GCA_029237695.1 Conchocele bisecta | reverse complement strand
CTTGCCTCATATATACGTGCCGCTGTTGTGACATATTGCAGGTTGGTAAGAATCACACAAATCACTAGAAATACAAAAAAGAACCCATACAACACGATAATGGGCAAAAAGCGTTGATTTCGTCTTGTACCTGCAACGTACTGTGGGTGATGTACGTGACACCAAGAACGTCATATTTGACTGTGACTGGAGAAATTGGGCTTACGGGATTTGTGACCAGTGTAGCTCCTGATCAAATAGCACACTCGTTAGAAGCATGATGCCTGTTTCAGTACAGTACTGGGGGCCGTTTCACTAAACTTCGTACGACTAAAATGTTCGTAAATGCAAAATTATGATAGTCTGCAAATTTCACATTAACAATGTTTTCTTGTAAATAATTATTGGATTTACATTTATTGAGCATAGGCTGCATATGCAGCCTATTTATGCAGCCTATGCTCAATATATGTAAATCCATACATTGATATTTCAAGACGATCCTAAATTTGCACATTTTAGTCGTAGGCCCCCATATCCGGATGCACAGGCTGACCTGGATAGACACTGGTCGCAAAATACATAAGCCCCATTTCTCCAACCACATATGAGACGCGCTAATTCATTTTGTACCTAAGGACATGTGCGATATTTCATGAAAAGATTGTTACAAAAGTTACGATAGTCATCTTTCTACGTCATCTATAGAAAATATCAGTGTCTGCAAATATATTTCATGAAAAATCGCACATGTTTATATGTGTTTCTTGGAATATTTAGAGTTATTATGGTCCAGATAAGGAATTAGTAATTGAGTATTTTCACTCCATCATTTCTGATTGTTAATTGGGTAAAATAAAATCACATTACTGTTTACATATCAACAGACCGCAATTATTGAATAGTTTGCTTCGAAATGATAACATTGTTTGGCATTTCATTATAATTGTCTCCTTGGAGACAATTCTAATGAAATAGCAAGATGTGTTTTCATGGAAAATAAAAACAATATGCTATATTTGTGGTATGTTTATTAGGTACACAATCACATGGCGTGTCTTATAGCATAGTGTGGACACATCTATGGTCACAGGCACCTGTAATTTAGATTATCCTCCACTGTCACACACATGGATATCTCACCACCAATAACATAATAACATAATATAACATAACATAGAACTAGAGATACCGCAGGAATGATCATAATATCGCCATAAACAACGATTTGACAGAGCTCCTGATACGTTTTGTATATAAAGAGTATTATACAAACATATTTCAAATTCAATGCATGTTTTACCTTTACAAATGTATTGTTGATTTGCTTCCTTGTTATATAGGGAACACATGATACAAAATAAAACAAATTTAAAAATTCACTTATTTGAGCTGCAAAAATGTGTTTTGCAGCTCAACTAAGTCAATTTCAACTTTATTACAGCATTTTCTCTGCTCAATTGAAAATCAATGCGTATTTTCACATTGTTAATCAATTAGTAATCTGCAAAAATAAGTGTGTGAAATACGCAATACGCACATTATCTGGAGCTCTGTTTGACACATGCACATTTCATGCCCATTTTTGACCTTTGACCTCTAAGTGTGACATTGAACTTGAATATGGACACATGTGTATTGAATGCGCCACATCGTCTCATTATGGCAAACATTTGTGACAAATAATTTGAAAATCCATTTATTGGTTTAAAAGACATAGAGCGGAGATGAAATCTCATGCACATTTTTTAGTTTTGGTATCTAAGTATGACATTGACATTGGATGTAGCCACATGGGTATTGCACGTGTTACATCGGTACACCATCACAAATATTTGTGGCATATCATTTAAAAATCAAGTCATCAGTTTAGAAGATATAAAGCGGAAACGTAATCGTATGAATACTTTTGACATTTGACCTCTAAGTGTGACCTTGACCTTGGACGTAGACATGTGAAGTTAAACTCGACGCATCGTCTCACCATGGCAAACATATGTTGCAATTCATTTGAAAATCCATGCAACGGTTTAGAAGATACAGAGTGGAAACGAAAGTTCCTACAGAATGACCGACAGGGACGGTTACGGACAGACGGACGTTCACACGAACGTATCTTTGTTGGGTTTTTACTGTATAGCAAGTACCCAACACTAGCCCTAACCTTACCCAAGAGGATCCCTAAATAGCTTGCCCAGCAAACGAGAGAGCCCAACAAGTGCCCTCTCGTTTGCCCGATCAGACGAACGAACGAACGGACGGACGAACGGAACGGCGAACACTGTATATTTCGTATGTCCGGGATATAACAACCGACTGATCAAGAAAGTAGAACATTCACGTACAGTAGAAGAAGACATGACAACAAGGGTGCGGCCTTGGAACGGTCAGCGAACAAAATAGTTCGCCGGGGCAGTTGAACCTGGATAGCACGGTGCCGAAAACCTCCCGCTTAATATGTCTTTATACGGTCGCACAAACATCATATGAGACACGCCATGTTATTTTGTACTTTCGGACATCTGCGTAATTTCATGAAATACGTTTACAAATTTTCCGTAAATGGCTTCAACAGTTGACAACATTTTCACAGAGTACAATTATATTCCGCATGTACTCTGACAATTTTGTGAACTTGTGACTTTATTTATGACATATATTGTAAATTTTGTAAACTTATTTAATGAAATTATGCAGATGTCCGAAGGTACAAAATCAGATGATATAGCGTGTCTGAATTATCTCCTTTGTTGTATGGCTTTCGTTGCATTCGATTTTGACATATATGTGGCTGTAACTGGAGAAATGGGGCTTATGGGATTTGTGACCAGTGCACCTCCTGATCAAATAGCACACTTCTGTAGCCTGATAACGATACATTGTGTTTGTTAGAAAGCATGACGGGTGTTTCATAGATGGAATGGCGAACAGCGCAGATCCTGATCAGTCTGTGTGGATGCACATGCTGATCTTGATCTACACTGGTTGCAAACACCATAAGCCCCATTTCTCCAGGCACAGCCAAAAATAAACATAATACAAACATCAAGTCTTTACACGGCTGCAGAAACATAGCCTTTGTGCATAGGTGGAAGACTCGGACCTGTGACACAAAAAAATGCCTATTACAAAAATCCATTATCCCACCCACTTGTTCTCAAACACAGTACTATCTTCTGTTTTGCATTTTTTTTTGTGTCACATGTCCGCGTCTTCCACATGTGCTCATGTGTTGTGGGATCTTCATTGCATTTGTTTTTGACATACATATTATCATGATACTGTTGCGTTTCCATCCCACAGCTGAGGCCCGTTTCACTAAACTTCGTACGACTAAGACGTTCGTAAGTGCAAAATTGAAATCCACAATAACATTTGTTCTGACAGCCGATTTTGGAAAATTCTTTCGTGGATGTGCTACAATTAATGACGTGAACCCGTAGGTACACAATCGTAGCATGAGAGAAACACGTTGATGTGAGAAACAAATTCATAGAAATCGAACATTTGTATCGTACGAAGTTTAGTGAAACGGTTTCACTAAACTTCGTACTACTAAAATGTTCTTAAGTGCAAAGTTACGATTGTGCATATGCATTATGCATATGCAGCCTATGTTCAATACATGTAAATCCATCAACTGAAATTTCCGAACGATCCTAAATTTACACTTACGAACATTTTAGTCATACGAACGTTTAGTGGAACGGGTCCCTGGACCGTACACACCCGGTCGTGACAGTGTGGAATGTTCCTCGATCCATGCTACTATATTGATGCATCTGACGCTTTTGTTTTGCTTACATGAATTCGTTGATCTTTCTGTGTATGTACACAACGCCCTTTTCCAGAAATTTCGAAGGGGAATGGGCGTTCTGATTTCGAGAAAATTAAACGTGATATCCGTGATATATTATGAATAAGCGATATTAAATCACGCAGGGGTGGAGCTTTGCGAGTGGGCTGGTAAACAATAAGTACGTTATAGTCCACATATTGCAATAATATATTGAATTTGTAATAAATTAATTTATTGAATTTTTAATAAATTAATTTATGAAAAATCAATATATGAACTATAACTATTACTTAGCAGCCATCTCGCGGTGCAGAAAGTCCCAGGTCCGTAACAAGATTATTATATACTCAGCGACAAAAGAAACCATACACTTTTTAAAATAGCACAACTAGATTTCTAAACAATTTGTAACATCATTTTCTATCAAATCTACATTTAAAGCAACATTTTGAGCCGACACAATAAACATTATGCCGATTGATATTGCGAAATCACGCGTATGTCGCCAAAGTATGGTTTTACCATTTCCGGTTCGTGCAAAGTTACGGTTGAATTATTCCGTGTAAAATTTCGTTTGCGTACAGCCTCTAGATATTCAAATAAAACCACGAAGTAGCATGATAATCCAACATGCAGTGCCGCCGAGATAGTGACCAATGAAATCAGGTAACTGACGGCAAAACGTGTTTGGATCTACTGCATTCAATCGAATACATTTTCATGATTACATTTTAACATCGGTATTCATTCCGCCGCTACGCCACATGCTGATGTCCTATGACATGATGAAAAATAAATATTGTTATTGAATGAATATTTTTCGGTATAATATTTATCTGTCCTCTTCACCCAGATAAGCCAGTATTATTTGACGTTACGGTTTCTTTTGTCCCTGAGTATAGTAGAAACGTATAGTCCAGTGATTGTCACACCTATATATATATATATATGTTAAAGGACCTATTGTCGAACCTGGCATATTTCCGAACCTCTTGGATAAAAGTAATTTATAATCCTGCAAGATACATTTAATAGAAATAGTTCTATTACATACAATGGGCTTTCACAGTTGAATAACACAGTGTAATAAAAAGCATAATACAATAGTGTAATAAATATGCAAATGAGCCTTCTACAAATAAAATCATGTTAGGTAATCAATACAGTTTAAAATTATGATTATGTGCGTATGCAAAAAAATAGAATCTAACATTTGTGTTGATTTAAAGGTACATGCCCACTCAGTAGGCACAAAGTGTTCTTTATATGAATTAAATAAGTGTATAATTGTGTCGCTATTACAGATATAATCATTTACTAATATTTATTTTACTGATAGTGACTCACGGTGGTATCAGACTATTTTCATATGCAAATGAGGCATGGTATGCTTTAATTATTTATACTAATTAAATGCTCACCTGAAAAAAAAGCATAAATAGTAATGTCCGTTAAAATTTTAAGGAAATACGGTTATCGCCCCTGATATCAGTGTGGAAATTTACGTCTGATATAAAATATATAATAATGCCAATCAATACGTGGGGTATTGGTGAATGAATGTTTAGTTTGCCAGAAAATATCTCCGATTATGTATCTGATATGAAGAACAGTTTGTACCTACTGAGTGGGCATGTACCTTTAATATGGCGGATATTTATCAAACTTGTTCGACATAGCCTCGTTTCTTATGAAATCAGTAAACTCGTTTAATAAATAGCATATTAAATAATCACTCATGTAAGATCCTCTATATATTTGACAAAAGCCCAGTCCATATTCTACCGTCTGTCACTGATTAGAATTGACGACGCGCCCACAAGCACCATTTACTGCACCTTATATGAAAATCAGTTGATTCCTAGTATAATGTCAGAAAATGGTACATTGCATTTTCATTTTACAGTGAAAAATGAAACAAACTACAATAATTGGTGGATAAATTGTTTTGCTTCACGTACTTCCAAAGAAAAATATCACATGCTTAATTAATATTGATTTATACGGGGTTTTGTGTGAAGCGTTCGGAAGTAGGTATGACAATTGAGACACTCTATGCGATTTTGTACTACGGACATATGCGATTATATCTGATGTTCAATGTGTTGCAAATTTTCACAATGCTGTATACTAGCATGTGATTGGCGGTGTGACCCGAAGTGAGCGCGTGTGTGGGCGGTAATATGCTTTGCGTCTCGTTAACTGATGACAACAAGCGTAAAACCAGTTCTAAATATGGCAGCTGAAAAAAATAATGATTAATTTAATAGATAGTTTCGCAATATGCGATTAATTGAGAAAAAATGATGTTCTTTCATTGGTCGAGAAACTAGGGTAAACAATAATGGAAGATATTGATCAAGTTAGCTTGCCATGTGTGACTGCGACTGGAGAAATAGGGTTTATGGTATTTCGGATCAGTGTAGCTGCCGATCAAATAGCACAATCCAGTAGCCGGATAACGATCTACATTGATTGTTGGAAGCATTGTTTCATTGATTGAATGTTCGAACAGTGCAGATCCTGATCAGACTGTGCTGATCTGGTTCTACACTGGTCACAAAATCCATAAGCCCCATTTCTTCAGTAACCGCCATATATGAAATTTATAATCTAATATGCAATTGAATACTAATAATAAGTACTATATATACATACTACTGATATCTGTTCCTGCCTGCTTGTGGTGCCAAGTGCCATCTATGCACGTGTATGTCTGATAGTGATCATCTGTCACTCCGCTGATATCACAATCGCTGCCATTGTAGGCAGATCCATCTACCAGATCGCAGATCACGTGATCGCTTCTGTGGGCGATGCTGCTGATCTTGCACCGACTATCTTTGGGCTGCACCTAAGTTTTAAAGGTACATGTCCACTCAGTAGGAACGAAATGTTCTTTATTGGAATTTAATAAGTGTATAATTGTGTCACTATTCCACCTGTTCTAATCAAAGTACTGAAAGAACTGAAACTGTATAGCCAGAAACAAAAAGTAGGAAAGTGTGCCTGCCCCACACTGATGATGCCCTCATTGACAGCCTGTATAACAATATTGATCTGGTGTGGCGTGCATGAATTACACCCGTCGTAGACATACATATTATATACCAAATTGGAGCATAGAGACATACCTTTAACTTGATACATTTACCATCACAATAGGTATTGTGAAATATAAATTATAACGATTAATAAAAGTTCCATTTTTTACAACATAATAAGTACACGAGTTCCGGCGAATAAACATGTCCGCAAAAATGGCGACCGACAGCAATAGTTAATTTGCTTATAACAATAGATAAATAAAATGGCCAAACCTAAAAATAGTAAAGTACATCGGACGCTGACATAACTGTAGCTGACGATACAGTAAAAATTGCAACTGCCCGTTATACAGATGTAATCATTTATTAATAATTATTTACTAACCTTTATCACGGCATAGTTGGTGTTGTCGCCCTCGGCCCCGCCCATGGCTCCTCCCACAGCCCCGCTCCCGCCGCCGACCACGCACAAAGCCAGTACCAGAATACATACAAGCATACTGCTCCCGATCATCATGGTTGTCTAACGTGTCACAACTGACATGTGTCCAGTTCTGAAATGGCGGACACTATTATTAACCCGTTTACCCCTAAATAACGGGAATGGATTTTGATAATTATGTTAATTTTCCAACAAATACAATTGTCCATATCCAACTTTAAATCCTTTCCTAGCCGAGCCTGATAAACTTGATATCAAAAGACACTAGATCTACTGTCTGTTTCACGAAACCTGCCCAAATTGTATGGCCATATAAACAATGCAAAAACAATATTTTGTAAATTTTTATTTTATTACGAAAAATTGATTTGTCTATGTGAATGTAACAACGTTTTACGTTAAACGTTTTACTTCTTACAATAAACTTGACGAATGGATAATCGAACAGACACACGGATGGTCGGGCGGACGTTCTCACGAATGGATAGTTAAGTGGCTATTATTTTGTTTGAAATATCCATATAAACGTAAGATACATGTATACACAACAGAACGGAATGAATGAAAGTTACAGTTACCATTGATCTCTTAGCCACATAACTACCCATTCGTCAGCCCGAACAGACGGACGGACACCTGCGACGAAAACAATGAAACAATGTACCTTTTTTTCTCTGTAAACAAGGGTATAGCAACTCTATTTTCTGTAAAAAAGGGTATAGCTATTCCGAGTTTAACATTTCATTTAAATATTAATTTATTACAACTTATTTAATTTGTTTTAGGCTATTTAACTACACAGATGCAAGTAGTTATAATTAAATAATAGATATATGAAATATCCTTACCTTATAGTCAAACAGTCAGACGTATATTGAGCTAAGAATACAGCAAACTATAATGTTAGTCCTGGGCGGAAGTTTAATTGTCGCTGTGAGAAATCGGGGTTATGAATGTTACGACCAGTGTAGATCCAGATCAGTCTGTGCAACCGCACAGTCTGATCTGGATCTGCACTGTTCGTCATTTCATCAATGAAAAACGTCCGTTCTAACGAGCAGTGAAAATCGTTATCAGGCTATAGGAGAGTGCTATTCGATCAGTAACCATAAGCGAAATTTCTCCATTAATAAAGGCAGTTATGAAACCAGCAACTGAATAGCTACCATACACATAACCCGTATTGGAATACATGTATGACGTTTTTCTTATACATTGACAATGAATCACCATGTAGTATTTGGAAGTCTATTTTTGTAGTTCAATAGATAGGGAATACCAGCCTGGTGTCTTTTGAAATCAAGTTTATCAGGCAAGGCTAGGAAACGCATAGGAATTACAAGGCTAGCTGAGGAATTCCTACCGTTTCCGAGCCGAACCTGATAAACTGGAAAATATATTAGCGTGGTCTTCTATTTATCCGGTAACTATTTTTCTACCCGATTGGAAAATACAGTTTTTTTTTATTAGGTAACATCATCTGACGTTGTTCGTCCAATGCAACGAAAGTTTGATATTAGTCAGTATTATCAGGCCAGTGTATCACTCGTTACTTGATAAATATACATATCTAGTCAACCCAGGCTTCGGCTATTTACCAGTCAGTAATTATCAGGCCAATGTAAAACTCGTTACCTGATAAATGTACCTATCTAGTCAACTCATGATTCGGCAATTTATCAGTCAGTAATTATCAGGTCAATGTAAAACTCGTTACCTGATAAATATACCTATCTAGTCAACTCATGACTCGGCAATTTATCAGTCAGTAATTATCGGACCAATGTAAAACTCGTTACCTGATAAATATACATATCCAATCAACACAGGGTTCGGCAATTTACCAGTCAGTAATTATCAGGACAATGTAAAACTCGTTACCCGACAAATATACATATCTAGTCAACTCAGGATTCGATAATTTATCAGTCAATAAGTATCAAGCCAATGTAAAACTCGTTACCTGCTAAATATACATATCTAGTCAACTCAGGGTTCGGCAATTTATCAGTCAGTAATTATCAGGACAATGTAAAACTCGTTACTCGACAAATATACATATCTAATAAACTCAGGGTTCGGCAATTTATCAGTCAGTAATTATCAAGCCAATGTAAAACTCGTTACTCGACAAATATACATATCTAGTAAACCCAGGGTTCGGCAATTTATCAGTCAGTAATTATCAAGTCAATGTAAAACTCGTTACATGATAAATATACATATCTAGTAAACTCAGGATTCGATAATTTATCAGTCAGTAATTATCAAGCCAATGTAAAACTCGTTACCTGATAAATATACATATCTAGTCAACTCAGGGTTCGGCAATTTATCAATCAGTAATTATCAGGCCAATGTAAAACTCGTTACCCGACACATATACATATCTAGTCAACTCAGGGTTCGGCAATTTATCAGTCAGTAATTATCAGGCCAATGTAAAACTCGTTACCTGATAAATATACATATCTAGTCAACTCAGGGTTCGGCAATTTATTAATCAGTAATTATCAGGCCAATGTAAAACTCGTTGCCCGACACATATACATATCTAGTCAACTCAGGGTTCGGCAATTTATCAATCAGTAATTAGCAGGCCAATATGAAACTCGTTATCTGACAAATACCTATATAGTTAAGTCAGGATTCGGCAACTTATCAGTTAGTAATTATCAAGCCAATGTAAAAATCGTTACCTGACAAATACGTATATCTAGATAATGCAGGATACACAAAGTCAAAATACGTACAGCCCGATGCAAAATTCGTTACCTGATACAGATGTACGTTTTTTATTTATTTAGCAATAGGCCTACTGGCCCTTGAGCATACAATATAATACAACAAAATATTTATCACAAGACGGCAAGCATTGGTGAAGTACGTATGGATTCACTAGTGAATACATGCATGTTGAACATGCGTGCCAAACTATAGTGCATTTGCGTTACATGTTCGACCACAATATGAATATCATTCAGTTATTTACCTTTAACCATGCATCGTGTTCCTTTCCGGCTGACTGAATGTGATCCTTGAATATTTTGACGATTGTAAACTGCAAGATTTTGAAATGATATAGAGAATACCAGGCTAGTGTCTTTTGATATCAAGTTTATCAAGCAAGGCTAGGAAACGCGTAGGAATTCCGAGGCTTGGAATCTAATATCTAATATCTAGTGTCTTTTGATAAACTTGATATCAAAAGACACTAGCCTGGTATTCTATTTATCAGGTAACGTTTTATGCTGGAAAATGACCACATATGACGTCGTTATCAATGGATAGAACGCGGACTTGTTTACGTTGCGTCATTACATTGACGCCATTCGGTAACGTCACGTGACGTCATCCGACCAATGGAACGTCAGTTTTCACTTCTTTGTAACCCGAATGTCTGTATCAGGTCAATGCCTGATACAGCAATATATTATCAGTCAGTACGTATTCGGTCAATACAGGGCAGGTTACCTGATACATTATAAGTCTGAGCCAGCGCTCCAGATAAGAAATTAGTAATTGTATTGTATTGTCACTCCATCATTTCTGAAGCAATTGGGTATTTCAAACTTTTAATTGGGTAAAATAAAATCACACTACTGTTTACACATCAACAGACAGCATTTATTGAATAGTTTACTTCGAAATGAAAACATTTCTTGGCATTTCATTAGAATTGTCTCCTTCGAGACAATTCTAATGAAATACCAAGATGTGTTTTCATGGAAAAGAAGAAAAAATATGCTATATTTGTGATCTGTCTTCTTCAGCATGGTAAAGGTACCACACAATTGTTATAATTGCTTTTTGATACTCGCTACTTCTGATTTAAATTGGGTTGTTGGCAATTTTAATTAGGTATTTAAGCAAATGCGCAGCTTATCTGGAGCCTTGCTGAGCCCATGCAGACTTACCCGGACCGTGACACACACCTCTCACAGATCACAGTCCGTTCCCACGATCGACACCAGCACGCTCGACCGGCCGAAGCTGAGGGCTGCTCAGTTTTGTTCACTCGAAAGTGCCGACCAAGAGCATGTATCCAGAGCATGCACTCATGTGTTGCATGCAAATGCTGCTTATAAGCGGCGCTATATATACAAACTAATAATAAACGGACCAAGGTCTATAAATACATTAAATATACCTAAAAGAATCAATAAGTGGGAAAAATCAGTTGCAAAAAAAAAGCTTACTCCCTGTTAGAACACAATACCACGGTGCCTCTGTTTTTAATGGTCCGTACTCGGACGGCCTCGAGACCACGGACTCTCACGAAACAGTCAACCGATTTATATTATGTTCGCCTATTGCAGAAGTTAGGCAAATGTTAGCCCTCCGCAACGATATATTCCTCGATGCGCTATGTCAACACGTTTTCGAGCTAGATATTGTTTTGTTCAACAAAATCCCGCATTTATCTTTAGTCGTAATACTTCGGTAACAGTTTTCGGGCCTATGTTGCTTATAAGCGGCGCTATATACACAAAATGATAAAATATACGAGTGCCTGCTATGCAAATATAATCACTTAGTAATCTTTAATTTACTGATAGATTTATGTATCAGGCCATTTTGATATGCAAATGAGGAAGTATGATAAATGCACATCAAAAATAAATAGAGATACTAATTAGTTGTTTCCGTTAACAATTTAAGGAAACAGAGTTATCACCCCTGCTCTGAAGACTGGCAATTCACGTTTGATATATAGAGGATATTCCATCGTACATTTTGAATAGCGGGAAATAATACACGAGTGTGCGTCGGCTTCCGAGTAAGCAACGAGTGAGCGTGGTAGGTCGTGGTTTCCAAGAAAACTGGCGCGCAATTACGGGTGTTCTCTTCACGGTGTATTATTTGTAAGGAGTTGATTACGTAGTACGGGTTTTCTCTAACAGCGAAACACGTGTAAATAATTTGCAAGAGCGTAATACAAAAAGTATAATAATGTCAATTAACACGTCCGGTAATGGTAATGTTTATTTTGACAGAATAATGTCATATCTAAAGAATGGACAGAAACAAATATACCCCCCTATATTACTATGAGTCAGATTTAATACTAGGAGGAAGTTAAATTGTACGTGGTATATATTATAGGTGCTTTTCACACTGGCAGTCGCCAAGTAGTACGTGTAAATGTATTGTGAAGACAAAAATCAACCACGTATTACATGTTGAACAATTGTCTCATTGTAATTGCCCACTCATACTCGTATATAGGTCTCCCACTGTGGGTTGACGCTTTGCTACTTCCTCCCGATAGGCAAGAGAGGATATAGCGTTAGTCAATGTACGTACGTACGTACGTTAGTAACACCTTTTCATTTTTCAATAACTCATGTATATACTTACTTTGGAGTGGGCGACGTTGTTGTTGTTGTAACCACGTGATCATGCACCTTGATAATGAGTAGATGAAAGTCATGAACAAGCGTGGAAAATCCCGAAGGAATCCCCTTTATTATTTATAACTGACTGTTATGTAAACAAAGGTACGGAAGCTTAAAAGGGACATGCGCAAATTGTTTTCTATGTCGTTCCCACGACATAGCATCTCGTTACCACGATATAACATCTCGTTACCACGACTTAGCTATGTCGTTACCACGACATAGCATCTCGTTCCCACGAGATAGGATCTCGTTACCACGAGTTAGCTATGTCGTTCCCACGAGATAGCATCTCGTTACCACGACATAGCATCTCGTTCCCACGAGGTAGCATCTCGTTACCACGAGTTAGCTATGTCGTTCGCACGACATAGCATCTCGTTCCCTCGAGATAGGTAGCCAATGAAAATGAAGCATAATTACCGCCATTTTAGTCCGACAGCCGATAGCTTAACATTGTTTTGATTAACATAGTTTTGTTATTGGCGATTTTGCTTGTCCATGCCATTCACATCCAGAATCCGGCTAATGACACTCTGTCATCTTTGAGCGTTTTGAGAAATTTGCATAAATTAAAAATGGCCGCCAGACAGTTATAGTATGCCGTGTGAGATATTGAAGTAATTTAAGAGCGTAAAGTGGATTTACTTGACTTATCAGATAAGCGGTCAACATTTTTAATATTCAATTCAATTCACTGTGACATGAAAAAAATCCAAAATGGTCTCACACTCTATATATCAAAGCAAACATGATACTGATATTGGATATATTGCCACAACAAACGCTTTCAGTACGTTCGATATGTTCTTAGACAAGTATCATATAACAATAATGTAAAAGGACTGATAATTAAGTAACTGCATATTAGCGCCATATCGTAGTAAATTGGTATAAATGTATTGGGTTTAGGCATACTCTGTGAACGTTTTCAGTAACTTAGACACATACTTAAATAACTGTGCCAGTAGCAGAAGTCAAAAATGGCCGCCAAATATTTAACAAAAAAGTCACGTTGCCTTATACTGCGCAAATTGCATACTAATTACTGGGGATATTGATTAATTTAAGCATATTTGTATACATATCTCAGGTTTATTGACACATTGAACGTTGTATGTAACTTTGAACTTTCAAATGCAATATTAGACAATTGTGTCAATAGAAAGAAGAAGCCTTAGATGACCACCAGATATAAATTACCTGGCACTGACAATCATAATGTGTAATGATTAAAATATGAAATGTCACGTTGACCTATTACAAAGAAAAAACACATATTTATGTCAATCTTGTGTTCTCTTGTAACCTTGTTATGTAATTAGACACGTGTTGCAATAGCAGAAGTCCAAGACGGCTGCCAAATATATTTTATAGCAATCATCGTTTAATAATTAAGTTATATAATTAAGTTCAGACCAGCTCCATAGGGAGCACACTGTTATAGCAATAGTTTACAAATGTATGTCAATGACGATCGCATAATAATGACATGATTATTAAAATAGATAACACAGTAGAAAAGTGAGACCCATAAGAAACCAACGCAATACATACTTCCTAATAAGCAAATGACATGCGCACCTCGGTGGTCGCAGAACCTTCAACGAGGCACAAACATGCACTCCACGATCAGCGGTGTACGGTCCCAAAACGAAAACAACAGTGCATACACTACATAAACAGTATAACAAATGCAGAGCAAGCACAACAACAACTATTCCCCAATGAACTACTGGTAAAGTAACAGGAAAATCAAATCCCAATGAAGGACAGTACACGGACACATGACAAGAACGATGCCACCTTGGACAGGACAGTGCATAAAACAGAACACTTGGATGGTTGAAACTGAACTGTTTGGCAAACCTCCCGCTTACCTCGCCATCAAGCTTCAAAATGACATCAATATACAAGGCAATCAAAAACGAATAGTATATCATACGATAACGACAAGCTAATTAAAACGAAATACACAGTATACATGAAATAATGAAAGTTAATATTGTAGATATGACTATAAGAAAAGAATAAAATATGATGGAACAAATACTCTAGCCGCAAGGGATGAAAGTCACGTTGTTTAGCATTGTCATATTAGCATATTAAATTTCGTGACTGCTGCATTTCTTATATCCAATGCATTGTACCTTGAATGCTGTCATGTTGTATATATTGGTGTGTACTATGTGTATTGTAGTCTGCAATGACAATAACAGTTATCGTTACCGTGATTTAGTAGTGGCTCAACTGGAATGACTGTCGTATGTATCATTCCACTGTGTATTAATTGTGTCCATACTATAATATTTATTCTACATTATCTCAGTGTGTTTCTCAGAATTATTGAATTTGTGATTAAATTTGATTTCTTTGTTCAGCATTTACGTATGTTAACATGTCATATGCATGCACTCCATATTGAGTTGTATGTAATAAAATCAACTGCACATGCATGTCAGACGTTGAATTCCGACTTGTCATTGAGACCAAGAATGTTATAGAAATATTACATTATCTCATCATACAAATATAATTTGCTCTACATAATCATTAAAAATCTGAATATATATCAATTGTTTGCAGTTTACCAAATGATAAGTGATATTAAAAGGTACATAAATCACCATGTTCGTACCGCCCTTTAGTAGAATGTATGTACCTTTCGCAGAAAAAATAACTTGCCAGAATGTAATAATATCAGTGGGAGTCCTTAGTTGCTATGGGAATAACGCTAATGGGACCGTTGACATATATATATATATATATGTGTTCTCCATTTGTACTAGCTAGGTTAGCCAATTCGCGTGATTTCACAGTGAACTTGTTAAGCATTGAAGCGTTTGGAACCAATGGTATGAAAGAAAACATCTTGCATTCATTCAAATTAGGAAATAATTAATGTTTACTGTAAAGTTCCACCCTACATATTCTTGCCAACGCCCACTATGTAAGTTATAATTACATAATTTGGTGTCAGAATATTGTCAGCATGAATGTTGATGTGAAATGGCAAGACAAGAAGGCTTTCCAAAATAAACTGAATAAGCCAACGTATATAACCAAGTGTACTATTTATAAGTATATGATTTGATTACTAGTAGAATGTACTATATTATTATCCGGCGCCCATTTTTAGACTTATGTTATTCAGCGTTGTCTAATGGTGTATATTAAGTTAAGAAAACAAATGATCATCTTGACTTAATACCAGTGTTTGGTATAATTACATTCTTAGATGTGACATACGAGTCCAATTATATAAGCTAATTGCTACAATAATATCAAAATAGTTGGCGGCCATTTTGGACTAATGCTGTTGAAACAATGATCTAATTGTGTACCTAAGGTACTAAAATCATTATGTATCTAAATACAATATTCGTATGCATATTTGCTCTGATATAGGGTCTGAGTGCAATTATATATGTTTTCTTATGAAGAGATACGATTGCACGTATAATGTATTATAATTATAATTGGCGGCCATTTTTGGAGTTCTGCTATTTAGAAAATTATTCAATTACACAGAAAAGTTACAAAAATAAACATTCATTGTTTCAATAAACCCAAGATTATAAAAAGCATACTCTTTGTTGTGACGAACTAGTAAAATTACGTCAAATGGTTACATTTTGCGGCCATTTTGGATTTTTTCCATAATGCTGTTAAGGAATTGAATTTTAACGTTGCCAATTTCCATCACTATGTCAAATACACCCAGTTTACGCTCTTAAATTGCTGAATTTCCTCATGTTAATGCAACTATATGGCACACTATATCTATTTGACAGCCATCTTGAATTTGTGAAAAATTCTTAAGGGTGACAAGCTTGTCATCAGTTGGATTTCAAAACTAGAAGGTCTGGACATGCAAAGTCAGTAATGAAACAAAACATTTTATTCAAAACAAGGTAAAACCCCAAATCGGCCTTTGGCTGCCGGACTATATTCAACTATGGCTGAAAGAAAAAATGGCGGTAATTATGCTGCATTTTCATTGGCTACCTATGTCGTGGGAACGAGATGCTATGTCGTGGTAACGAGATGCTATCTCGTGGGAACGACATAGCTAACTCGTGGTAACGAGATCCTATCTCGTGGGAACGAGATGCTATGTCGTGGTGACGAGATACTATCTCGTGGGAACGACATAGCTAACTCGTGGTAACGAGATCCTATCTCGTGGGAACGAGATGCTATCTCGAGGGAACGAGATGCTATGTCGTGGTAACGAGATGATATGTCGTGGGAACGACATAGAACAAGAATTGCGCATGTCCCTTTTAAGCAGCCGTACAAAGGCATGTATAATGTATAATATAAATGACAGACGATAATAAGTTGCTGCAGGTCAATTGATGAGTCCAATTATATAAAATACACCTCTATCATATCATAGCCTCGTTTTCGTGTATACAAACTACATGATAAAGTGCATGCATGTCAATATAATAGTGTATCTTGGTACGCAAAATAGACATGTAGTGTGGCTCAGTGGTATCCAAGCGGGAGAATATCCAAACGTTAGCAGAACGTTTGTTCATTTTATCTGGCCGAGACTTCGAACCTCACAAAACGCAATACTTTTGTCGATATCATTCTGTTTTTTTTTATGACTGCTTGCTGGAGAAGGGAATAAGTGAAACGGTGAGGGTTATCACTATTGTTGTTGACCTCAATATGACATGATCTGCGAGAACATACTCCAAGATTCTTCATGTACACACATATGTGCATTTAGTTATTAGTTTTCTAAGTGAGACTAACGTTCTACATGCAATCTATCTCATGCTTAGTTAATGTAATTTGTAAGAGCAACACACATGAAAAAGAAATATATAATAAAATATAAACAAATACAAATATATGTGTATACATGTATGAAAAACTAAGATTCGAACTCACTAGCTACGGCATTGATATCTTCACTGTAACCATAACACTTGATGACAAATCTCAAAAATCAATATTGAAAAGGAATATTGCCACGGGTATATTTTACCTGTCTCACCTATTCTGTGTTTTGTGTATGATCGGTTTGTATGTAAACAAGTAGCAAGCTATCGTCTGCGGACTTATAGGTATTTCCCTGTTTATTATGGCGCGTCGCTATAATCATGATCGATATATTGCTATTGACAAACCAGTATCGATATATTTTCTAAATAACGCCTTGATAAAGTGGTAGAATTATACATAAATCCTTGGCTGAATTAACTTGATATGAATACGGCATTACATCCTAGTTTGTATATACGTATCTGGTTTACTTAGTTAGTTGTAATACTGTTGTATACAGATACTGAAGGTACTGATTATGCAAGGTCAGATACGAATAAGCATTGCACCAAATCGCAACTGTCGTTGCCACTGATTGTCTCAACCCTTAGACCGCTATTCGCAACAATTGTCGTCTGCTGTTGCTTTTATATCTTGCCTTATTTCTCAATAAAAACATGGTTTTGACAGCACTTCAGAATCATTTCCAATGGAAATGATTCTAAAGTGCTATCAAAGCATGTTGTAAATTATTCTAAAGTGCTGTCAAAGCATGTTTTTGGTGATACAAATGGAAAATAGAAAATAAACAGCATACAACAACAAAAATTAATAAATTATACTAAAGTGCTGTCAAAGCGGCATGTGTTTGATGATCAAAAACGGAAAATAGAAAATAAACAGCAGAAGACAAAACATTTAGATAGCGGTGTACATGGTGTAAGGGTTAACGAGGATACGCCCAGTGACAATGGCGATTCCATAGCTTGTATACACATGGTTGTCAGTGAATATCGCAGATTCATGGTGATACATATATAATAGTCTCTTATAATTCTTAGTCGGAAAGACAATGTACTGTGTTTATTGTTTTACAAATATAATATTTGTTGATATGTAGATTGATGAGACGTTAAATAAATAAATCAAATAAATACATAAATTGTGTCTAGTTAGTTAGCTTTATATTTAAGGGTGGGAATTGGCTGTAAAACCTTCCATGCCCGGTATTTATTGCATACACTGGCTTTTCACAGTTTAATACCACAGTGTAATACAATCATAATGCACTAGTGTAGTAAAACTCTCATAGTACACTAGTGTAATACAACTCATAATACGCGAGTGTAATCATATTACACTAGTAATACAACTCATAATACACTAGTGTAATAAAACACATAATACACTAGTGTAATACAACTCATAATACGCGAATGTAATCATAATACACTAGTAATACAACTCATAATACACTAGTGTAATAAAACACATACTACACTAGTGTAATACAACTCATAATACGCGAGTGTAATCATAACACACTAGTAATACAACTAATAATACACTAGTGTAATAAAACACATACTACACTAGTGTACTACAACTCATAATACGCGAGTGTAATCATAACACACTAGTAATACAACTCATAATACACTAGTAATACAACTAATAATACACTAGTGTAATAAAACACATACTACACTAGTGTAATACAACTCATAATACGCGAGTGTAATCATAACACACTAGTAATACAACTCATAATACACTAGTGTAATAAAACACATACTACACTAGTGTAATACAACTCATAATACGCGAGTGTAATCATAACACACTAGTAATACAACTCATAATACACTAGTGTAATAAAACACATACTACACTAGTGTAATACAACTCATAATACGCGAGTGTAATCATAATACACTAGTGTAATACAACTCATAATACGCGAGTGTAATCATAATACACTAGTAATAAAACACATACTACACTAGTGTAATACAACTCATAATACGCGAGTGTAATCATAATACACTAGTGTAATACAACTCATAATACGCGAGTGTAATCATAATACACTAGTAATATAACTCATAATACACTAGTGTAATAAAACACATAATACACTAGTGTAATACAACTCATAATACGCGAGTGTAATCATAATACACTATCAATAAAAGTCATAATACATTAGTGTAATAAAACTATCATGATACATTAGTGTAATAAAACACATAATACACTAGTTTAATAAAGCTCTCATAATACACTAGTGTAATAAAACTCATAACACACGAGTGTAATCATAAAATACTAGTGTAATACATATACAATGCGCCCGCTACAGAAAACATGTTAGATAATCAATATAGCTTCAAATTATGACGATGTGCTTATGCAATAAATAGACTCTTAACATTTGTGATGATGTGTAGATCCAGATCAGCCTGTGCGTCCGCAGTCTGACCAGGATCTGCACTGTTCGCCATTCCATCAATGAGACACCCGGCATGCTTCGTATAAGCACTATATATCGTTATCAAGTAGCATGAGTGTGCTATTTGATCAGGAGCTACGCTGGTCACAAATCCCATAAGCCCCATTTCTCCAGTCACAGCCACATTTGATCTGTCTCTGGTGTTACCTCCATTTTCTATTTGATCAGGAGCTACGCATCACCGATATTGATTTCGAAAAAAAACACTTGCACATATCTAATTTTATGACATAAAATGGGCTTTCGCACTTATATTAACACAGTGTAATAAATATGCAAATGAGACCACTACAAACAACATGCCGGGTGATCAGTACAGTTTCAATAGAATCTAACATTTGTGTTGATTTAATAGGATATTTATTAAACTCGTTGACTGATGTCATAAGAAACGAGGCATAGCCTCGTTTCTTATGAAATCAGTAAACTCGTTTAATAAATATCACAATAAATCACCACGCATGTAAAGGTACATGCCCACTCAGTAGACACAAACTGTTCTTTCTATCAGATACATCATCTGGGACATTTCTGGCAAAATAAACGTTCATTCACCATTACCCCACGTATTGATTGACATTATTATATCAGACGTATCTTTTCACACTGATATCAGGGGCGATAACCGTGTTTTCTTAAAATGTTAACAGACATTACTAGTTATACTCCGTATTTATTTTTTGATGTGCAATTATCATACTTTATAATCTGTCGAAAATATATTTTTTTCAGGTGACGCATTTAATTAGTTCATGCGGCATTCAATTAAATTCAATCAACTGTCCGACATCAATTGTAGAATATAATTATATATTGTATCATTTATAAAATCAATATCTAAACAAAGCTAAATATTGGCGTAATTGGAGGTAATTCCAAAGACGGGACAATCTGTAAACAGTGGCTGAATGCATTTATTTTGCAATTTCAAAACAACCCGTTGGTCGAGTGTTTTATCTGCCAAAAAAGTAGTGTAGATTACGCTTGTTCTTGGACAAAAGAAGCTCGTGTACATATAGAGAATAGTAGGTTAGTGCCGTGAATGGGAAAAAATATCTGGCAAGGCTCATGAAACGGGATGGGCGAGGCTCTGCCGAGCACATCCCGTTTCCGTGCCGCGCCAGATATGTTTTACCATTCACGGCACTAACCTATTATTCTATTTATCCCGTCAACACCTTCAAATGGCTGTCAAATGCAAAAATTGTATTGACTGGATATCAAAAATGTTTCACGGCGCCGTGTTTCACGGCACATACGCACTGTGTTGACGGGATAAATATATATATCCAGCCGTTCTTGGAATTACTGAACGAAGTTGGCAGAGGCTCGCGGATTACTCCAGGTTACGATTGTTCGGACAAAAGAAGCTCGAGTACATATATATAACCAGCCGTTCTTGGAATTACTGAACGAAGTTGGCAGAGGCTCGCGGATACTCCCGGCCTCTCCCTGTTCACACAAACAAAACATTACCGCACATTTCTAAATGTTAAGTTGAGCTGTTACGAACAGATGGGGGGTCACAATTTTATAACGTCAATTTCCGATTTATTGCACAACTTCCGAATTGTTTGTGGAACAGACTGGTAGATCGTGAACGGATCAACAATTGAGGACACTGCACACTTTTGTGCGACCCGTGCTCTATATTTCATCAAACTCGGTGGAATAATAAGAACATTATGATAAAAATAATACCCAAGTCATTTGAATGAGTGATATCACCTATTCGAATGAGTGATATCACCCTTTCGAATGGGTGATATTACTGATTAAAAATGAAATGGTGATATCTCCAATTCGAATGAGTGATATCATCTTTCCTAAAAGGTGATATCACCCATTCGAATAGGTGATATCACTCATTCGAATGGGTGATATTACCTTTTCGTGTTATCACCTATTTAAAAGGATGATGGTATTAAAGTCCTAAACGGCGCCCCATACCCATTCAGAAACAAATAGGTGACATCATCAATTCGAATAGGTGGTATCAATTGTAAACATTGGAACACGGTTAACGGACCATTATCTTTTAAGCAGGAAGCGAACCTAAACTACACAGTATGTTGATGTATAATTATAATATTATTAGCATTGCCAGTAATTAACCCTTTAACACCTAAGTAACTGAAATGGAATTGAAATGTTACTTTTGCAACCAATCCAACTGGGACAAAATTATTTTCAGACTAGTCCATTTATGAAAAGTGGGTGTTTTTGTTGTCAAAAATATGAAAATTACTTGCAAAAAGTGCAGATCCTGATCAGACGGCTCATCACGAGCCGACTCATTTGGATATACACTGTTTGCCAATACCACTATACAGGCATGTGGTGTTGAAAGGGTTAATCTATACTATTATATGTTACAAAACTGTACACGGAAGATTTGGATGTTTGTCTACTGTATAACATGAATTAGTTGAAAAGGAATATTTACTACAGGACATTAAGCTGATCACACCCTTAAAAAGGTATGAATTATAATTTATTCAACTATCATTTTGAAATACGCGATTAGATTTCTATGAGCAGCTAAAACCTTCATATTTGTATACTGTAACGTCAAGTTTCTATACGACTACTAATTGATACTATAATTGATAATATGTTGGCACGGAAATAGTTTTCAGGGAGTCTACCCGTAAGTTTCCAAGTACAGGAAACTAATTATAAGATTTGTCTGTTCAGGCCTCGACAAGACACTCGTCCACTCGTATAGCCGAGTGAATTTTCTATCTGGACGATTGGCAATTTGAAGAGACTGTGCGGCATAAATATTAAACATATATGAATTTACGAGTTGAAATCTAAGGAGCCCCGCAGAGGACGTATAATTCTTTATGGTATTAATTCGTTCCCACGAAATAACAATTGGTTCCCTCAATTTAACAATTCGTTTCCACTAATTAACAATTCGTTCCCTCAATTTAACAATTATTTCCCACGAAATAACAATTCGCTCCCACGGGAACGAATTGTTAATTGGCGGGAACGAATTGTTATATCGTGGGAACGAATTGTTAATTCAAGGTAACGAATTGTTAAATTGATGGAACGAATTGTTATTTCGTGGGAACGAATTGTTAATTCGAGGGAACGAATTGTTATATCGTGGGAACGAATTGTTAATTCGAGGGAACAAATTATTAAATTGAGGGAACGAATTTTTATTTCGTGGGAACGAATTAATAAAAAAAATAATCCATGCTCCCTGAGGGACTCGTAGAAATCCAATCTGGGCGAGTGGAAAATTAAGAATTTGTGAAGGCCTGCTATTATCTAATATCATATTGAGGCGACCAGAAGCGCAGCGTTTCAGTCAAGTGATACCAAAGCACATCATATGTATACTACTGACTGACCGTTCCAAGTTCGTATCCTTGCTGCATCGTCTTTGTATCAACGTATTCCTGTGATCTTTATGTGGAGGGAAGGGGGAGGGGGAGGGGCGCTGGGGTCGGGCGCAGTATTATTTATTACCCAACTCCCTATATTTAAGGAATAAAACCATGGGCTGCTGCTTTTACTGTAGCATCAACAACATTTGGTCTGTTTAACGTGCGTGGTGTCCGAAACCATAAACACAATACGTTGAATGGGCGTTTCCATTATGAATTTAAGGACAGTGTAAATAAGTTGTTACTGCGCAGGTGTGACTAATTCTCTAATTTCATCCCTGAAACTCACGACGTCATGATTTGTGTCGAATGGAATGATGATTAACGGCCCATCAACACAAAATAGTTTAATTTAGGGCCAAGCAATTTAGATGAAGAAGAACATAATAGTAAAATAGTATGTTAGATGTGGTAGGCCGAAGTTTACGTTATAAACTTCAACGTAATTGTGATCGGTCAGTTGATGGGCCCCGACCCAAATGCACATTCTTTGTGCCACATACTGTGTATTAAAGGTTGCGTAATAAATCAGTTAGTTCATGGTAATTAGGGGAACTGTCAAAATATATTTTGTCGTTCGGTGCTGTGGACGACCCGATGCACTAGTACCTCGGGTCGTCCACATCACCTCGGGGAAATAGTTTTTACTGTATAATGTTACTTATTCCTTATGTGTTTATTTTATTGCGGTCGTACATCCTTCATTTTAGAGTACACCCCGGTGCCTGTAGAAGACTGTCTTATTAGCCTTGCCTATTCTGCATGTAGATTACATGTCTAGTGTCTTTTGATATTATGTTTATCAGGCAATGTTAGGAAACGCGTAGGACCTCAGAGGCTGGCATTCTATTTACACAACCGCGTTAACTGCGTTACTCTTGCCCAGATATCACCGTTTATGAAAATCGTTTGGCAATCTCAACTCGCAATCAAGCAGTTTGATTGGCTGATCCTGAACTATAGCACAGCTCAGCCATGGACTGAGCTGTGCTATAGCGCAGACTCTTAGGTAATAAAGTTGTTTGGTTGCAAGCACAATATTCAAGTATTTTGAAATAAAAAAAAAACAACATGACATATGGAAGGTCATATCCGCCATAATTATATTTGGCTTGATGCTTGCTGGCTGATGATATTTTAAGTTCTACCCGTCTTATTACAATTATATGTGGCTTGATGCTTGCTGGCTGATGACATTCTAAATTATATCCGTCTTATATTATTACATTTCTATGTATGTGGCTTGATGCCTTATTCATTCGTACTGTTTCAATACGTTTGTGTTGATTACATTATCAGTTGCTTGATACTTCATTGGTAGTGACATCCGGGTTCCATTATTGATTATTGATCGCTGTTTTGCTATGCTCTATGTTAGCTCGCTAAGCCACGCCCATTGACAACAATAATTGCAACAGTAATTTGGGAACAACCATTATGACGCTAGGTGAGCTGCAAAAACTTAAAATAGTTCTCCCTAAAATTATTTAATATGCTGGTACCTGTCCTACAATGCGTTGCTCTCTAAAATGTTTCTATGTCCTTAACGGTGTTGATGTAGAGTGATGCCGCCTTTTCTGTTGCGCCATGTTTAGGTTAAAAGACACCAAATAGTTTTACTGTATCATTTAACCCAATCCCAGCCAGTCTTTCCTACTATCACTATTCCTACTATCACCTCGTCATGTCCCCCAATATTGTTTACATTATTTGGCCACGGAAACTCTGTTTATATCTCGTGACCAATATGCTCAGTGTTTTATTTTAAATTCTTCAAATATGCTGAAACTGGTGTAAATTTCTCAAACCTTAAACCTAGAGTGCTACATGCGATGTTATAATATAGGGAGACATGTTTTTTTATTCTTTCAATCGGACTTTTTTTCTGGCAAAATGAACATTAATTTACCATTACATGTACCATGCGTACTAATTGACATTATTATACTTTTTATATCAAACGAGAAATGCCAGTTTGATATCAGGGGCGATAACCGTGTTTCCTTAAAATGATAACGGAAGCAACTATTTATTCCATTTATTTATTTTTTGATGTGCAATATCATACTTTATGATATGTCTATAAAAATATTTATTCAGCATGTAGTTGATATAAATAATTTAAAAATATTGCATCATTTGCATATGGAACTAGCTTGATACCACCGCGTGTCTCTATGAGTACATTAAAGATTACTAAATAATTATATCTGTGTATCTGGCACTCGTAATTTTTAAAAGTGGTGGACTAGTTGCAATTATACATTTATTTAATTTAATTTTCATAAAGAAACATTTGTACCTACTAGATGGGACCCCAGCTTCAACAATAATTAAATCTATATTTTAATTAGTCAAGATCCAGAGCAGAATAAGTGAAGGTTATTGGAAAATAGGTCCCACAACATCCTTAAGAAAAATTAAAGTAGCGGAGAATAGCAAAATGTGTGGTAACGGGTTAGTGTTTTAGGGAAAATCAATGGTGGTGGGCCACCTTAGTCTGATCCCTGACGGTTATTGGTTTGCATCGGTAACGGGCAAGTTTGACAGTCAACCTGTGTAAGTTACCATATGTGTAACTTATTATAAAAATGTGATTGTTTTCAATTACGTACATATGTAAGTTAATTATGAGGATACATTTATGTACAAAACACATTAGTAAGTCAAACACCATATACGTATGCAATTTAGTTAATATAGTTTTGAACATAATAAATGGTGCGAAATCGTCAAGGGGGTAAATAGTAGTCCAGTATGAACAAAATCGTGCTGGTGTTTTGAGGTTACTGACACAGTTTGCTTGCAAATCTTGATCCATTACTACCCAGTTTCACTTGAGGTACGTGTGGGGGGTGTTGGTCATGTGATGTAAACAGAGTTTGCGTGGCCAATACAAATGTAAACAATATTGGGGGACATGACGAGGTTGGATTTTTCTTTCTTAGGAGTAAGTGAACCTAAGTGAACAGACCGGCTGCATGTCATGTACAAGTAGGTCCCACAACATCCATACAGCCAATCAGATGTCGGACTATAATTTATTAGCGGGACAATTACTTGAGGTTAGACACCACCAAATAGTTTTACTATATAATTTAACCGAATGCCATCCAATAAGGCCAGTCTCTCATACTTTCACTATTCGTATGGATGCTGTGGGGCCCACTTGTACATGACCTGCAGCCAGTCTGTACTGATACTGCATGAACTAAACAACAGGTTCACTTACTCCTAAGAAAGAAAAATCCAACCTTGTCATATCCTCCAATATTGTGTACATATTTTGGCCACGGAAACTCCGTTTACATCAAGTGACGAACAGGTTCAGTGTTTTCTTTTAAATGCTACAAATATGCTGAAAACTGGTGTTAAAGGCACCACAAAATGTTCCTCAAGTGAAACTGGGTAGTAATGGATCAAGATTTGCAAGCAAACGGTGTATGTGACCTCAAAACACCCGCACTATTTATTTTATACCGGACTACTTTTACATATTTTATGCTAACAAATTGTCAAATATACACTAGTTTTTTTTTAAAATAACGGTGATTTGTTATTACAGTGACGTCATTCGGTAACGTCATGTGACACCATTAGACCAATAAAACGATAGTTTTTAATTCGTTGAAACCCGGATATTCGCATCAGATCAGCCCGATACATTGTTATCAGCCACTATGTATTCGGCCAATACAAAGCTTGTTACATGATAAATGTCATTCAATGGTTACGTCTTTGTTTACCAGGGCTCTTCAGGGAGCCGTTTCACTAAACTTAGTACGACTAAAATGTTCGTAAGTGCAAAATTATGATAGTCTGTAAAATACCACATTAACAATGTTTTCTTGTAAACAATTATTGGATTTACATTTATTGAGCATAGGCTGCATATGCAGCCGATGCTCGATAAATGTAAATCCAATAATTAAAATTTCCAGACGATCCTAAATTTGCACTTACGAACATTTTAGTCGTACGAAGTTTACTGAAACGGGCACCAGGCTCCGTTGGCTATACTATTTTAGTTCGTATGGGACAATGTTACTATTCAACATATCGATAGTTGAGCCAAGTGTATGGGGTATTTCAATTAATTGCTAAAAGTAGCATTCCCTTACTAAATGCTAAGTAAGTTGTGCGTGGCTAATAGGCTAAATAGGCTAAGTGTATATATGCATGTAGATACACATAAAACATAGTACACAGATGAAGACTATCGGAGACAAAAGTATGCGCGCTTCAATGTACATATAATACTAAAATATATATATCTTGATAGCTGTCAATTACTAAATACAAGCCCCAGATAAATTTTGTATCTAAAGAGCATTATACCCCCATATTTCAAATTCAATGCGTATTTTACTTTTACAAATGTATTATTTATTTCCTTCATTATTAAATAGGGAATAAACTAAGTACATTTTAAACTTAATGACAGTATTTTCACTACTCAATTTGAAAAGCAATGCATATTTCACATTGCTGTGAATATTTGGTACTCCCACTTTTGATAATCAATGTGTATTCTGCTAAAATAAGCACGTACAATACGCCGATACGTGTATTATCTGGAGGTCTGATTAATAAAATGTTTTCCTTATAGAAACACAAACCACATGGGTCCGCTACGATTGATACTAGTGCTCCTATGCGTGTACGGGAGTTGCCCGTATATTGGGGCAGGTCTTGCGTCAACGTGGGATTTCTGCAACTGTGAATGGGGCGACTGGAAGGCTTGGTCCGACTGTAATAGCACTTGCTTTGGATCACGAGAACGCACACGCGGTGTATGGGTGAGAGACATTCCAGAATGTACCGAGTTTACCGACTGCGCGTCTAGGGACATGGGCATTGAAGAGGACGACTGTAATGACGTATGTCATAACGGGGGAACAGCGACGTCACGGTCGTGGCAACCATGTGACTGCCAGCCTGCCAACTACGGCGACTGCTGTGAAAATCGTAAGTGCATTCGTGCATAGACATGTAGAACACAAAGCTCCAGGTAAGACTTTGTGTCTAAAGAGTATAATACTCTTTAATAAGTGAATTTTCAACTGCGTATTCCCTACATTTTGTTTTTGTAAAAACATGTGATAAATTTGCAAACATAAAAAAATGCCTTGAATTTGAAATCGTACCACACGATTTACAAATCATTGCGTTTTGTTTTCAAATAGATGACGGAATTTACCACATGTTTTTGCAAAACAAAACTATAGGGACTAGATGTTTAAAAAGCCAACACGGTTGACAATTAACTTGTTTGAGCTGCGAAAATCAAACAGTCGCAGCCCAAATAAGTGCATTTTCAACTTAATTAGAGCATTTTTACTCATCAGTTTGAAAGTCAATGCGGATCTTCCAATTGTAGCGAGCTTTCGTACTCCTTCTTTTGAAAATAAATGCGTATTCAGCTAAACTAATTTCGTAAAATACACCAATACTTGCCTTATCTGGAGTTCGGATGTAGTAGAACATCGTACATGTACATGAGTGACGTTTTAGTAGTATATTGCCGAGATTAGGTTTCATCTCGTTTCTTATAAACTCCGTGAACGAGTTTAATACATGTAGCTATCGTATTAAATCAACACAAATGTTAAAGGTACATACCCACTCAGTAGGCACAAAATGTTCTTTATAGGAATAAAATAAGTGTATAATTGTGTCACTATTCCATCAGTTCTAAAAATAAATTATCAGTGCCCGCTATACAGATATAATAATTTAGTAATATTTATTGCTTACCCTAGTTTCTCGACCAATGAGAGAACAACATTTCGTCCCAATTGGTAGCATTGCGACGCTTTCGCCGATATCTATTAAATTAATCATTAAATGTTCAGCCGCTATATTTATAACTGAGTTTCTGGTTGTCATCAGCTCACAAGACGCAAAGCGTATTACCGCTAGACCAGTCAGCCTATATCAATTTGCAGTCCAACCTTAACAAAATTGCAACAGAAACTATTTTACTTGCATATGTGTCTGTGAAGTGTTTATGACAACATACTAAAAGTCTAGAAAAATCGAAGCAGGGGAAACAAGCTTAATTTGCATAAATCCAAGATGGCCGTCGTATACAGATATATCGCGCTACTTTTGTCATATTATCATTTGTAAATATTTGTTGGCACAATGTACAGTGCTCAAATACATAGTTAAAGGTAAACACCTCTGATAATGATACTATATATGAATTGAATTGCTCTGTCATTGACATTAAAATTCAAAATGGCCGCCAAAATTGCATGTGCACGAAAAACTCGCTCATTCACAACAAATTGCAAACATAACATCTCAGGTGGAGACTCGTTATCTCAATGTGTAATATCACATATTTCCTGCGTAAACTATGCTACAAGTAGTTTTAAATAGAGATAATTAGCTCTACAAATCAATTCACTCACCTCAGTTTGATTGTCCATTTGTATTAATATGTCAGTTGGGTTATAAGTCTACTCAATAGGTCGGACTAACTGAGGTTTGTAAAGTTAGTGCATGCCACACCTCTGCATTTGCCGCATCCTGTGGAACATCCAAGTCCATGTTTTCTGGATGTACAACGTTTTGTATCGCACTTCAGTTTACAGCTACACCTGATAGTCTTCAGGAGACTTTCGGAAGCAGGTGGAAAATATGTATGTCTAGGAAGTATCTTGTTTTACAACAAACCATCCACATTCCTGTGGTGCCAGTTCATCTGTGAATCAATCCAGTCAGGTACTCCCTCATACTGTGGTATTTCGCTGCTGCTGATGTAGGTGGCAGTGTATGCACCTGTACACACGTTGTATTGCCGAAACGTTGATAGTAAATTTTCTGGATCGAAGTGTATCTAGTCCTCCTGATATAACCCCACCGTAAATCCCTCTAAGTACACTCTCACCAGCTTGCACTACACCATCCTTTGCGCTGCTATCAATGAACACTTCTGCACATGCACTTAAATGTTCTTCATTAATTACTTTCGTCAGTGCATGCCCCTTACATATACCGAAGAGCCGTGATGCAGTGTCACACCCTGTAATCTACATATGTCTGTCAGATGCCAGGACATCTAGAACCCAGTTGCCATGGAATACGTATAATATAGATCCACAAACAATCACATGCTTTACGTTTTCGTTTTCCATCTCAATGTTGCAACAGTTTCCCATGGCCCATATTGCATCTGCTAACGCTGTTGTTTTTGTGTCTGTCTTAGAAAACCCGATGAATCAAATATAGATGACAGGATACTGAACAGTTCGTATTTAAATACGTGTGACATGTCACATCCGATCCACTGAAAACTACTGTAGGTCGTTGGAAAACCAACTGTGGATAGACATTAATTGCTTCACTGTCTACTTTTACTGAAGGTTTTGTGTTACGTGTCACTGCTTTGTGTGATCGTTTGAACGAATAATCCATTACAGTATTGCTAAACATTTTGTTTAGTACATTCGACACAGTTTATTTTGCCCTGTCGATATTTGTTGAGGAATCAGATGACACGCTGGTTTCTATATTTCGCAACAAATGATCTTCGTTGAACGGATTTCTTTCAAGAAGAAATAATGAGAATGTTTCAATGCGTGTCTTTGTAGTCTCTCGCTTTGGTTTGCTTGACCACATTCAATGTGTTGGCCACTTGTGTGATACTGATTTTAACAGAACTCCTGTATGCCACTGTTTACTTCTGCGCATGAAAATAATAAACTAACCATTCTGCTTGCTGTGATTTTGTCATGCCTTCGCCTCTAGTCATATGTCAAGTTGCATTTACACTTCTTAAGACGGATTCAATGACGAGGTAAGCGCATATAAGCCTGCCCATTACCGGGCGCTCCTACAAACAGCATGATGTCCTGATCTGACAGTTTGATGTAGTTTGTTGTTGGTAGTCTCGGTCTTGCATCATTTGTACATACGCTGATTTCAGATTTTGATTGTGGCCTGTGGCAGCGAAGAAGGGAAGCATTATAAGCAATAGTGTATACAATTAAGTGCCCTATCACATGATCGCTCTGCTTTTATAAATGTTCTTAAATATGTATATCATTTCCATATACTGAAGTCAAAGTGCTGCTATTCGATATTCTTTTAATGACTATTATCCTTCAGAGAAACGTGAATAAGATCACTTTTAACAAAAGACTGAACAGTAAGATTAACGGACAGAAGAACGTCGTATATTTTGCTAACTTTAGTAAAGTCGCCATGGGCTTCAGCACTATAATTAGCTAGCGTGATATGTCCGATCACTTTTCACTTCGAGCAGGTCCTTCATTTACGACGGATTCAATTATCAAACCATTTCTGTCATATGTCCGGCTCCGTGAGACGAGGATTTAATTCAAAGCGTTGTCTACTAGCAAATGCCCCATGACCGCTGGTGTTGCTGCTTTTCCGTTCAGCATTTGGCAGCAGTTCCGAGAGACCAGATCCTGCATCAGCTGAACAATACATCCCAGGAAGCTCATGATTGTTTGAAATCAACCTAATCATAATACGATATCACGCAAACAGCTGCTGGCCGTTTCATTTATAATCACGATGAGAGCCTTCCAGTACAGCGGTTAATCAGAGGTAATTACCGGATTAACACCATATTTCAATGCATGACCACATACAAATTTCAAAATTATGTATATACACATATGTCTTGGTTCGAAAACATTTTGACCGGTTGGTTCAAAGAGCCAAAAGGTTACAATGGTTTAGTTTTCAGAACCAGTTAGCAAACGAGGCAACAGGTAGCCAGTCTGAATTTTGGAAGACCATTGGTAAAATTGGCATTGGTCATGGTAAATCTAAAGGTATACCGATGGAGGTGGTACTTGATAATGGAGGCATTGGTAATGAAGTTACTGTGGTGTTGGACAAGTGGAAACTTGATTTTAGTCATCTTCTAAACGCGGGGCAATTTGCTGATATGTCAATTTATGTGAATGATCTGATCAACGACACATCTGAACCTATGTTCAATGATAATATTACACTGTTAGAAGTAAAACAAGCTGTAGATCATGCAAAGCGAGGTAAAGCGTGTGGTGATGATCAGATCCCTTCTGAAGTCTTATGTAATGACACCAGTATAATGTTCTTACATATACTATTTAATGTTTGTTTTAGCCAAAGTAAAATGCCCACTGTTTGGGGTCACAGTATCATTAACCCAATTCCCAAATCAAGTACCACAGATCCTAGGGACCCATTATCTTATCGTGGCATATCGTTAACTTGTTGCATGTACAAGTTGTATTGCTTTATTTTAAATGAAAGACTATCGCGATGGGCGGAGGCCAATGATAAAATATGTGATGAGCAGAATGGTTTCAGAAAACGTCGAAGCACCATTGATCACGTGGCCTCATTAACAAACATTATTGATGTGCGTAAGAAGCGTAAGCTGTCAACATTCTGCGCATTCATAGATTTTAAAAAGGCATATGACATTGTAAATAGAAATATGTTGTGGAATAGACTAGATGAAATAGGTGTCAGTGGCAAACTATTTGGAGCTGTAACATCATTGTACAGTTCTGTATCGTCATGTGTGCGTGTGAATGGTTTTAAAACTGATAGTTTCAATGTCACTACTGGATTGAGACAAGGATGTAGTCTATCACCTTTATTATTCAATCTTTATATTAATGATCTTGCACTGAAAATGGCTGCTCTGGGAAAAGGTGTCCGTGTAGGAGATGAACTTGTTGCCATTTTATTATATGCTGATGATATTGTCTTAATTGCAGATAATGAACGTGACTTACAATGTATGCTGGATTTGTTTGTATGACTGGAGCAAAGCCAATTATATGTGTGTTAATAGTAATAAAAGTAACATTGTACATTTTAGACCAAAATCCGCATCGAGAAGCGCACATACTTTTTTATGTGGTGATACAAGTTTAAACACTGTTGATAAATATACATATCTTGGACTTGTACTAGATGAAGATCTTGACTATAATGTTACTGCCAAAATGGTTGCACAGAGTGCAGGCAGAGCCCTCGGTCTTATCATTGCAAAGTCTAAGTACATTGGCGGTATGCCGTATGATGTTTTCAATAAACTGTATGATTCAATAGTATGGCCTGTTATAGCTTATGGGGCAACTGTATGGGGATATAGATCATTCTCATGTATCGATGCTGTACAGTATAGAGCTATGCGTTTTTATATGGGCGTGGGAAAGTATACACCCAGTGCTGCTGTCTCCGGTGATATTGCATGGTTACCAGCTATCATCCGACAGTGGAAATGTATTGCCAACCTCTGGAGTCGTTGTGTAAATATGAGTGTAAACATAATTAATAAGAGAATTTTTAATTGGTGTCATAGCGTTAATAGCAGGCAGTGTCAAAATTGGTGTTATACTGTTATCAAACATTTTAATAATTTGCAACTTAATCAATACTTAAATGTTGATACATTTATTGCTAAAACGGCACTTTTAGGAGATCTAGTTACGACAATGATGCACAAATACGTTGTTGAATGGCATGACCGTATTAACAGTAATAGCAGCATACGGGTCAAGGGGGTAATAAACTCAGGTCTTATTGTAAGTTCAAAAATAACTTCAAAACAGAAGCTTATTGCAAGCTCTTGATTCCATTTAAGCACAGATCAGCTTTTGCCAAGTTTCGCTGTGGGGTTGCTCCCATTAGACTGGAAACCGGACGATACGAAAATATTGCCCTGGATGAAAGGCTGTGTATATTTTGCAATGCTAATACTGTGGAAACGGAAAAGCATGTGCTTTTAGAATGTGATTTGTACAGTGATCTTAGAACTGTATTGTTCGATAAAGCTTGCAACATTGTTCCGGATTTCTTGAACTTGTGTGATATCGATAAGTTTGTAATCTTATTTGCTAATAGTGATATCATGAAAGAATGTGCCAAAACTTGTTTCAATATTTTAAAAAGAAGGTGTGGTTTTCTTTATAGATGATCAATATACCGTACGTTAGGTCTTATTCATTTAACCATGTCTTATAGTGTAGATATTGTACTATATTCATGAATGATTGTGTCTATGTTTATCAGTGTTTTAGTGTACGGGTACGTCATAGTCATGATACACGCAGTAGGTTGCATGTAGTTTGTGCATGTGCGTCCAGATACTCGTGGCACGAACACGTTAGATAACTGTATGTACATATTACCCATGTATTCATATTCATGTTTTATGTGGCAAAACACATGTTTTATAGTGAGTGTAGTCTCTTGTAATTCTTATAGAATGGCGATGTACTATTTTACTGTGTCTATATTGTATTATCTTATGTGTGTACATTGATGAGACTTTAATAAACAAATATATATATATATGCACACGACAT
>CM055268.1:103874001-103965744 GCA_029237695.1 Conchocele bisecta | reverse complement strand
CTTCGGAATTGTTCACTCCAACGAGTCATTTTCTGGAAGCACCTACATGTACCTTGTCGCAGCGCATATTTTCGCCGATAAAGAGTTCGAAAATATACACAATATATTGAGTAAATCCAACATAGAAATAGTATGCCCAAAATGTTTGATATGTTAATTTTGAAACCAACCCAAACCTCACAAAATGATTTTCAGATTGGTCCATTTATGAAAAGGGGGTGTTTTTGCTCTCAAAAATATCAAAATTACTTGAGAAAGAAAATGCAGATCCTGACGAGACGGCTCGTTTCGAGCCGGATCATCTGGATCTACATTTTTACCAATAACACTATACAGGCCTGTGGTGTTGAAAGGGTTAAACAGAAGCATACATCGAGTAATCACATCAAATTCAACCGGAACGAAGGTGCGCTGTAACACTACTGCAACAACGTTGACATCTATTTCATTTACTGATATGCAAACACGATATTGGTAAAATGCGGATACTTGATAAGGGAGATAATTCCAGAATCGAACACTATAATGGTCAGCACTCTTTGATACCTTATTACCAGACTGATGAAATATATATAGTAGTAATTCTTTATATAATCTTTTTTTTAATAACTTGTTTTATTGGACTCTAGCCTCAAAGGTATAGGCCTATATATAACATTGTGGATAATTCTCAAATATTCAGTGCACTTCTTCATAGTCCAGAAAGTTCTACTTAGCTATGAATAAAATAAACCAAAATGTTCATGAATAGACTTCTACGTATCTATTCTTCATAGTCCAGAAAGTTCTACTTAGCTATGAATAAAATAAACCAAAATGTTCATGAATAGACTTCTACGTATCTATAACTAAGTATTTCTAGAGAGCTCTAGAAATTTAAAAGTGCAACTACATAATAAATAATACTGACTTCATTCAATGTAACAGACGTATATCTCATTCTCATTACATGATGTTTATCAATAAAACAAAAGATCATGTACACAAATAGAGCTATTTAAATGCATGTTAATGAATACATGGGAAAATTAAATACAAATGTACATATCAGCTATACAAACATAAATCAGTATATTATATTATTTCATATCACGCTATCAGCAGGATTAGGCAAGTCAACATGGAACTACACCAATAAAAACTCCAAAACAGCAGCAACACCGTTTACAAAGTCGTGCTATATAACACAGTATTGTATTCGTACAAACGCAGGATATATGCGAGATAACAAACATTTTAAACCCATTATCACTTACAAGAGTGTGCTAATCGGTCTGGAAATACACTCGTAAAAGGATTAACAAATCCCATTCATAGCTCGCAAATTGTAATAACAGCGCATTTTCAAAGGCTAATTTAAAATCTTTCCGCAATTTACGTTTGTATTGAATCGTCTATTAGAATTCACAATCAATATCAACATTCTGGACGTTACATAATTCTTGGTCATCATTACAAATCGAACCGAACTCTACTGACGACAGTTTGTCCATGTATAACTGTTTCATGTTCGTGGTGGCGTCGTCATCGTCACATGAAGGGAACGAGTACTGCGTATATTCTGCGTGGTAAGCAATGGCGTCGTTTACACTGAATACCTCCACTGTAAATATGATGGCAAATTACAAGACAAAGTCAACAAATTACAAGACAAAGTCAAGAGATACAAGATAATGACCGAACATGACTACTAGAAAAACATATACAAGACAAACGACCAGTAGATGCATCACCTAAACGTGGATGAATACATTGTATAATTAACCCTGTCATATTGTGAATGTGATTTAATGCTAATTCGCTCGTGTTTCTCCCTATGTTTATATCGGGTGAATAAAAGCTCGAGTACTACGCATAACAATTCAGTATAACTTCTCATATCACATCATGATAACTTCTCAGGAATTTAACACTGTAATTTTATAAATACATGTACAAAAAGCATGTGATCCAAACAGTAAAATGCTGGAGTTAATTAAATCGGGATTGATCAAAAGTGTCTGACCGCTTCTATAAATAATGGTGGTAGTTTCAGTTTGCAGTATTTTTGGAACCTACACTCAAAGACGCCAAATCGCAGGCTTGGGAGAAATGTAATTTAGAGTAGAATATGGGTCAAAATTCCAAATCCACCAATATTGAACACATTGGAAACATGAATATTGATAATAACCAAAAGTTAACGCACATTAGTACACGGTTTGCATGTGCTAGTCAATGTCGTCAATGATCTGGTACTTAGTAATGGCTATGGTTACTTTTTTCAGTATTCAATGAATGCGGGCATTTTCATGTTTTCACTTGTTGGAGCATATTTGTTTTATTTTAGCGACACAAAGGTAGCACTACAACTTATAGAGTTGAAACATGTATGTGTCATGGATAATAGCATGAAATGATAGTACGAGAAAGTATACTTATTTTGTATGTATAATTAGCGAGATATGGGAATTTTACGGTTTGTTTTCTATCCACCAAATAATGTATAGTATAAAGTACGGAATAAACTTGTGTGATTTCTCCGCGTAAGGATAGTATAACTGGACCGTTATCGGTTAACAAAAACATTCTATGAGGGATATAAATTAGAGTAAGTAGTTAATGTTTAAATGTGTATGCATGTGAGCGAACGTTGAGAATCCAGAGACTATGAGAATATAAACAGCAAGATGACAACTAACATTCTACTACCCGGGAACATGCAAACATAAACTTACCTTCACAATCGGGCATAGGTGCGGCCGCCATCCAGTTGCCAGAGGCGCCACACACGTACCACTGACTGTAAGCGTGGGCCGGACTGATGGTGAAGTTTTCCCTGCACGCCATGATGCAGTAGAGACCGTAGTCCTTCGCCCAGCCGTTACACAGGCGAACACCGTTGACAGGGACGTTCAGGTCCGGGCATGGAGTTGCTATAGTGGAATGGAAAGGTGGTAAACTATTGGGTCAAAGCAAGCAGTATCGTATGTCTATCGTGTGTCGTACATGAAGTTATGTCGTCAGCGATGTATTTTTTGTTCAGTGCAAATGCAAACCACATACAAAAAAAAATAGTCGCCAATGCACAGCAAAACTTAATACTTTACGAGTCTTTAAAAGTACATGCCCACTCAGTAGGCACAAAATGCTCTTTATAGGAATTACATAAGTGTATACTTATGTCGCTACTCCACTAATTCTAAAAATTACAAGTGCCCGCTGTACAAATATAATAATTTAGTAAAATTATCTTACTGATAGTGACCCGCACTGGTATCAGGCTATTTTCATATGAAAATGAGGCAAGTTCTTTTGTTTAATTATTTATACTAATTAAATGCGTCACCTGAAAAAATTATACTTTCGACAGATTATAAAGTATTATCATTGCACATCAAACAATAAAGACAGATAATAAATGGTAATGTTAACGGTTATCGCCCCGGATACCAGTGTGGAACTTTACGTCTGATATAAAATGTATAATAATGCGAATGAATACGTGGGATAATGGTAATGAATGCAGTTTATTTTGCCAGAAAATGTCTCAAATGACGTCTCTGATATAAAGAACAGTCTGTGCCTACTGGGTGGGCATGCACCTTTAACAGACGCCGAACACCACGACTAGCAGTGTACACACCGCCTTCCGTCTCTCATTTCTAATGAGAAAAAATCAATTCTGAATAAACGCATATTTGTATGCAACGATTAAGCAATAAACCACAAATACCAGAAATTCACAATAAATAAAAATACAGAAAGATTATGATCAGGCTACAGGAGTGTGTTATATTGATCAGGAGCTACACTCGTCACACAACCTTTAAACCCCATTGCAGGAATACACCTGCATATTGGGGGACATATATTTGACAACGTGGATTTCAAATGTCTCTTTAAGTAATAAAACCATGGGCTGTTGCGTTTACTGTCGTACGAAAAACATTTGGCCTGTTTAACGTACATGCAATCTGACGTAATCGCAGCTGATCATGGTAGTATTACTGACATATACATTGAATGTTTGGATAGATTCAAAAATGTAAATAACCAAATAATGCGTTAAAATTAAAGGTACATGCCCCCTCAGTAGGCACATGTTCTTTATAGGAATTAAATAAGTGTATAATTGTGTCACTATTCCACCAGTTCTAAAATGTCTGAGTGCCCGCTATGCAGAAACAATCTGTTAGTAATATTTAGTTTACTGATAGTGACTCGCGGTGGTATCAGGCTATGCAAATGAGGCATGGCATATTATAATTATTTATACTACATGTAATTAAATGCGTCACCTGAAAAATAATATTTTCGACAGATTATAAAGTACAATCATTGCACATCAAAAAATAAATACAGAGAATAATGTCCGTTAACATTTTACGGAGACACTGTTATCGCCCTGGATATCAGTGTGGAAATGTACGTCCGATATAAAATGTATAATAATGCCAATCAATACGTGGGCTAATGTTGAATGAATGTTTATTTTGCCAGAAAATTTCCTGGATGATGTCACTGATATAAAGAACATTGTGTGCCTACTGAGTGGGCATGTACCTTTAAGAACCATGATACTGTTTATGTCATTTTGTCGCAACTCATAGGACAGCGACGTTGGCAGTCAATAATGTGTTACTCACAACGTCGTGCATATTAATGATGCCAAACAAACTTTAACGAATCAAACAACGTAGCGCAACGTCACGTGGGGCTAATATAATGTACTGGGATTTTAACACAATACATGTACGTTCAATTGCTGTTTTCATTATGAATTTAAACACAGTGTAAATATTACAAAATATACTGATGCTTACGCCGGACACTTATATCGAATTTGTACTCCATCTCCAATCCATTAAAAGGCTTCACGGCCGTGTATTGGACGGTGAAGTCGCCCCAGGGGAATTCATAACCCGGTTTGTTGTAGTTGCCCGTGACCGTGACATCGCGGCCCCTGGGGTCGTGGAATGTGGGTTCTGTCCAGTTGACACCTTTGGTGGTCTGGGTTGCATACACCAGCATGTCGTCCGAGCAGTTAGTCATTACCGGCGGAAGTATATCTGAATAAGTGGGTTAATAGAAATCACTAAAACGAATATCCCCGGTGGTAGACTGGAGAAACTCCGGCAACATTATTAATGTGAGCGCCGGACAGACGAACACATGGACACACATTGCAAACACTATATGGACCCGGCCCTACCGAGATCGGGAGGGGGGGGGGGAATAACAGTAGATAACGACAGTTAAAAATTACAAATATTAGGTAACTTATAAACACCATGCACACTGTCCAACCACAGTCATGATCATATAGTCATCACCAGAGCAGCGCTGGTAGTATAGTATTTATTACATGTACATGTATTAATTAATGTTGGGAACTGGATCTAAGATCGAATTATGATTTCTATAGTGTATTATGAGAATTGTGTGATGTTAATGTGTGGAGAGAACATATTTCGGCGCCATATGTTTGCTAAGCCGTCCTGCCTATCATAAAATGAAAAGTCATGCAGAGCATGATGTTATTAGCCGATCAAATCAGGGTTCAATATATGTCCACATTTTAGTAGTTACGGAAGTGTTTATTTTCTCCCCAACCAAATTCTCCCAGTTATATTTAGTAAATTACATGTACTATGGATTTGCCATTTACTTGGCGGCCATTTTGAGTTTTCTGACAATGGAGTATATTAACTGCAATATTATTCCAGTTAAAAGAATTAACCTTTGAACATAGGTGAAGGCGCTCAGCATTACACAAATATGTAGCAAGTCAACCGAAATCTTATAAATACCCGATTTTTGGCGGCCATCTTGAAAATATGATAATAATATACTGAATATTAGTGCAGTTTACGTAAATTCTTTAATATATCCATCTGAAATGTTTTTGAACAACTTACACCAATTTCCAAGTTAAGGACCATGTTCTACCTATTGGCTCATATATATATTGGGAATTTTCGACTTCCGTCAAGCATAAAGTTCAATGACCTTGAAATTACATTGAACTTGGTTTAAAAAAATGGCACCCGGATTTTTTGGAAACCTTATACATTCAAGTTTATAAAAACACCGGGTGCCATAAATTAACACGAGGTGCCGGAATCTTATATATATACCTATTGCCCAGACTGTAGAAAGATGCCAGAATTTAAGAAAAACAAGCGTGTAAAAAGGTGATTAATTTGGTGTACAAGTACTGTATGTGAACTTCAATGTATATATTGCAAATGCAGATATACTAGTACATATGACTATGTCATAATATAAACTCTAGCTGGCCCTTCGGGTAGATTCTTCCAAATGTGGATTTTTTGTTTCATAAGAGACTAAAATTTAAGAAAAATGGGTCTAACATTTTTTCGGCGGCCATCTTGGTATTTTGGCGGCCATTTTGAATTTGTTGCCACTTGCCATTACTAAAACGGTTCTACGGCTGTAATGGTTATATATTCCCCAACAAATACTTTCATAATAGATATAACATAGACCATCAAATATTTCTCTGTATTAAACTAGATATATTGGGCGCTGATGAATTCAAAATGGCCGCCAAAACATATATTTTATGTGTAAACAATAGAATTACTGCTTCTTAACAGTGGAAATTACTTGCAATGAAGTTGATTTTCCAGGTAAAACATGTAGGCATACGTTAACTGTCTAGATCAAAGCAATGCCCGGGCTTTTCTTTTCCGTCTCTAAATATAGGGATTTTATGTTCAAAATGCCGCTGAAATAGCAAATAATAGCAAATGTGAAATATATGAAATATATCTTCAATTGATTACACATTTGCTGCAGTAAAATATATTGGCTATACTGAATACAATCACATAATTATAAATTCAGGTTCTACATCGAACATAGGTCCATTAATACAATCCTCAACGTCCTAAATGCTGACCAATTCAATATGGCTGCCAAAAATATGGAAGCTAAAGGTGATGTGACAAACCCACTATTTCTAGAATTGTAATGTTGGTTTACGTACATACGGGTGGTATCAATGCTAATTCAATGCAATGTCATTTGAGTTATATTGTTTGTTGATATCTTCAAGCTAATGCTGTGCGTCATAAGTTGTGGAGGTGAAAAGTAAGCGCGGAATATCATTAACACCTACAACAACAACAACAAAAGTTTTTTGGATCAAAACTTGAAAACAACAAGGAAGATATTAATGTTATCCACGTTCTTGAGGTAAGTAGAACATATTATAACATGATACAACATAAGTATGTCCAGAATATCGCAAAGCTAGTTCTCAGTGCTGATTCCATGTGCTTATATAATGATATAAATAGTTGTGTCATTGGTTTTCGCGGGTTGACATTTTCTACGGGAGGGACATTTTATGATGTCCCGGGTAAAGGGTTGGGGGGGAAAACTGAAATGGCTCCGCCCTAGGGGAACCCCTGGCCAATTTTTTTTTAGGGTTGGACTTTTTTCTGGCCAAATATGAAGGGGCGGCCCCTCAAGCCAACTACATATGTGCATGTCTACATATTTTCACTACGGTGCAACTACATACGCATAACATGGATTAATGTACTCTATTTGACGTTATTGTGACATGGTATATTAAAATGGGGCTTGTGGGAATCTCTATTAAAGCGATACAGCACATAACTCGACTATGTATTCTGAATATAAGGTGATTTAACGATCAGGGTTCGTCGTCACCGAAATGCAGATCTACATGGTTTGGCCCTCTTGTACAGTTATTGCCTCTGGCACTTGAGAGTTGTCCATGAAGGGTACCTGAACCGTGTTGACCTCATGTTTGGCTCCCTAGCTATACTATCACAATTTAAACAAAAATAACTTCAAAAAGTGGTGCTATTCAGACAATACTCGCTACGTAGTTAAAACCCCGGGTTCTCATTTCAGGTGAGCAGCTCCGAAGACGAGAACTAGCATCAACATACAATAGTGCACGAGGCATAAAGAAGTTCAACCATTATACCAGAAATGCTGGCACGCTGTGAAGATGTGGAGCATATATGTGCTGCTGTTAATCTCACTTACATATATATACACAGCTATTGAACATGTAGAAGTATTGGATATCCATAACAACGAAACTGTATGCTAGAAAAACAAACAAGTTTTCGGAACTACTTCCAAACATGACCAGTACAACAGGTGAACTACCACGTAGAAGGCAAAAGTGGAAACAGATTACAACTTGTGCATTAAATGTCAAACAAATGACACTTCTAACGGACCTATCATACAACAACCACTAGATTCTAGCTACAAACTGTTTATACAATGTCTTCATATATGGGAAGAGTGCCAAGACCCAGAGTACATTCCTATCTGTGAGCGTTTTCGGGATGCTACTGTTCAAAGTCTGCGCGAATCAAGAGCAAAATGGCACACCAAATGCTATGCATATACAACTAGCAAACAACTGCTCAAACGGGCAAATGATAGATACCACAAAGCGTTGGAATCGGAAGATTCTAGTCAGTTACACAAATGTAGAGGACGTCACCGACACCTTCAACTACTTCATATAAACCAGTAGTAGGCGAAACTCACAAAATAACTCGATCTCAATTACCAAAAGTTACGATAAGAAAGAATGTTTCTTTTGCCAAGGGCAAGTGAAAGAACATTTATTGAGTGCGAGTCGAAAACATAGGAACACCAATTAGAGAATTGTAACAAACAGTAATAATCAAATGTGGAAAGTTAACCACAGTGAGCTGATCAGCACAAAATGATCCACTCTCGAAAGATCTGAAGTATCATAAAATATGCATGACCAGACAATGGAAGTGTTGGCAAACGAAAATGGAAAGTACAAAGACGAGTGCTCAACCAGAAAATGACACAAACGAAACTGTAAGTTTCGTCGCTGCGGAAATGGAATTTTATAGCCAACTAGAAGAAAGAATTGAGTCCGGAAAATTTATACCAATCACTGAAGCTGAATCAGACTACAATAATGCTATGCGAGATCACAGTCTTAAGTCCAATATAACCCGAAAGACACTGAGAAAAGACATACACCAACGGATACAAAATGTAGAATTCACACATCAAGGTGGCCAGAAAGCAACACTTATTCACTCAACGGCTGCTCGTGATGCTGCCGTATGTGTTGCGGCATCAAATTCAGCCACTGACAACATAGGACACATCTTGAAATGTGCCAAGGTAGTTCGGCAGGCAATTGAGAATGTACTGCATGGAATTTTGAGGGATCGTTAACAGATGGCACGCAGCGTAATCCAAAAGAACTGAAAATATTACTGAAATGGATCATTCAAGGACAGACAGCAGCTAAAACGGAAGATCGCGCACAGAAATTGAAACTAGTATGTGATAATCTGGCTCAGCAAATCATTCAATCACACACAACAAAACGACAAGTGACACACATCCCCAAACAAGAGGCTGCACTATTTCGAAACAGGACAGAAACACCACTGACTGTAGGGATGTCACTCTATTGCTACCATGCAACAAGAAGCAAAAAGCTAATCGAGTTATTATCAAAAAATAAAATGGTATTGGTATACATTATGACCAAACGATGAAACATGTCAACACGATTGCATGTGCCGTACAACAAAATCATTACGGATAATGGGACTTACATTCCACCCGGACTGGTTAAAGCTGTACCTCTTAGGGCTGCGCTAGACAACATTGATGCGAAAGTGGATACTCCAGATGGTAAATCATCATTTCATGCTCTGGCTGGAACTATATTTCAGAATAAATCGCCAATATCGGATGGTAATATGATAGAACATGTGACACCGGCTATCAACGTTGATGAAACATCATTTAGCACATTGAAAAAACATCCCCGTAACTGGAATAGAATTAGTAGAATGTACGATCATTGGAAATCCAAAACCCAAGAACAGTCCTCATTACCCGGACTTCAAACCCATGAGCCACACACATAGTCTTATGCAATCTGCGCAACAAGATATGGCTTGGCTATTAATTAGGCACTACAGTCGCAAGTCACTTCAGATGGATCTAAGTACAGAAACAACTGATATAGCTGACATACGATAGAAAGTTCTATTGAATCGTTCAACGACTGTGAACGACCAGGCGGAAACATAGTCGTGCAATCGGTTCCAGTATGGACAGCATATAATTCAATGCTCGCGTCTTCAACAATGGAACAAGAAAACACAAATGTTGATAACGTTCATCCACTGCCACTGATAAATTCTCCACCACAGGACTGGAAGACATTGGTAACATCACTAGAACAACTACACAAAGTGAACCAGTTGACAATGGGGAATGATGGTAATGAACCTGTATGTGTATGGCTGGATATTAACGAGTTTTGAAACTGGCTTACCTAAAACCAGAACAATACAAGGACAAATGGTTAGAATCACCTGGTCAGTTCCATATTTGTCTTTGTGCGATTCGTTGTCTTGGACGCACAGTCGAAGGTAGTGGACTTGACGACATGTGGGTTGAAGCCGGTGTTTATAGTAATGTCACAGTCATGCAGATCATTAATGGAAAACATTACAACCGCGCAATTGAATGTCATCAGTTCACATTACAAGTCCTTGCATCATTGTGGTTTGACACGTTTTTCGAGGAAAATCCGAATGTTCTAGAAACTACTTCGTGAATGTGCAAATACTGCAATCTCGTCTGTGAGACACATGTGCATGTGCCTGAAGCAAATACGGCTCTGTTGGCCAAGATCGCAGAACTGAATCTCGTGAACCTCATGGAGGAATTTGACACTGCACATGACAAATATCCGAATTACAAGTGGCTTAGAATGTATATGCGTCAGGTATCCACACTTTTGCAACTTCTACGTAGCATTCGTTTGCGGCAATGGGATTTGTACCTAGCATCGATAGAACAGATGTGCATTTGGTTCTTCGCGTACAATCTCTGGACTATGCTATGAACATACCAGAATACGTAGCACGTATGTACAGCTTACGCGAAACACACCCGACAATCTGGAACCATTTTGAACAGGGCTATTTCACAGTGAATACCAACAAAGTCCCTTTCTCTGCCATTGGTGTTGATCAAGCTCAGGAGCACGTGAACAGGGTTCACAAGGGCGATGGAGGCATTATTGGAATAACTAACAATCCGAATGCATTGATGAAGTATTGTTTGAGCACCCCTGAACTGACACGATTATCAAAGGAAACAGAGAACATGTTAGGCACCAGTCATGAGCAATCAACCCATCATCATGATATGTCATGGGCTAAAGTTGTTCGCAAGGAGAAATACATAGCCCAACTAAAGGGTGAACTATCTCAGACCCATCCATTTGATGTGCCAGATACCATTGACGGAACTGAACACAAACTAGTGCACATGACGAAAAAGATTATTTTACCTGATAATGTAGCTCAAAGCATATTGGATACTGAGAAACGAGGCAAGGAAACATACATAGCATTTGTAGAAGAAAGGATATGTGGGGATAAAAACCTATGGGATAAAATGACAAAAGGACCAATATTAGGATGGGAAGCTGGGACAAAACAATTGAAGACAAGGTTGGAGAACGTGAATTAGTGATGAAAGAATCAAGTTCAATGATGGCTCGACTACTGGTTATTGCACGGTCCTCTCGCGAGATCGATTTGAAAAACCGTGATAGGAAATCATGAATTTTCTACCACCAATCGTATGCTAATGACACCAGATGGTCAACTGCACCCATGTTCAGACAAATCCCAACTCATCCACAGACTGACAGATATTCCCACAGTGCAAACTTCACACATCAACCCAACCGGTAGTGAATCCATTGATAATAATGAAATGGACAATGTAACTGATAGTACCATTCCTGAGAATGCATGTCTTCTCATTGATGGCATGGCCATCGTACAAGAACAGACAGTCTTCAAAGAGGTGATTCACACATGTAGCGATCTGGCTGATCGCGTTATACGCGCAGTGCACAATAGGTCATCTGGATACGCCAGCACATGTATTGTGTTTGATAATTACACTGTATCATCTTCATTGAAAGAAAGTACCAGGATCCGTCGTGCCAAAGGACGAATATCGTATGCACCAACCTTTAAAATTCTGGATGACACTCAAATAAAAGATTTCAGTACATTTCTGGCCAGCAGTCAGACAAAGGACATGCTGACAATATATCTTTCACGTAAACTTGTGAACCAGCTCACCATACCAACAACTACCGTTACGCGGGTGGGCGTGTTGTCAAACTCGGTCATGACAGAAGATCATCCCCAGGGTAATCATGAAGAAGCTGACACTCTGCTCATACTGCACGCAACTGGTATACACAAGAAAGGTGTGCCAGTACACATATACTCTCCACATATTGTCCACAATTAGGTGATGATGCAACAATGGTAATGGGAACCTCTTCAAATCATCGGCATATACCACTAAGACACATTTATAATGGTTTAGGGGAAAACCGAGCGCGGGCTCTCATAGGGTTTCATGCCCTGAGTGGGTGTGATACCACAGGTCGCATTTTCGGGAAAAGCAAAACGGCTTGGTGGAATACGTTTCTCTCTGCTAATGACACTGTGTTGGTCGCTCTTCAGCAGCTTTGGCAACTCACCATGAACCAATGAACCTCACCATGAGACATTGCGTGGATGCGAAGAATTTATATGTCAACTACTGAGTCCCACCAAGCTTCCACTCAGCACAGCCTCTGAATTGAGATGGCAGAGGTTTTGCACACTGAAACCAAACCAAGGTGTTGAAACATTACCACCTACACAAGGTGCCATACATGAACATATCAAACGTGCGCATCTACAGTGCAGTGTTTGGCAGCAATCGTTAGTATGCGATTCCGCATTTCTCGACCCAACAACACTTGGCTGGTCGCGAAAAAATGAACAGGATGTACTACGACCAGTACTAACGTTGGTACCACCCGCTCCCGTATCCGTTCTGGAGATGGTCAAGTGTTGTTGTGTGAAAAGCATGTGCAGTGGGCGTTGCTCGTGCAAAGACAATAATATTTCTTGTACAGAGTTGTGCACATGTCACGCTCAAGTAGACCAGTGCAGGAATTTAGAAGACGATGTACAGGAGTCCGATGATTCTGAAACAGAATATATGTAACTCTCATGATCAAATGGCCTACTGAATAATGATAATGATTTCTTGATAATTAAAATACATCACTTAAAAAAGTGAATAGCAAATCATACTTGTACATTCTGTATTTAATTTAATACCAGGTAATAACACACACAGTACATTAAATGGCGGCCATTTTGAAAAAAAACATCATTTATTATAAAAATAAACCAGATCTGGAAATGAAGTATTTAGAATTAGGTAAGTGTATTCAGTATAGCCGATAGATTCACTGCAGCAAATGTTTAATCAGTTGAAGATATATTTCACATTTGCTACTATTTGCTATTTCAGCGGCCATTTTGAACATAATTTTCCTATATTTAGCAACGGAAAAACCCGGGACTTGCTTTGATCTAGACAATAAACGTATGCCTACATGTTTTACTTGGTAAAATCAACTTCATTGCTAGTAATTCCCACTATTAAGAAGCACTAAGACTATTGTTTACACATAAAATACACCTATTGGCGGCCATTTTGAATTTATCAGCGATAATTATATCTATTTTTATACATGAACATATTTGCTGGTCTATGGTACATCTATTATGAAAGTTTTTGCTGGGGATTGTATCACCATTAAAGCCGTAGAAGCGTTCTAGTAATGTCAAGTGGCAACAAATTCAAAATGGCCGCCAAAATACCAAGATGGCCGCCGAAAAAATGTTAAACCCATTTTTCTTAAATTTTAGTCTCTTATGAAACAAAAAATCCACATTTGCAAGAATCTACCCGAAGGGCCAGGTCAATTACATAAGCTTATGTACTATACCGTCTGTATAATCGAGACGCAACATGTGATTTTGTACCTACAAACAGATGCGCAATTTCATGAAATATGCTGAAAGTTGATGAAATTCTCAAAACAAATGCGGAATAGAATTCTGCATTTGCTCTGAAAATTTCGACAACCTTCAGTGTCATTCCAGGAAAATATCGTAAATTTTGTTATGAAATTACGCCCATTTTTGTAAATCACATGGCGCATCTTAATTATCATTATTACACTGGTGCTGCACTCCGCGCCGGTGGAAAATGTAAGACAATCCACTTGAAAAATACAATATGCGCCATTATAAAATGTTTCTAGATGAGTGTTAAAAAATCAAATAAAATTACTACTCGTCTGGAAACATTTTTTTACAATTAATGGCGCCTATTGTATCTTTCAAGCGGATTATCTTGAAATATTTCCATCGGCACGGAGTGCAGCACCAATGAAGTAAGTGGACTGTTTCTCTAACGGTGCATCACAAATATAGAAAAGTATATGTGACCGTGGCTTGAGAAAAAGGCCTTATGGGGTTTGATCAATCTGGATATTAATCTGCTAGCACACTCCTGTATGTGAATGTGCAGGCTGTTCTGTGCCTACACTGGTCATATTACCATTGAAAGGAAGTAATACCATGCTTACTACGAGTGTTTATACTTTATTATTACATGCTTTATGTGATAATCATGATACTGGAATAAATGATAAAGTATACAAGTATAGCTTCTATTAAAAATGGTTTTGAATTTGGATATGTATATGATTTTAATTTAAAAAGGTGCCAGATGAAGAAATTCCACACCCCTGGCCCAGGAATACCAATTCAACGATTTCGGTCGGCTGCCGGCAGGGTACAGATAAACAGGTCGGCTGTCGGTCGGTAAAACAATGTTTGATGGCGAAATAAGTGAATCAGAAAAAGAAGATTTCAATATTTACAAAAGGACACGAAGGAGTGCAAGGACCAGTGTAGTTCAATTTGGTTCAGTTAAAATCAACAATTGAGTTACACAAATTTACTAGTCCACACGAAACGGTAACAATTTTGTCAGTGACCGTCTTACCAAACTTATCCTTGTTCATGAGACAATTAATGGGAAGACAACCGTTCAATATAGTATATTGCTGTCGAACTGAACCAATAACCCGTTTCCCATGTATTCTTGAGTGGGCAAGTTTACGCGTTGATTCCACGTCTAGAGGGGATAGCTGATCACGACCTTTCGTAAATGCTGGAATCTTCACTTCTGCGGCTACCGAGCCAACACTGTCCTTGACATCAAATCCTCTGTTCGCCAACACTAAATCCCCAGGTAATAACTTGGACAGGAAGTAACTGTTCTCTGTCACAAACTTGTCACTCACACGACCACCCCATGCTTTCGATATGAAGGACACACTGCCCTGATGCGTAATTCCAATTAGAAATTTCACAGTGTGGTGGTGTTTGTATGAAGAACAAGTTTCTGCTCTGGCTTTCAAACCACTTGGTTTCTCAATAAATACCTCAAAACAATAAATTATCACTGCACACATGTGGCCGAAGTACTTCCTAAATTCCATTGGCATGGTTTTTCTGAATGTCTCGCGCACTGGCCATCTTATGAGTTTCTTTAGCCGCTTGTACATACAGTCAATTGTCCGTGTAAAAAGTCTAGATATTGTTGATTGAGTAGTGTCAAATTCATACGCAAGAAAGAAATTTGACAAATTTAGTCGCAATTTCACTAATGTCAATATCATTACCTTGAATTTGGGCATGACCAGACTGGATGGCAGGTGAGGCTCCAGAAAATTAAACAATATAGATAGAACTGTGAATGATGGTAATCCTGTTAAATGTTTCACCTTCTCGACACTACCCTTACAATAACTTTCAGTGAATTTAGTTTCCAAATTGGCCACTTTTTCCTTCAGCTCTCCATTCTCTGTACGCAGTTCCTGTAGCTTCAGCGGCATAGCCTCCATGAGTGGACCATCAACATCAGTCTGTGACTGAACGCCGTATTCATCAACGCTGTCACCCATATCCATACCCGTCTCAGTATGATCAGGTCCAACAATGGTTGTGAGTTGTGTATTCAGCTGGCTTCCTTCTCTTCTTTTCCTGATGCCGATCATATCTTGATGTAGATGATGCTCGCTTTTGTCCGCCCAGATTAACTGATGGTGCCCAGTTTGGGCTAAGATGTGGCGGAGGAGCTGTTATACTCGGCAACGAGTTTACTCAACACCGTGTGGACGGATAAAGAAGAAGAAGAAGATGGTCATACAACTCTGCCTTCTTTCCTGAAACATATACATGATATATATTAAAAACAAATAAATACATGTGTACTTGTCGGATATTGTAACTAAGCACATTTAGTTACAATATAATAACTTATTTTTATTATTTCTTATCGGAAGTATATGTTGCATACACCATCTGAACATTCTTGCTGAGACGGTTCAGATAAGTGGTCACAACATTTGCATGCACTTTTGAGGAGAAATAAAAAAAGAAAAAGTGTACTCTTATGAAATATCACTGAAATATTGACAATTTATGACACATTTTATACATACATGTATGACATGCGCCATGTGATTTTGCATGTACAAACATGTGCGCACTTTGATGAAAAATATGTACAACATTTACAATATCTTTCATAAATAACATTGAATGGTGACAACATGGTGACATTCCGCATTTGGTCTGAGAATTTCATCTTTTGGCATGATTTACAGAAAATATCGCAAAATATGTAAACATTTTTCATGAAATTCCACACAAACTGCAATTTGTTATTGTCTGAGGTCCATCAAAATACACCATCTCGCACGTCTTAAGCATGTTAAGTACAGTGACAGCACTGGTGTCAAACATTATAATTCAGTGGGTGGCCGCAGTGCTCCAAATAAGGAATTGGTAATTGAGTATATTGTTACTCCATCAGTTCTGAAGCAATTGGGTATTTCAAAATTTGAATTGGGTAAAATTAAATCACCTTACTGTTTACACATCAACATACAGCAATTATTGAATAGTTTGTTTCGAAATGAAAAATTATCTTGGCATTTCATTATAATTGTCTCCTTTGATGTGTTTTCATGGAAAAATAATAAAAAAATGCTATATTGTGGTCTGTTTATTGTTTTCTGCAGCATGATAAAGGTACCACAATTGTTCTCATTGCTTTTTGATACTCACTACTTTTGATTTCAATTGGGGTTTTGGCAATTTTAATTGGGTATTTACGCAAATACGCAGCTTATCTGGAGCGCTGGGTGGGGTTCACACACAATATAATGAATACAGCAGCTTACATTGTCTCACCAGCTGACAAGTAGAACTATCTGATTATTTATAATATCAAGGACTTACCATTGAAAAAATCATGAAAATGCGCCGAATACACCCGAACATTTTGGATATTCTTGTGCCCAAATTCTTGTCCAATTCTAGCCAGCCATTTACGGTCTCAACATGGCGGAGCTTCCGGTTTGTGACATCAAAACGTTATTTTTAGCCAAATTGCTAAGCCATGGCTTAAAAAATGCTGAACATTGCTTATTAGCTAAACTAAACACATCTTATAGGGCAAAACCCCTGTTTATAATATATATTAAGTTCACTACGACAACAGCAACTACATGCACTTTAAGACTACAGTGTGTTCCACTTCAAGTCGTCAGATAGGTTTTAGATAAATACCCAATAAACATATTCAATAGTTTGTATTGCGCAACTTATGTGACCTTTGAGTTTGAGAATTAAATAATGTTACCCTCCTCAATGATTTAATTTAAGAAATTACGTCAAATATCAATGTTAGTGCCAATAAAATATGAAATGATAACACTGTGCCAAAATACATTCATTCAATTTAAATAATGTTATCATTTATTGGTAACGGATTTTCAAATTGTACCTTATTTTCTCGTGTCATATACCTTATACCTATCAATGTAGTCCATAGTAGCAAACAATAGGGAGAACGAAGATCCCGGCTAAACCGACATGTAACCATTTAAGGATAAATAAAACGGGCACACGTACAGCGTAACAATGTTCATTCTCACGCACGGACAGTATGGTAGTAGTAGATTGAAGTGTTCCAGATGGCATACGTGCAATAGTTATAGTTCACATATTGACGTTTTAATAAATGAGTTTATTAAAAAGTCATTATGTGAATATAACTGGCACCTGTCAGTTAGAACGGAGCGCTGCCCATAAACGTGATTTCAACAACGATATTATTACGTGATTGGCGGTGTGACACTGAATCGATCGTACACATGGTGCGCGTCACATGAAATTACGTAACAAGGCAGGGGGGGGGGGGGGGGTGTGGTTCTAAATATTTTATTGCAATATTTAATCATGAATTTAATACATATTGGCGAAAGCGTCGACTAATTGAGACGGAATGCTCTGCTGTCATTGGTCGAGAAACTAGGGCAAACATTAAGTTGATTTAGACATCCAACATATCAGAGACGTTGGACTTATAAAATGTACAGAGGATATTATTCAAGTGATGATTTAATATTAAACGACTTATGAAGTCAGTCAACGAGTTAATACATATCATATTAAATCATCACAAATGGTAGATTATATTTATTACACTAGTGCATTGTGATTTGTATCACACTGTATTAAATACACTGTGAGCGCCCATTTTATGCAATACTTAACACGTCCTAGTTGCTGGCAGTAGGCTACCTCTGCAAAAGTCCCTAGTTGCAGCCTGTAACTCTGTGTCCCTCCCGTTGGGAGTGTCATAGAGTTACCAGGCTGCAACTACAAACGTCCCGTACCGTCCGTAGCATAGTATGGGAGTTTTGTACAGAGTAACTTCCCGAAACTAGTCCTCCCCAACCCCACCATCGGCAATGAGACATAAATTAAATTGAAAGGTGCAGGAACTACACTTCCATTTGAGAAAGTGTCTAATTTCCCTGGTACCGATATCTCCATAGCGATGAATTATACCGCTCAATATACGCAATTAATAAAGTACAGCGTTGTTAATCAAATATTACTGAACTGTTTAACTCTGGCCGACTCAATCAATTTCTATTAAATGGCCATTTTCTGTTAGATACAGACACCACTACAGTAACAGTATTGCCCACTCACTCCCATGAAGTCTAGTCATTAGCTAGTTGCAGCTTGTAACTATGTGACCCTCCTGTACCGTACGTGCGGGAGAGTCACAGAGTTACAGGCTGCAACTGTGACCCTTGTACGTACGGTACGGGAGAGTTACAGAGTTACAGACTGCACATAGTCAATAGCACAACCACGGGAAAAGAATAACATGACTTGTCGGATTATTCATAAAATATTTAGTGCGTGTTAGTCTAGCTGTCAATCCGGCTCCTATTGTAAACAAACGACACACGTCTTCCAATAAAATATTATTTAGTGGGGTATAATGAATAGATTGTCCATCATGTTCATTTGAGGTCATCCAGCTCCTGATGTAAACGAACAGTAGTAATCAATTACAGCGTTGTTAACATTTGCCAATCAAATACTACTGAGCTCAACATTGCCTGTTTCTGGCCCATTCGGCTCCTATTCTAAATAATAGTATGTGGGCTTATGTAAAAAAAGCAAAATGTTCGGTAGATTCTTGGCACCAATGTTTAAACACACCTAGAAACATCACTGACTAAGGAAAAAATGGGTGCCAGTTTGTCCATTAACATTTAGGGCTTCTATTTTGAATTTCAAATGGCCGCCTTTTTAACCAATCTGTATGATTGTTTTGGTATTCAACATTATTCTAAACCTATAATCGAAATAGTTTGGGTACCAAATGCATTATAGTTGAGACAACTGGTCATCTGAACTCGTTTGCATGGATATCAACCGGTTTTTGAAATTATTTTCAAGAACAATTGGTATGAATGCGACACTTTTTGACAAAAAAAATGCTGAAAAATGAATTCCACATTTTTGAGAATATATGACACTTATATAATGCAAACAGGGTAATAACATGTATACCTGACATGTAGCAATTAACTTACAACCTTCTGTAACCCATTCATACTTATATGACATGGACTATATAAAAGTCTAGACACAGGGCGTCTATGTCTTTTGCGACCAGTATAGACCCAGATAAGACTGCGCTATTTACGGAAAAGCACTGAGCACTACATTATACATGTACGTCCGTATAAAAGTTTCGGTGCTATCCATTTAATTGGACCAATTTAGTCACATGCCTCATGACTATTCACGAGGTCAGCAGGAGAATTTGAATTGGTTTCATGAATGTCACTTATTTTCAGATCACCAAACCATATTAGATAAGAAGAAACTATCTCAATATATGTATGTATTGTCCCAGATAAATACCTGATAGATGGAGCTTAAACTTAAATTAAAACTTTGGCGTAAGCTCCTCAGTTTCACTTTCTTTCAAGCTCCACCCTCCAGGTAATTATCTGAAACAGATAAGGAGGCATTTATTTCTTAAATATAGAGACCAAGCATTTACATTTTAATACAGTTGGTTAGAAGAATTAAGACACATGTAATGACCATATGAAAGTTCCACGTTGTTAACAGAGGAAACTCATCAACAAACATCAACATGTCTTGTGTTGACTCTGAAGCTCTAGATTTGTCCGATGCAAGTACATCACAGCCTGGTGAATCAGAAGAACCCGAGGGATTGGTAAAAGAAGCAGAGCATTGTAAACAACAAGTGCATTTCTGGTCGGCTTATAACTCGCTCTTGCATACCACAGATGATCAGGATGCCTTACCAGTAATAGACAAACCGTTCAGTCTGCCTATCACCAATGCTGCTGCTACTGGCCCACATTAGTTACTGCTTTGGATCAGCTAACTAGATTGAACGCAGCTGTGGCTGCAAACAGTACTCACGTTGTGACTTTAGATGTGGACTTCTACAAGAGATTTGTGAAACTCGAGTATCTACTTCCAGAGTTCAAGACCAAGTGGGTGTTCGGCCCAGGAGAATTCCACACAGTGATATGTGCACTAGGCGTTTGGGACGGACAATTTAAGGCAGTGGTCTTGACGATGCATGGCAAGAAGCAGATCTGTACAGTAGCACGACTGTATCACACATTTTAAATGGCAATCATTATAGCAGTGCGATGGAAGCGCACTAGTTAACTCTTCAGACACTCTTCTAACTCTGGTTTAAGAAATTCATTGAGGATCACCCGTTGTATGTGACGCCTTAGTAGCTAGCGTAAAGCAGCGGACTGAAGCATGCATGTATAAAACAGGGCAGAAGCACACCAGGCATTCTTAATGGATATAGGATCCATGAATCTTGAGAAACACAGTTACGAGAGTTTGACGTTAGTTGTAAGACCGGTGTGCATGTGGCAGGTGATGACACTGTTACAGTTCCAGAGGGCTATAAGGGAAGGTAACTGGCACCTCTACTTGGCATCTTTGGAAGTATTTCTTAGCATATGCCATGCTAGATTACGCTCAAAACATTCGATTTCATCGCAGGCATGGATACCATAAGCACTTCTGATCCAGAATTATGGCAGAACTTCACCAATGGTGACTTTGCAGTGAATACCAGCAACCATATTTCATTCACACAAATTGGTGTTGATCAGGCGATGGAACACCTGAACAAATCAACGAAAATCCAAGGCCAAGGAGGGCTCACTGGAATTGCATCATATCCAGCAACGCTCTTGAGGTTTTGTCTCACTGCTCCGGAGCTGGCACGACTAGCACAACCGTACCACCACAGCATCATTACATCTCTCAGTCAAACATCGCTTGCTCGCCAATAACGTTTCACAGCTGAAGTCAGTGTTAGCACTCTGCAACTTATTCCAAATGGAGGCTGTTAGCGAGAAATCGGACTGTAAAGGCCGCATATTCAGACTCATTTCCAAGGAGATCATCTCCGATGAAGTCAAACAAAGTATCCTAGCAACAGAGGAAACTGGCATGGAAGCTTACTAAACGTTTGTAGTGGAACGTATTATCGGGAGTCGCAAATTGTGGGACACAATGATGACCAAAGTCAAGCAGAAGACATGGATGTCTGCAGCAAAAGACATTAAATTGATTTGGTGGCCAACGACACAGCTCAAACCTTTGTACAGCCTACCGAGTTTGAAGAGGGATCGGAGACGTGTCTGGTAGTAGATATAATAGGAGTGGAACTAGAGTTGATGGCAGTCAAGAATGTCAAGACTTGCCAAGAGCTTGCAAAGTCCTTCGTCACACTCATCGACGCAAAGGCATCGATGATATGGTCAAGTGCGAGTTATATTTGATAACTACACCAAGAAAGCATCAATGAAGGAACAGACTAGAGAGTGGCGGAAAGGCAAGGTGAAGGAAACTAAATCCTACATAGGTCAAGAATCAACGGGCATCAAAGACAAAACATGAAGTTTCTCGCCAGCAGCACAAAGGGTTCACTAACTCTCTACCTTTCCTATTAGCTCATCCACTACAGTACTGTCAAGGTTATGACTGCCATACGGCAGGAGGTCATCGATGAATTATGAATGTGAAACAATGACCGGTGTCTGCACACAGGAAGAGGAAGAGGTGGACACTCTTATGATTTATCATGCTGTATAATTTGCGAGCAACGGGATGACTGTCCACATATATTCACAGGGCAATGATGTGCTGCTTTTGGCTCTACGAAGATCACAACTACTTGGCAACCATTCTGCGCTAATCGTGGGAACAAGCGATATACGACGCATAATCTTCCTATGGCCTATATATGAAAAGGTTGGCCCGGATAAATCAGTAGCTTTGATCATCTGGCATGCTATCACAGGCTGTGATACTACAAGATAGATATATCCAAGGAAAGGGAAAGAAAGGATGCTTTGCAACTTTCCTGAAGTCAAGCCCCGCCATTCTGATAGCATTACATTGTAGCTGGTCTTGGCGAAGGAGATGAACCGTTTAAGAAGTACCACGTGGCTGTGAAGAGTTTCTATATGTTCTGTCCAGGAGGAGTCCACATTGGGCAAGCAAAGATGCTCAGACGGCTTTTGTTCAAGCAGTTCAATGATGAAAAAGGAGTTGACAAACTTCCATTGACTCAGAGAGCATGGATTTTCAGGTTGCACCAGCTCAGGACTCAGTGCTGCAGCCCTTCAGGTGTAACGGTGAAAATTCAAATTGTTTGAGAAGGTGCTCATGTAGAGGAAACTCTGTTGTCTGTACTGAGCTTTGCAAATGCGCTAGCGAAGGTAACAGCTGTACGAACATAAAATCACCAATGATTGGTGAATATCTAGAAGATGATTGAATCAATGACAATGACGTTTAATCAGTAACGTTGACACTCCCGATGCATACATGTAGCATTGTCGTACCTTTGAAAAACAATTCCATTTTCAAGTTGCATAACTGCCAACATATTCTTCTACATTATTTCTAGTAACTTACATGCATACGTTTTTTTTATTGGAATCATCATATGCCAAATCATATGGTTACGCACGAAAAAATAGTCCTATGTCCTATGGCATTTTACGTAAACAAAGCCTGAATTATGGTGGCCATCTTGTATTTTTGCCAATTTAGAGTATTTATAGTGCTCTTATTTTGTTTCCAATGAATCGTTTTCCCTTTATATGAGTTTAGATAAAAATAAACAAATATTGGAAGACCTTTAAATGAAGAGTTACGGTTAATTGGCAATTATTTAAAAGAAAATTGCTGATGGCCATTTTGAAATTCAAAATGGAGACCCTAAATGTTAATGGAAAAACTTGCACCCTTTTTTTCTAAATCAGTGAAGTTTCTAGATGTGTTTAGACATGAGTGCCAATAATCTACCCGAAAAAAATGACAAATCTGGAAAATGTTACGTAAGCCTATAGACTATAAACGATAACAATGTACAGCATCATTACAGTATAATTATTTTCCAATCATTACAACTGAACAGCTTATTTTTTCTTCTTAACTTATGCTCTTGTTGTACATAAGTACAGCGTTGTTAATATTATCCAAGCAAGTATTATGGAGTGTATTGTTTATTTCCGGACCATCCGTTTTCTATTGTCAGCAGACGCCAGCATTAAATAAGTACAGCGTTGTTAAAATGATCCAATCAAATATTATTATGGAGTGAATTGTTTATTTCCGGACCGCCTGTCTCTTATTGTAAACAGACGATAATAATAAATATAAATACAGCGTTGCTAACATGATCCAAACGATTACTATGGAGTGGATTGTTTTATTTCCGGGCCGACTGTCTCTTATTGTATTGTTGTTTGCTTAAGACAATAATACATATAAGTACAGCGTTGTTAACATGATCCAATCAATTACTATGGAGTGGATTGTTTTATTTCCGGGCCGACTGTCTCTTATTTAATTATTGTAAGCTTAAGACAATACTAAATATAAGTACAGCGTTGTTAACATGATCCAATCAATTACTATGGAGTGGATTGTTTTATTTCCGGGCCGACTGTCTCTTATTTAATTATTGTAAGCTTAAGACAATAATAAATATAAGTACAGCGTTGTTAACATGATCCAATCAATTACTATGGAGTGGATTGTTTTATTTCCGGATCTCCTGTCTCTTATTGTAAGCTTAAGACAATAATAAATATAAGTACAGCGTTGTTAACATGATCCAATCAATTACTATGGAGTGGATTGTTTTATTTCCGGGCCGACTGTCTCTTATTGTATTATTGTAAGCTTAAGACAATAATAAATATAAGTACAGCGTTGTTAACATGATCCAATCAATTACTATGGAGTAGATTGTTTGTTTCCGGATCGCCTGTCTCTTATTGTAAGCATACGACAATAAGAACTATAAGTACAGCGTTGTTAACATGATCCAATCAATTACTCTTGAGTGAATTGTTTATTTCCGGACCGTCTGTCTCCTGTTGTCAGCAGGCGACAATATTAAAGTTTAAAACAATGCAGGGTTGTTGCACCATCGCCTGCGTTAATCTTGCCAATATATCAACGTTTCTGAACATCTATTGGCAATATAAAATAGCAATGAAGCAGTTTGATTGGCTATGCCTGACCTGTAGCACAGCTGAGGATCAGCCAATCAAGCAGCTTACTTTCAAACACATTTACAATTATTGGCAAGATTAGCGCAGGTGGTAATTGTCGCGTGACACGTGCATTCTTGTACATTCCGGATTTCCGTATAATTGTATATTTGTGATGTGTGGTACTGTGTTGTATTGTTGTGCGTACTATTGATTTCACATACCTGTGATTCCACATACCTGTGATTTCACACACCTGTGATTTTTACATACCTGTGATTTAGCATGTAAATTTGCCATGTACAATGTGCGTGTAATAACGTGGCTTATGTTGTATTGGTGGAAATACGTTTATGCGTGTCTTTTTTTGCGGATTTAAATACACGTCCATTTTATGAGCAATGTTATACTGAGGTCACGCCATATTTGCCACAGACTATGCATGTGTGTGGTAGAGAACTCGTTGACTGCGTGTGCTGGTTTCGCTAGGGAAAAGACTCCTTTTAGTATTACGGACGTCGACTATCCGTGCCGGCCGAGTTTGTCCGCGTGTCAGTTGTTCACCAGATAAGGGACCTTCTGTAGGTGAAGCCAGTATATAGCACAGACCATACCATGGTCTGCCCTGTTATGTATGCTACGGGTTAGTGTTTCAGCATAGCCTGGTACTGGCTACACGGGTATATCAGATCCCATACTGGTGATGCTTTGTGTCGTGATATTTCCGTAAATGACCACGATATTTGAGTTTAGTATGTGCTACACTCTCATTTGAGTGTACAGCCCGTAGTACCGATATGGAGGGGTCTGGCTGGGCCAAAAAGCGACCTTCGCATGTCGAGACCAGTCGAGTCCATTTCGCATTGTGAGATCTGGGTCTATAGTGTGCATATTTAGGGTAGTGTGGGATATACCATGTTGGATGGTATTTATTCCACGAGGGCTGTACACTAGTTTGGTTGAATTTATGGCGTGGGAACATATATTTATGCCAAATATAACCCACGGGTGAAATGGCAAAAGCCATGGTTTTGTAATATTTATGTGAGATGTCGAACGAGGGGTAGGCATATTCATTATTCCGTGCGTGGTTTCACTGGTGCGTATATAAGCGATGTCTCGCAATGTGTTGGTGGGACACATATTTTCTGGTAGTAGAAGGATAGTACTGTATTCACCAGTGACACGGAGGATTTTGGTATGTACCTACAACATTTTATTTCAGCTGTGATTTGCCGTTGTTCGATTCCCGTTTTAGTCCGTTGTGCATCCTCTCCTCTCTGTCTGTGCGTATTCGTCCAGTAATTGGAGGCTCATTTCATTTTGTAGCTTCATGAGATCGCTCCAGCGAGCCACATTGGACATTTTGGTCCACTCGTTGAGGGCAGACCCCAGTCAGTGCAGAGTACCAGGTCGTCCGAGTGTCCGTACGTCTGTCTGGCGCAGTGTGTGTAGCAGCTCCGGGTACAGGCCTGTATAGAGCAGTGTGTGATTGCTACATCGCGTTCAGCAGACAGTCACAGCCATTGATTAGTGAAGTGAAACCCCATACACATATATCATATTATTATGCCACCACCGAGTTGAATGTCACCTAAGTGAAACTTTTCCCGGCGTCTTAGCCAACGTGATAATCGCCATTTGTATTATATCGGAACTTTACATCCGGTCTACCACCTTCCGTATTACAACCAATTGATTCACCATGGATACTTTACATCCGGTCCACCACATCCGGGTTGCTACAGTCTAGTGATACCATAGGAACTCTACATCTGGTCCACCACTTCCGGAAATAATACTTCGCGACAGTCTACCTTTGAAACTTTACTTCCGGTACCAGCTTCCGGAACATTATCGTTATTGACTACCATATGATGTAACCACATCCGGCTTTGACTTTGACATTCAGACTTTGGAAATACATTGCATAGGCAATACATATGTATATTTTGATAATGTATGGTTATACTCCTATCATGGCGTATCATGGCTAAGGGATTGTAGTAAGACTACATATATTGTTTATTGATTAATCCACTTGAAGTTGGATAATAGCCATATTGTTGACTAGACCTCATACTGCGGGTGAGGCAGACCTTGGGACCTTGATACTCAGAGGTTACCACTATCTATTGAGATACGCCAGCACTGGGGTAGCTCAGATGATTGTCATTTGTCCTCCAATGTTTCGTTCTGCCATGTTGTACTTGTATGTTATTTCACTTTGATTAGCGATCATCAAAGTACTTGTGCATTCATACTATTGTCCACTACGGGACCATTGAGATACCACATACTGAGTTTATTCGTCTATAGTTTTCAAGTTGCGTTAAAGTATAACAGTTGATTGGCTTACAACCTTGTAATTGAATAGTATCATGCACCGTACAGTGATGTTCGCATATCAATGTATCATGTATTCCTGTGTGTTCCCCATGTAATATAGTGTACATTATAAGTGATTAACTGACTACGTGTACTTATCTACTCTAGCCTATCCCTTACACTTCAACTGCATTGTTACCACTTTTCGTTCGTCAGATCAAGCTATATTGGCCATAACGTCATAACAATTGAAGTATACTTGGTTCATATGATAATAGGGGAGACAATTTGTCTCGATCATTCCTGACCTGGGTAATGACCTTGACAGTAATGTAACGTTTTCAAACCAAATTCCATTGAGCTTCTCAGAAACTGACAAGCGAGAACAGTGCTGCAGCTGATTTTGTAGAAGACATATACAAACTATTTGAAAGTACATCATTGTATATCTCGCGTATTTTCAGTAGGCCTAGTAATAATTAAAAAGAAAACAAGTATATTATTTGCCTAGTGAGGACACTGACGGAACTATGAATAACGGAGAAGTGAAACAGTATACACACTGGAAGAGAAAGAATGGACCCAAAAGATACCAAATCATCCAGGTAAGTTAAACTGTATGCCATTTAACCCTTTACATGCTACATGTATATACAGTTTTCCTGACTGAACATTTTAAAATATGGTTCTTGTGTCTGCACAGAAGTATATGTTGTGACCACTCATTTGAACCGTCAGGCCGACACGGTTCGAAGGGGTGGTAACAACCTATACTTTTGTTGAGAAATTAAGAAAACTATGTCGGTAAATTTAGATATCTGTAAATGCCAATGGGCGTCGGCCAATAAATGTGATAAAACAGGCAATCATATGGCGATAACCAGAGTCTTCAGTGTTATTCTTTTTATTTGTAGGGACAGTACAAAGCTAGTCCCCATGTGCATCTAGGTACCTGTAACAACTATTCGTGACTGTGACTGGATAAATGGGGCTGATGGGGTTTGTAACCAGTGTTGCCCCTGATCAAATTGCGCAGCTTGATAATTGCTTGTTAGAAGCATGACATATATTTCGCCCATACTGTGAAACACATCCTACTGGACTGTGTCGGATTTGCCTATATTCGGCGCTAACAATTCAATGTTACTTCACTTGCTGAATTATTCCAGGTGGAGAACATTGGATGTTTGCTTCTAAAGCTTTCTCCATGAAAATATAATTGTATCATTTATATAGTGTTCCTCATTTATATAGTGTTCAATCATAGTTTTATGTTTGCCCTAATCATTTGATTGCCTACCACATCTAACATACTATTTTGCTAGTATATTATTTTTAATATAAATTACTTGGCCCTAAATGATACTCTTTTGTGTTGGTGGGCCGTTAGGAACCATTCCAATCTATTTCACTGATGGAGTGGCGAACAGTGCAGATCCTTATCAGACTGTGCGAATGCACAGGCTGATCTGGATAGACACTGGTCACAAAACCCATAAGACCCATTTCTCCAGTCACATGCACATATTATTACCGCTGTACGTTTGCCTGTCTTAAATGGTTAAATTTCGTGTTTATCATATTACTCTTTGATCTCCTCTCGGTATTTTGTTTCGATTTACTGAATCACGCCAATGCCGTGAAGTAACGTTAAAAATATATAAATAGTGTACATAAATGAATGCTAAGAGCCATGTTAAAGCAGAAACCATTTTAGACCATAAAAACAGGCATGCGTCGCAATTTTTAACAGGCACCTAGGTGGACTCTTCGTGCAGCGTTATGAGGTCGCCGAATAAAATAAAATTCACCTAAAACAGCGAATACACTTGCTCCTTACACATTCAGAATGTTACCTGATAAACAGTATATGATGAGCATCAGTTAATCAGATTTCTTCCAAGAAACTAATGCCTTCAGAATACAGAAACAATACCTTGTATTTTTTATATCAAGCTTATCAATCGAGGCTAGGAAACACGTAGGAATTCCGCGACTTGCCGAGGAATTCCTACCGTTTCCGAGCAGATCCTGATAAATAACTTGATATAAATAGATACTAGGCTGGTATTCTATTCACCAGGTAATATTTTATGCAAGACGATGATCAAACATATATTAGTTTTCGTTGAATTGGACGCGAACTTGTTTAGGTTGATTATTTACACTAAGGTCATTCGGTAACGTCATGTGACGCCGTTCGGTCAATGAAACGTTTTCATTTCGCTAACCCGGATATTCGTATCAGGCCAATGCCCGATACGATATTATGACATCACCCGACAAATTAGCGTAACTACTCATTACGTACCTTGTTCACAGTTTTGCCCAGTCCACCAGTCGGCGCATATGCACGTGTATTCATCCAGTCCGTTAATGCAGGTGGCTCCATTTTGGCAGGGTTCGCTTCCACACGCGTTCACAACTGTAATTGCAGAAATAGTTTACCATTAATAATATTTCCAATAGAAACTATTGTTTTGAGCAGGTCAATATTCGTAGTTCAAATAAAAACTGCATGTACAGTTTTTGAAGAAATACTTTATCTGGTCATATTTCAAATATAGTATGCTATGTTTGAACAAAATACTTGAAACAACAGAAACATAGACGATGTGTTGTTTTTTATCAATCAACACTTCATCTGTATTCATATTTGAAATATAAACTACCGTTATTGAAGAAACACGTGATATATATTCGTGTATAAAATAGAAAATTCTGTTTTTAAATATATAAGTGTCCAATCTTTATACACAAATAGAATCTGCATTCTCACAGTCATGTAATACAGTGAATACCTCTGTGTAATTATACAAAACAACTCTGCAAAAACCACGAACCCATTGTTTTTGCAGAGTTGTTGAACATATTGTATTTTATTACGGAAAGATAATTATATACAACTATTGCCTTTTTGTGAGGTCAATACGTGGTTTTATAGACGGTATAAAAGTTATATCGACCGTGGACGAAATCCGCGGTTGATACCACTTTAATAGGATCGATAAAACCACGTATTAACAAAACAAAAAGACTTGTTTTATTACACATTGAGAAATATCCATGTACGCCATTGGACAGATGCTGCACCCGTCACAAAAGTATACATATTGACAAGAGATAGAATATTTCAAAATCAAACCTATTTCCATTAGTTTGTGTAAATTGTGAGAACCCTACATGAAATGTAGAAATAATTTATTCTTGCTTGGTAAGAACGCTGGTGGTTTGTTACACGACATATGATTGGTTGCAATGTTTCATACGCCACGAATCAGTTCGACCCTTAGAAAATATTATTCTTGCTTGGTCACTGTGCTACGATTACGGATGTATCTATTACAATCTAACGAAAATAAGTGCTATCCAATTAATTGAATTTCAATCGATTCAGTTCATTAGATAGCAGTTGCATAAAGGTATTACGAACAGCAACTAATGCTAAAGAATACAACAAATGCCCGACTACGTGTTTGTGCCGTGTTGAAGCCTCTTCGATCACCGCTGATCACCGATGTATACAGTTTAATGAACACTATTTAGTCTGTTTAAAGTGCGTGGAGTCCGAAGGACTCCTCGCAAACATGAAACAGACCAACTATTGTTCATAATACAGTAAACGGGACTCCACGCACTTTAAACAGACCAAATGTTGTTCATAATATAGTAAACGCAAACGCCCATGGTTTTATTAATTATATTTACACTCCATTTTCGGATAGTTTCAAAGATGTAAATAACCATATACAGCGTAAGCATTAGGAATCTTATTGTCTTACGTCGTTTTGTCGCATTTCATGGAACAGCAACGTTGCCGGTCAATAGCGTAACGTTATTGACAACGACAATGAACGTCATGTAATCTAATGACGTCAAGCAAGCTTTAACGAATCAACAACATCGCGTGACGTCACGTGGGGCTAATACAATGTATTGGGATATGAACGCAATACGTTGAATGGGCGTTTCCATTATGAATTCAAGGACAGTGTAAATATAGTAAGATAGTATATATCAGATCCCATTCTTGTTGTAGGAATACAGGTACTGTAGATGTTTTTATTATCTCAAAAATGTGATGCAATGTCAAATACTTGACAGGAGAACGGTGTAGGCCCTGATCAGACTGCGCGGATGTGCATGCTGATACGAGCCTGCACTGATTATATATTCTTTGGAGTACCTTTCAGAGACGGTTTCAGAGACGGTGAGCAAACTACGAACAGTTGAACAAAAATAACTTGCATAATGCCATGCTTATTATTCCACAGTTTTAAATTATTGTTAGCTTGAAACATTGCCGCTGTGCATTACTTGGGTGTGTTTTTAGAATAGTATGGAAACTGTAGCAGACATGTCGGATACAACTCTCAACAACCCACATAGCACTTATACATGTATGTTGGATCTATACTGGTCACAGGATTTCATAATACCATTATCTAAGAAACGACGTATCAACATGTTTACATATTTGCAAGCGGATACAATGTTGTGTATGAACATCCATATCTGTATTACATGTTTGCTTTTATTTCGCAAATATTTCGCTAAAAGCAAACATAATTGCATTTAAATGAAATAAAAAAGAAGTTGATATTATGTACAACACACACACATATTCTGCTCACAAACGAAAACAATCAACAGATATGGATGAACAAAAACGACGTGTTAAGTTTTTACATATAATGTTGGCCTTACTTGCGTGCGTGAGCTGAGTGTGTGAGTGTGTGTGTGTGCGCGTGTGTGTGCGTGTGTGTGTGAGAGTGCATGCGCGTGGGTGTGTGCTAGAGGGTGTCTGTGTGCGTATGTGCGGTGTGTTGATATGTCAAAGGTCAACATTATTAAAACACAGCTGATATATTTGTATATACTAAAATACATTCTTGACTGTGTACTCGTAACATCCAGGTCCTGATAAGGTGTTTTTTCTATATGATGGGTACATACAGCGATCTTCCAACTGGTATACATATGTAGTTAATTATTGACGACTGTGCTTCTCAATTAGCAGTTATTCACATCTTAAAATACATGTAACATATACGAGTCGCCAGACACAATCGTTTTTCCTGGAATATATAGAGTGGACGGACAGTGTAGGCCCTGATCGGTATGCACACATGTGTGGCCTGATTGAGGCACGCGCAGTCTGATTTTTTGTTAGATTTGTTTAAACAATGACATCCCTCATCACTGATGAAACATATATATCATTGAATTTTGACCTTTGAGTAGCATTTTTCTCAATCCGAATGCAACCTATTTCAATTATTACTACACATTACCCATACCGACCTCTTCCCTATATACTATATCCTAGCCTATATGAATATAAAAACTAACCTCCTATATGTGATACTTCATGGAAACGGCCACTATTCTGTTATAGTCCAATACAATATTGTGTATAGTAATCATGTAGTTTGTGAATGCAAAAATATAAACAATATAACCAATGGACACACACTTATGTAGCTTCAATGTAAACGGGCTTGGGGATAAAATCAAACGTACAAAACTATTTTCGTGGTTGAAACAAACAAAATTTGCAATATGCTTTCTACAAGAGCTTCATTGTACACATGGATGTATAGACCAATGGAAAAACGAATGGAAACATGAAATATTTCTTTCTGGTAACAGCTCCAATAGTACAGAAATCGGAATCCTACTTAATTTAAACACTTCATATGATATTATAGAATACAAAGATGTAATTCCAGGACGACTGCAGTTGCTAAGAATATGTACATCCAATACAACATTAGTATTAATAAACATTTATGGGCCCAATACTGAAGATATAGCATTTTTTACAACACTGGAACATTTAGTTATTGAGAATAATAGTGAAACCCTAGTTTTGGGAGGTGATTTTAATAACGTTCTTGATTTTAATTTTGATAAAATAAATGGAAGGAAAGATACAAACAAAGGATGTTCAGCAAAAGTAAATGACATAATAAACGATAATGATTTATATGACATATTTAGACTGCGACATCCAGACAGTAAGCGTTTCACTTGGCATTCTAATCATAGACCACCAATATTCTGTAGACTGGATTACTTCCTAATATCATCTAATTTACTAAATGCAGTAACACACTGTGAAATAGTACCTGGGTTTTTGTCTGACCATTCAGCAGTAACGCTAAAGTTAAATTTGAACCAAATAGTAAGAGGGCCAGGATATTTCAAACTAAATAAGAGTATATTGCTACAAGAAGAATACAAACAAAAAATTAAACTATCAATTCAGGAAAAAATAAATGAAAATACGGGATGTAATCCAAATACTATGTGGGAACTAATTAAAGGAACAATAAGAAATGAATCAATAAAATATTCAAGTATGATGAAAAAAAAAGAGAGAGCAAATGAAAAAGAAATAGTACTCAATATAAAAAGGTTAGAAGAAAATTTATCACATGATCCAAACAATCTACATAAATTAGATGAATTAAATGTCGAAAAAAAACAAACTTACTGAAATGACTAATGAGAAAATAAAGGGAATACTATTACGATCGAAGGCTGAATGGGTCGAAGGGTCTGAAAAGAATACGAAATATTTTGCAAACTTAGAAAAAAAGAGATGTGAACAAAAATCAATTAAACAACTGATGATAAATGGAACAATGGAAAATAACCAAACAGATATTCTTAATCATGTTGAACATTACTATATGCATATTTATGAACAAGATACTAATATAAATCGCAACAATGATACATTTTTCAAACTTCATTGATCACAAACTAAGCGAAAATGAAAAACAGTCTTGTGAAGGCTACATAAACGATATGAATGTGTAGCAGCAATAAAAGAAATGAAAAAATTCAAAAGTCCAGGATCAGATGGTATAACTGCTGAATTTTATAAGCTATATTGGAATGATATAAAAGAGCACTATATGAAATCGATAAATTATTCATACGAAAATGGATCTCTAATGAATTACAAAAAACAAGGGATCATTACGTTACTGCCAAAGAAAGATAAAAACCACCCTCTCAATTGATAATTGGAGGCCAATTTCGCTATTGAATGTAGACTATAAAATCGCGACAAAAGTTATAGGTAACAGAATAAAAAAGGTATTAAACACAATAATCAACCATGAATCAAACGGGGTTTATAAAAGGTAGATATATAGGAGAAAACGTACGGACACTTATAGAAATAATAAATGAAGCTAATGAAAACAATACACCAGGTTTAATCTTCTTTGCAGATTTCCAGAAAGCTTTTGATAGCTAGACCATGGATTTATAATTAAATGCCTCAACAATCTTAACTTGGTAATTCATTAATACAATGGATATCGCTATTCTATAGCGATGCAAAAAGTGTGTTTCGAATAATGGCAATTTGTCAAACTTTTTCAGTGTTAAAAAAGGTGTTAGACAGGGTTGTCCGCTATCAGCATACATTTTTATTATTTGTATAGAGATTTTATCGAGACAAATAGATGCAAATGTAGAAATAAAAGGTTTATCTTTAGGTGAAAATGAAATAAAATAAACACTATTCGCAGATGATGCAAGCTTCACGCTTGATGGATCTGAAAATTCATTTAAAGAACTAATACACACACTAGACATTTTTTCAATAATATCAGGTCTAAAACTTAATAAATCAAAATGTACAGCATTAAAGATTGGGGAACTTAGGCATAACCCAAGTCAATGGTGTAATAGCAATCGATATACGTGGTCAAACGACCATGCATCAACATTTGGAATAATATTCACAAACAATAAAACACAGCTACATGAACTAAATTTATTACCAAATATTAAGTCATTTCAAAACTGTTTAACAAACTGGCAAAAATGGAACTTGACATTAATCGGCAAGATAACTGTATTAAAGACCTTCGCGTTACCAAAACTAATATACCCACTGACAGTCCTAGAGAACCCGGCTGAAGAAACAATCAAACAGATTAATGACATAATGTACACATTTCTCTGGGATGGTAAACCCGATAAAATTAGCACGAAAAACTATAATACAAAACTATGAAAACTGTGGTTTGAAAATGATTAACATACATGCATTCATCAATTCACTAAAATGTTCATGGATAAAACGCTTAAATGGTACTAATCAGAATCAATTAAAAAAAGCATATAATAAGGAACTAAGTAAATATGGTGAGTAATGTACTATTTAAAAGCAACCTAAATTCAAATGACACAAAACACCTTGTAAAACAATATTCGTTTCTAAACAATATGTTAACATCTTGGTGCAAAATCAATAACATTCATATACCAACATATCATATGAAATATTATGGCATAACTCAAACATAAAAAATGAAAGAAATATAACCTTCTTCTATAAAGACTGGTATGATAGAGGTATAATGTATGTATTTTTACATATATGATTTTAGAATAAAAGACTTTTACAGCTTCAACGATATAAAAACTATATATGACATAAATAATGGATATTTCTTGAGATATTACAAATTATTAGGTAATATTGAAAACGAATGGAAAATAGAAATGAAAACCGTGCCATTGGATAATGAAACACAGAAATACAAAATAAATCCAATGTTTATCATCAAAACATATTAGTAAAATGTTATATAATATACAGATTGAAAACATGAAATTAACACAGCAAAAACATATAATTAAATGGGAAAGTGAGTTAAATAAACAAGATATCGAATGGAAAGGTATTATTTTTTCACTGTCATATAAAAGCACAATAAGCACAAAACTTCGTGCGTTTCAGTACAAATATTTAATGAGAATAATTCCAAACAATGGCTTTTTATTCAAATGCAAATTAAAACCTTCAAACTTATGTGAATTCTGTCATATGAATGTGGATTCTAATAAGCATATGTTTTGGGAATGCACTGTCATACAATCGTTTTGGTCGGATATCAACATACTATTACAAACAAGTAGACTAGACTACAATAGTAATTTAACATATGAAAACATATCATTTTGTAACGTGAAGGTCGACTGTAAAAATAAAACAATGATTATAAGCTTCCTAATTCTTCTAGCAAAGTATTTAATTTATATGTGCAAATACGATGAAACGCAGCCATCGATAGGCCGCTTTAACACATATATGAAGCAAACAAAATAAAAATAGAAGAAACTATTGCCACTATTAAGAATAAACTAGATACTTTTCATTCAAAATGGAGTTTACTTTATAGAACAAAATACGTAGACACAATCATTTGATATAAGAACCAACGAATGTATATATATGAGCCCGGACCATTTATTTGACCCCCGTCCCCACTTTTGGACATTTTCTTCTCCGACCTATACCAATCTCATAGCCCATATGCCCTATATAGACTCCTATTTTATTTTGTTTAAAAACTCAATGTTACATGTAGACATGTATTCTTAGGTTAATTATACAGACTATGATGTATTCATGTTTTTGTTGAACTGGCAGAACAGCTGTACTATGTTTAATGAACTATATGTTTAATCATATCATTGTATTTGTACATGTACATGTAGCAAAGAGAATAAAATATCAAAGGACAAAAAAGATAGTATATACCGGGAAGTTGGTACGTCATTGCAGCTAACGTCCAAATATTGTACATGTACATGTAGGTGTCGAAGTATGAAATATTGTATGTATGGATATTCCAAAGCTACAGTTGCATTGTCCGTATATATTAGTTTCGAAGGACGCTTGTTACTTTAGTTGTATTTGTAACTGAGAAAGCTAAACATTAAAGCAAGATAGCCATTCCCAAAGGAGACCCATAAACCCACGTAATGAAGAAACTAACGCAATACATAGGGGATCTTACATGAGTGATGATTGAATATGATATGTGTTAAACGAGGTTACTTATTTCATAAGAAACGAGGCTATGCCGAGTTTATTATGAAATCAGTCAACGAGTTTAATAATATCATATTAAATCAACACAAATGTTAGATTCCAATTATTGCATAAGCACATCACAATACGTAGAAGCTGTAATGACCATCTACCGTGTTTTCTGTGCCGGACTAATTTGTATATTTATTACACTAGTGTGTTATGATTTTATTACACGGTGTTGTTACACTGTGAACGCCTATTTTATGCAATAAATCATGATAAACACACTCGAACAATGGGGGTCGAGGAGCCTTCCAATTTTCCCAAAATAACTCTTGAACTGGTACAACCATTATTATATTAGTTTAGACTAGTTTATTGCATCGAGACAACTACCTCGTGAGCATACATACATGGCTATGGTATATTATACGTACAATGCAAGATGGCCTCTTACATTGTACGTACATTATACCATAGCCATGTATGTATTGCTCATGAGGCAGTTGTCTCGATGCAATAAACTAAATATAACAAATGCAGTACTGTACGTTCTATGCAATATACGACTACATGTACTCACAAACACAGGGCGTACATGGGTATGCTAATAAATATAATAAATGTAGTACTGTACGTTCTGTGCGTACTACATGTACTCACAAACACACGTGGGTTCGGGGCCGCTTCACACGGAGCCGGACTGACAGGTCCGCACGCTATCACCGCCGGTTACGTTGTAGTGTTGATCACACGCGTAAGTTGCCGTGCCACCGTACGTCGTCTTGGAGACGGAGACGCTTCCGTGTTCTACGTCACCCGGGTCACCGCAGTCAACAACTGGAATGATAGGCATATACAGTGAAACCTCTCGAAACCGAACACTAAGAAAAAACATGTGACGTTATTTGTTATGAGTTTCTGGGTCATTTAATTCGGGTGATAATGCATATTCGTGATCGCATATCACACAGCTATGGCTCAGAATGATCAAATGCCTGATTTACAGTGAAACCTCTCTAAACCGAACACCAAGAAAACAACTGTGACCTTACTTTTGATTAGTTTCTTGGTCATTTATCTCATGTGATGATGTCTATTCGTGATCGCATATCTCACAGCTATGGCTCAGAATGATCAAATGCCTGATTTACAGTGAAACCTCCCTAAGCCGGTTTATAGAAGTTTCACTGTAGACGATATTCATATTACACCGAATATGACATGTTCATCGATTGTTGTGAACTGTCAATGTTTCGGGCACTCGTGAAATACGGACATTCACATCACGAGGAACTGTATACAGTAAGAAATGTGTATTGACATTTGCAGTCTATGTCAGCTTTGGCAGATGCGAATAATAGATAAGTATGAATATTGATACCGGAAGTGTTGATATTTCACTGGAATTTGTTTATTTTATCGATGAGAACATTTGAATTTTATGTTCATCTTTGAACGTATTTATTTATTACGTATTAGGTAAAAACGCGGTAAATATTAACAGTGATCATAAATCACATATTAATACACTACTGTCTGTTTCACGAAACCTGCTCAATGTTTACGGCCATATAAACAATGCAAAAACAAGTTGTTGTTTTTTAGATAATATTTAATTTTATCACAACTTAACAATGAACCTTATATTCGAAGAATTTGGACAGGTTTCGTGAAACAGACAGTAGTGTAATTGGTATGTATATGAGACCGTTACGGCAGACATTTTGTTCATCAGAACAGATACAATGAATAATGGTGTGCTTACTGCTTACATGTATGTAATAAGCATACTTTAATGGTAGGCCACTCAGTAGGCACAACATATGATTTATATCATATACATTTTCTGAAAAAATAAACATTAATTCACCATTACCCCACGTATTGATTGGCATTATTATACATTTTATATCAGACGTAAATTTCCACACTGATATCCAGGGCGATAACAGTGTCTCCGAAAAAGGTTAACGGACATTACTATTTATTCTCTGTATTAATTTTGGATGTGCAATGATCATACTTTATAATCTGTAGAAAATAAAAAAAAATTCAGGTGACGCATTTAATTAGTATAAATAATTAACACATACCATGCCTCATTTGCATATGAAAATAGCCTGATACCACCGCGAGTCACTATCAGTAAAATAAGTAATAGTTATAGTTCACATATTTATTTTTAATAAAATTGTTTTCGAGCGAGCGCTAGCGAGCAAGAAATAAGTTTATTAAAAATTCAATATGTGAACTATAACGTACTTATTGTTTATCCAGCCAAGTCGCGAAGCTCCGCCCCTAAATGTGAATTCGAATCGATATACTAGCATGTGATTGGCGGTGTGATACGAAGTGAGCGCGTGTGTGGGCGGTAATACGCTTTGCGTCTTGTGAACTAATGACAACCAGGAACTCAGTTATAAATATAGCGGCTGAACATGTAATGATTAATTTAATAGATATCGGCGAAAGCGTCATAATGTGCTACCAATTGGGACGAAATGTTGTTCTCTCATTGGTCGGAGAAACTAGGGTAAGCAATAAATATTGCTAAATTATTATATCTGTATAGCGGGCACTCGTAATTTATTTTTAGAATTGATGGAATAGTGACACAATTATACACTTATTTTATTCCTATAAAGAACATTTTGTGCCTACTGAGTGGGTATGTACCTTTAACATTTGTGTTGATTTAATACGATAGCTACATGTATTAAACTCGTTCACGGAGTTCATAAGAAACGAGATGAAACCTAATCTCGGCAATATACTAAATCGTCACTCATGTACGATGTTCAACTACTACATCCGAACTCCAGATAAGGCCAGTATTGGTGTATTTTACTAAATTAGTTTAGCTGAATACGCATTTATTTTCAAAAGAAGGAGTACGAAAACTCGTTAAAATTGGAAGATACGCATTGACTTTCAAATTGAGGAGTAAAAAGGCTCTAATTAAATTGAAAATTCACTTATTTGGGCTGCGACTGTTTGATTTTCGCAGCTCAATCAAGTTAATTTTCAACCGTGTTGGCTTTTTAAACATTTACTCCCTATAGTTTTGTTTTGTAAAAACATGTGGTAAATTCCGTCATCTATTTGAAAACAAAACGCAATGATTTTGAAATCGTGTGGTACGATTTCAAATTCAATGCGTTTTTTTATTTTTGCAAATTTATCGCATGTTTTACAAAACAAAATGTAGGGAATACGCAGTTGAAAATTCACTTATTAAAGAGTATTATACCCTTTAGACACAAAGTCTTACCTGCAGCTTTGTGTTTTACATGTCTATGCACGAATGCACTTACGATCTTCACAGCAGTCGCCGTAGTTGGCAGGCTGGCAGTCACATGGTTGCCACGACCGTGACGTCGCTGTTCCCCCGTTATGACATACGTCATTACAGTCGTCATCTTCAATGCCCATGTCCCTAGACGCGCAGTCGGTAAACTCGGTACATTCTGGAATGTCTCTCACCCATACACCGCGTGTGCGTTCTCGTGATCCAAAGCAAGTGCTATCACAGTCGGAGCAAGCCTTCCAGTCGCCCCATCTACAGTTGCAGGAATCCCACGTTGACGCGAGACCTGCCCCAATATACGGGCAACTCCCGTAGACGCATAGGAGCACTAGTACCAATCGTAGCGGAGCCATGTGGTTTGAGTTTCTATAAGGAAAACATTTTATTAATCAGACCTCCAGATCAGACGCGTATCGGCGTATTTTACGTGCTTATTTTAGCAGAATACACATTGATTATCAAAAGTGGGAGTATAAAATACTCACAGCAATGTGAAATATGCATTGCTTTTCAAATTGAGTAGTGAAAATACTGTCATTAAGTTTAAAATGTACTTAGTTTATTCCCTATTTAATAAGGAAGAAAATAAATAATACATTTGTAAAAGTAAAATACGCATGGAATTTGAAATATGGGGGTATAATGCTCTTTAGATACAAAACTTATCTGGGGCTTATATTTAGTAATTGACAGCTATCAAGATATATATATGTTAGTATTATATGTACATTGAAGCGCGCATTGTTTTATCTCCGATAGTCTTCATCAGTGTACGATGTTTTATGTGTATCTACATGCATATATACACTTAGCCTATTTAGCCACGCACAACTTACTTAGCATTTAGTAAGGGAATGCTACTTTTAGCAATTAAATGAAATACCCCATACACTTGGCTCAACTATCGATATGTTGAATAGTAACATTGTCCCATACGAACTAAAATAGTATAGCCAACGGAGCCCGGTGCCCGTTTCACTAAACTTCGTACGACTAAAATGTTCGTAAGTGCAAATTTGGGATCATTTGGAAATTTTAATTATTGGATTTACATTTATCGAGCATCGGCTGCATATGCAGCCTATGCTCAATAAATGTAAATCCAATAATTGTTTACAAGAAAACATTGTTAATGTGGAATTTACAGACTATCATAATTGTGCACTTGCGAACATTTTAGTCGTACGAAATTTAGTGAAACGGCTCCCTGAAGAGCCCTGGTAAACAAAGACGTAACCATTGAATGACATTTATCATGTAACAAGCTTTGTATTGGCGGAATACATAGTGGCTGATAATAATGTGTCTGGCTGATCTGATGCGAATATCCGGGTTTCAACGAATTAAAAACTATCGTTTTATTGGTCGAATGGTGTCACATGACGTTACCGAATGACGTCACTGTAATAACAAATCGCCGTTATTTTAAACAAAAACTAGTGTATATTTGACAATTTGTTAGCATAAAATATGCAAAAGTAGTCCGGTATAAACAAAATAGTGCGGGTGTTTTGAGGTCACAGACACCGTTTGCTTGCAAATATTGATCCATTACTACCCAGTTTCACTTGAGGAACATTTTGGGGTGCCTTTAACACCAGTTTTCAGCATATTTGTAGCATTTAAAAGAAAACACTGAACCTGTTCGTCACTTGATGTAAACGGAGTTTCCGTGGCCAAAATATGTACACAATATTGAAGGTTGTATTTTTCTTTCTTAGGAGTAAGTGAACCTATTGTTTAGTTCATGCAAAACCAACACAGACTGGCTGCAGGTCATGTACAAGTGGGCCCCATAGCATCCATACGAATAGTGAAGGTATGAGAGACTGGCCTTATTGGATGGCATTCGGTTAAATTATATAGTAAAACTATTTGGTGGTGTCTAACCTCAAGTAATTGTCCCGCTAATAAATTATAGTCCGACATCTGATTGGCTGTATGGATGTTGTGGGACCTACTTGTACATGACATGCAGCCGGTCTGTACTGGTTCTGCATGAATTAAACAATAGGTTCACTTACTCCTAAGAAAGAAAAATCCAACCTCGTCATGTCCCCCAATATTGTTTACATTTGTATTGGCCACGCAAACTCTGTTTACATCACATGACCAACACCCCCACACGTACCTCAAGTGAAACTGGGTAGTAATGGATCAACATTTGCAAACAAACTGTGTCAGTAAACTCAAAACACCCGCACGATTTTGTTCATACTGGACTACGATTACCCCCTTGACGATTTCGCACCATTTATTATGTTCAAACCTATATTAACTAAATTGCATACGTATGTATGGTGTTTGGCTTACTAATGTGTTTTATACATAAATGTATCCTCATAATTAAATTACATATGTACGTAATTGAAAACAATCACATTTTTATAGTAAGTTACACATATGGTAACTTACACAGGTTGACTGTCAAACTTGCCCGTTACCGATGCAAACCAATAACCGTCAGGGATCAGACTAAGGTGGCCCACCACCATTGACTAAAACACTAACCCGTTACCACACATTTTGCTATTCTCTGCTACTTTCATTTTTCTTAAGGATGTTGTGGGACCTATTTTCCAATAACCTGCACTTATTCTGCTCTGGATCTTGACTAATTAAAATAAAGATTTAATTATTGTTGAAGCTGGGGTCCCATCTAGTAGGTACAAATGTTTCTTTATGAAAATTAAATAAATGTATAATTGCAACTAGTCCACCACTTTTAAAAATTACGAGTGCCAGCTACAGAGATATAATTGTTTAGTAATCTTTAATGTACTCATAGAGACTCGCGGTGGTATCAAGCTAGTTACATATGCAAATGATGCAATATTTTTTAATTATTTATATCAACTAAATGCTGCATAAATATTTTTATCGACATATCATAAAGTATGATATTGCACATCAAAAAATAAATAAATGGAATAAATAGTTGCTTCTGTTATCATTTTAAGGAAACACGGTTATCGCCCCTGATATAAAACTGGCATTTCTCGTTTGATATAAAAAGTATAATAATGTCAATTAGTACGCCTGGTAATGGTAAATCAATGTTCATTTTGCCAGAAAAAAAGTCCGATTGAAAGAATAAAAAAACATGTCTCCCTATATTATAACCTCGCATGTAGCACTCTAGGTTTAAGGTTAGAGAAATTGACACCAGTTTCAGCATATTTGAAGAATTTAAAATAAAACACTGAGCATGTTGGTCACGAGATGTAAACAGAGTTTCCGTGGCCAAATAATGTAAACAATCTTGGGGGACATGACGAGGTTGGTCCCACAACATCCATACGAATAGTGATAGTAGGAAAGACTGGCTGGGATTGGGTTAAATTATACAGGAAAACTATTTGGTGTCTTTTAACCTAAACATGGCGCAACAGAAAAGGCGGCATCAATCTACATCAACACCGTTAAGGACATAGAACCAATTTAGAGAGCAATGTATTGTAGGACAGGTACCAGCATATTAAATAATTTTAGGGAGAACTATTTTAAGTTTTAGCAGCGCACCTGGCGTCATAATGTTTGTTCCCAAATTACTGTTGCAATTATTGTTGTCAATGGGCGTGGCTTAGCGAGCTAACAAAGAGCATAGCAAAATAGCGATGCAATAATCAATAATGGAACCCGGATGTCACTACCAATGAAGTATCAAGCAACTTATAATGTAATCAACACAACGCATTGAAACAGTACGAATGAATAAGGCATCAAGTCACATACATAGAAATGTAATAAGACGGATATAACTTAGAATGCCATCAGCCAGCAAGCATCAAGCCACATATAATTGTAATAAGACGGGTAGAACTTAAAATGTCATCCGCCAGCAAGCATCATGTTGGTGTTTTTTTTATTTCAAAATACTTGAATATTGTGCTTGCAACCAAACAACTTTATTAGCTAAGAGTCTGCGCTATAGCACAGCTCAATCCATGACTGAGCTGTGCTATAGTTCAGGATCAGCCAATCAAACTGCTTGATTGCGAGTTGAGATTGCCAAACGATTTTCATAAACAGTGATATCTGGGCAAGATTAACGCAGTTAACGCGGTTGTGTAAATAGAATGCCAGCCTCTGAGGTCCTAAGCGTTTCCTAACATTGCCTGATAAACATAATATCAAAAGACACTAGACATGTAATCTACATGCAGAATAGGCAAGGCTAATAAGACAGTCTTCAACATGCACCGGGTGTACTAAAATGAAGGATGTACGACCGCAATAAAATAAACACATAAGGAATATGTAACATTACACAGTAAAAACTATTTCCCCGAGGTGATGTGGACGACCCGAGGTACTAGTGCATCGGGTCGTCCACAGCACCGAACGACAAAATATATTTTGACAGTTCCCCTAATTACCATGAACTAACTGATTTATTACGCAACTTTAATACACAGTATGTGGCACAAAGAATGTGCATTTGGGTCGGGGCCCATCAACTGACTGATCACAATTACGTTGAAGTTTATAACGTAAACGTCGGCCTACCACATCTAACATATATACTATTATGTTCTTCTTCATCTAAATTGTTTGGCCCTAAATTAAACTATTTTGTGTTGATGGGCCATTAAGCATCATTCCATTCGACAAAAATCATGACATCGTGAGTTTCAGGGGTGAAATTAGAGAATTAGTCACACCTGCGTAGTAACAACTTATTTACACTGTCCTTAAATTCATAATGGAAACGCCCATTCAACGTATTGTGTTTATGGTTTCGGACACCACGCACTTTCAACAGAACAAATGTAGTAGTATATAAGAGTCAAAATGATATAAGTTTATATTGAAGCCACCCACCACGTGTAGTGGCTTCCACACGTAACTTGTTATCATTTTTACTCTTATATACTACTTGGATTTCCCCCCACTGTTCGGTGGGTATGTATGAGAATGGGAGTAAGCACAAATTTATATTTTCAAAACACAAAGGGGGGAGTAAGCATAATTTTAATTTTTCAAAACGCAAAGGGTAAGCACAAGTTTATATTTTCAAAACACAAAGGGGGGAGTAAGCATAATTTTAATTTTTCAAAACACAAAGGGGGGAGTAAGCATAATTTTTCAAAACACGCCTACTCTCCCCACTGTTCGGTGGGTATGTATGAGAAGAATGGAACATATTTTTCATCAACCGCGAGACCATATATTTCTGGCATGAGAAGATAACCCTATTAGAGATAAGAATCCCTATGTTATACTCAGTATATATAATCACACAATGGTTCTAGTTAATTGTGCGTGGTTTAAGACATGTAGTCACGAGAGATATTTTCGTACCGGTATTTACGAGTATTGCAAACATCACCGGGCATGGATGAGAAGAGGATCCGTTTCGCCTCGCCCATGTCGGCATTGTGGGGTAGGGACCAAATCCGAGTCACTGCTATGTCCACCATGCGGTGGCACTCAGGCTACTCATCGAATGGTTAACAAGGAAGTACGTGCTCGCAAGTATTATCGTTTAGTAATAATTGAAATCGGGAAGTCAGTTAGAAATATAGAATCGATCTGATGTGTTAGTTTTGATAAGTCACGGTGTTTCAACACATAAACGCCGTAAAACATTATCAAACTAATTTTATAAAAATTGGAAATTGAACAGAAAAAACACTACAAATATTATGAGATAAAATGGATAATAAAATACAATGTGAATTGAAAGCTTATAATGACTGTGTTGAAGAAGTTTACGAAGAATACGGGGGTCATAGTCCTATATATAAATTCTATAAATTGAAAACACTAGGCGATATCGAATACATGAAATATCCGCGTAATTTACTACGCTCCGATAACAACGTTGCATTTACAATATTATACCGGCAATTATGCGAACTATACAAGAGGCAAATACAAACATTAAGACGGATAATGCGTATCGGATATGCAACTAAGGTGTATTATATAAACTTGTTAAAACTCAACGATTCGTTTACGAATATACATTTCAACGATATCGCTTATAAAGATATTGAAAAATTATTATTGAACAGAAAAAAACACTAATAATTAATTTATGTTGTAATCACAACACCGAGTTCGAGCCTCGGTGGGACCTAAAACATTTTTTTTTTTTTTTTAATTATTTAATAAAATATCACAATTTCGGGATGGTGGTGCTGTAACATTTCCTCCGACTTTATTTCCAAGTTTTACCCTAAATTTATCCCAATCAGTACTCTCAATCTTGGGCATGGTGGCGCGCGCTTTGATTCTAATATCATTTTGTAATTCTTCATATCTCCCCATTTCTTCCACCACGGATTCAAACTCTAAATTTGATATTTCATTATCGTTCAACGCTTTGGACACTATAACGTCGATGCTATTTTTCTTAGACCTGGCGAGAACGGATATTCTATCATGTTTTCTACATTTGTTCTCCAGTTTTCCACCCGACGCCCTAATTACCATACAAAGTATTCCAGATAAGACGGTAATTCCACTCAAAAACACTGCAAGTGGAACCGTTACAATTGTAGATAGCGTTGCAGCAGTCCCCGCACCACTCATTACAGATAAACTTGCCAGAACCGTACTAGATGCTTCAGCTATATTCGCCGCGCGCTTATATTGTTTAGCGTTTCTTTTTCTATTTCTATATTCTCTAACTAAAATATCCTGCATAGCGACGATATTATCCAACCTAAAATCTAAACTTCTTTCGTGAATTGGATTAGTATTGACAATTGGAAGCGGTGATTCGTTCATGATTTTCAATATATTAGTATTTTACAAATTAAGTTCAATTAGCAATGAGACAATAGTGGAAGAACTCGCTGGGTCAGCGATTTTCGTAACAAAGTTAATAACACTACCTTCGGAAAGTCTAATTAGATCATCACCGGCGAACAAACCCACCGACGAACTATCTCCAGCGAGTTTAGTGACTCAAATTGCCCGTTCTTCCCCATCCAGTACGAGATTTATCATGACCGCGCCCACAGGTTTACCATTAGCATTAACCGAGCAGACCGCCATTCGGAGAAGTGTACCTGGAGCTGTCATGGCGTATCCCCCATATTTATTACTCGCTTTGGCACCGAACAAATATTCAGAGAGCCCCTCAATCAATGGGTCCCGCTTCTCAGCCCAAACTGTTATGACACGTTTTTGCGCTTTCATTGTTTTCAACAATCCCGCAAGCCCCACGATAGAGCTATGTGCCTCAGCACGAATCATTTCAGAGGCCTCCTCAAGAGCTTTGGTCGCGGCTCTACGAGCATGTTTCAGTTTACCGGAAACTTCGGTTATTTTCCCGTCTAGTTCAGTAAGTGCCGCTTCTCTGATGAGAGAGTCCTCTGAGAGCAACACCCCATAAGCCTCCGTAATGGCCGCCTGGTGGTCTTCTAGGGCTTTTTCAACACCCAACCGGGCCTCTTTTTGAAATTCAGTTATTTTCCCGTCTAGTTCAGCAACCGCCGCTTCTCTGATGAGAGAGTCCTCTGAGCGCAACACCCCATAAGCCTCCACAAGGACCGCCTGGTGGTCTTCTCGGACTTTATCAATACCCGTTCGGACCCCCTCAACCCCCAACCGGGCCTCCTTTCGAAATTAGGTTATTTTTCCGTCTAGTTCAGTAAGTGCCGCTTCTCGGATCAGAGAGTCCTCTGGGCGCAACACCCCATACGCCTCCGTAATGGCCACCTGGTGGTCTGCTCGGGCTTTCTCAACCCCCAACCGGGTCTCATGGCGTATCCCCCATATTTATTACTCGCTTTGGCTCCGAACAAATATTCAGAGAGCCCCTCAATCAATGGGCCCCGCTTCTCAGCCCAAACTGTTATGACACGTTTTTGCGTTTTCATTGTTTTCAACAATCTCGCAAGCCCCCCGATAGAGCTATGGGCCTCAGCACGAATCATTTCAGAGGCCTCCTCAAGAGCTTTGGTCGCGGCTCTACGAGCATGTTTCAGTTTATCGGAAACTTCGGTTATTTTTCCGTCTAGTTCAGTAGTGCCGCTTCTCTGATGAGAGAGTCCTCTAAGCGCAACACATCATAAGCCTCCGCAAGGGCCGACTGGTGGTCTGCTCGGGCTTTCTCAACCCCCAACCGGGTCTCTTTCGGAAATTCGATTATTTTTCCGTCTAGTTCAGTAAGTGCCGCTTCTCTGATGAGAGAGTCCTCTAAGCGCAACACATCATAAGCCTCCGTAAGGGCCTCCTGGTGGTCTTCTCGGACTCTCTCAATACCCAACCTGGCCTCTTTTCGAAATTTGGTTATTTGTTTTCCTAGTTCGGTAAGTGCCGCTTCTCTGATGAGAGAGTCCTCTGAGCGCAACATCCCATACGCCTCCGTAAGGTCCGCCTGGCGGTCTGTTCGGACTTTCTCAATACCCGTTCGGACTCCATCAAGATCCAACCGGGCCTCTTCCCGAAATGTGGTTATTTTTTCACCTAGTTCGTTTAGTTCTGTATGGGTTTCTTCACGACTTAGTGTATTCACAGCTAGGGCATATTCTCTAAGTTGTGATAGTAGACTCTTGTGAATCTCGTCCGTGGCCACCGATATAGTTCTATTGATCAAGGCCTTTGTTTTTTGGGTAGTTAAAAAGTCGCTCTCTGTCGGGATGAATCCCCCTTCTGTCGGTTCCAAATTCTTTGAATTTATATTTGTCACCCATTCGGAAGAACTACCTGGTCCGAATATACTCATTTTCAATAATGTTGATAATATATATTACGAACATGCGTTTAATTATAATTTTCTTAAAATTATTTAATTAATTTGAAATTTCATGGACGACCGAAATAGGGTAATCGTTCTTCAACTCTCGCCCTTTATCATCAAGAATAGGGACCGTAAATTCGTGGATGTGTCCCGATTCCAAAACTTTCATCTCGGGGTGTGGGAAGTCTAAGGTCACAGTCTCCCCAAAGAAACAGTCGCTGGCGGGCACGGTTTTCAGTAATGTGCTGTGAGTGCCTTCTACCGTGTTGTACGATGTGTTCACCCGATCCAGGTGCACCCCGAGAGTTTTCGTGACGGCGAAGTTTACTGTTCCGCCGACGTGCTCGCCCGGAGCAAAACTTCCATTAATATAGTAAGGGTGCGTTGTGTCAAATCCTAACAATGACATCAACCCATGTGTCATCCTTAAATCTTTATAAACGATCACTGTCGTGAGCCCTGTGTATTTCGAGATTGTGATAATGTGTCTATCACCAAGCTTCGACGTGATAAAGTGTTGTAACTGTGTGGAATTCCAAAGGCCAGGAGGTACTAAGAAATCTACTCATGTGCTCTTGTCCGCTTCGTAATCCCTGTAACTGAAATACTCATGCCATTCGATGTTTCGCCAGCCTACCGTGAAGGTGATTGATCTAAGGCCTACCCGGCGTTGTCCGCAGCAGTTGTCGATTAATTTTTGAAGTTCACAACTCTTTTGAACATTAGTGATAGTAGCAAACATAATAATATCTTCCAATAGATACCATAGCATTTAGCTTTAATTATAATGCAAAGTACAAAGTTGGAGATAAATACACGCAAAAAGACGTCGTTAATCCCCTTGTACACGCAACTATAACGGTTAGACCGGACAGTGGATTTGCCACCAACTTCCCCGACATCTTTGAACAATATAGGCTGCCCAAGATTACTACGATGGAGGCGGTAAACGGGTGGAAAGCAACACTGATGCAGTTTTGGCAGAACCAAATAAATTTCGCTGTATGGTGCGCAACAGCCGGGTGTGGAGTTTCACATAAAGACCATCTGACATCCAAGTGTCTACAACTTTCATGCGTATTATACTATTAGGAGGATTCTCAAAGAACTAGGTATTTCACTACCTCAAGACGACGCCTGTGATCCCATTTCCAACGCATACGACCGTATGACGTTTGCAAGACTGTGTAACGAATTTAACGTTTCAAAAGACGCGGACTGGAGACAGAAAGCATTTCCTACCAGCACCGGCCTCGGGGACGTTCTCATTCGGGGCCAGTCCGGGATTTGGACGCAGACTGATTTTAGACACGATCACTCCGGCGACCACATTGTCAGTCGGAACGCCGGGAATTTTGACCCCGCGACGATGATCTTCGGGCCGAAAGTGTCTGGAGGTCGGCACTGTGGCGTGTTGTCTTGTAAAATGTTACCTCCGAAACAGGCTCACGTCGATTACATACAGCAGGCTACTGAGGTTCAGGGCGCGTGGGGTATATTTATGTTAGATACGGGTCTAGGGTTCACGCAGGCGGATGTCATCAAACTCCCCCCCCCCCCCACAAGACGGTCGGAACGGAGGTGGAAATTCAAATAAATTTGAAAAATATTTCACAAAACCCCCATCAAGTTCATTTGAACCCAGTGTTTCACCGTTGTTCCACCCGCTGCAATAGGACCCCCAATTCACGAATTGAGTTCTCCCAATTCTTCCCTCAAACCCCAATCTCGATTGAACGAACGCGATTGGATTGGAACAGGAGCGGAAACACCAATCGAGATTGGAAGCACAACACACGAGGAGGAGAAATTAGGGCTCGTCGTTGCCCTCGTGGCGATCGGACTACTCGCGCTTTGGTTTTAGGAACTCTCGAGTGAGTAAAAGTAGTAGACCGGCGATTGCCACGATTAAAGCCCAAGTATTTTTGGCGAGCCATCCGGCCGTTTTTGCTAATATAGATAGCAAGTAAGAAACGATACTTCCGATCAGTCCAGGTAGTGCGGCAGCCGCCTTTTCGGCTAATTTAGCCAGGAGACTGGCGAGGGCTTTTAGTTGTTTTTTTACCCACTCCTTGGCTCCACCGGATGGCGCGGGTGGTGGTGTGGGTGCTGGCGCGGGTGGTGGCGCCGCACCACCAGTGAAAGCTAGAACTATGGTCGATATAGTCATGCCGATAGCAACGAGGATGCTTGCTATCGTGACACCCTGCTCTCTGAACAGAGTGCGAAGACGCTCACCGAGTGTTGTCTCCTCGTGCAGGACTCTCGAGATTGTTTCGCGGATCCGACTTATTTGTGTGCGGAGAGCCTCACGGCAAGCCGATGCAGCCTGCAAGCGAGCTTCTCTTTCGTCCCGCAACGACCGCAGGCGTTCGGTGATCCGCTCGGTAGATTCTCTATCGTCACCGGCTTCCTCCAGTTTTCTATCTTCTAGCGCGATATGTTCATCCAGCACTGTGAGTTTGGATAGGTTAAGGACCAGTTCGCCCCGGACCGTTTGCAGAGCCTTATCGAGTCCACGGAGTTCGCGAAGAGGTAACGGTGGGTCACCGTTAGACCCTTGGTCGAGGTTGAGTATTTCGTTTTCGCTGAACGTGGTCTCCATCGTGTTAATAGCGTCGGTGGCTACTTGAGGGACCTCGCTGAGCTCGACCGTTTCTATCGCGGAGGCCGTCTTCGCCATCGTTTCGTCGGTAGACTGTAGGGCCTCTACAGCGCGGGTCGGCATAATTGGTTTACCCCTCTTCCAATCTGGGAATCCGAGTTCGTTCCTTATGAGTTGGCCACCGCCCGGGTTTCCTGCAATGGTGCTCAGTGCTAGGGGTTTACCGGTCCTCGTGTTGACTATTGGGAGATTTGATGCTGCTTTTAGTCGCAATCTACCGTTCAGATCAAATTTGAACTTGGAGTAGTCGCGACCGACAGATGGGACCAGACCTTTTTCTGCCAAAGTGTTGTAGTAGTCGTTCACAACTCCCTCGAGTAATTCCCGGCTTTGACTAGTGGTAACGCCACCTAATCCCCCCAATTGCGATTGGATTGGAACTGGAGTCTCTATGAAGGGCGTTTCGTTATCGTTTTCATCATCTATGTCATCATCATCCTCATCGACGTAATCGTCTCTGCCGATTTCATCCATGTCAATATCGTAATCAGCCATCTTTATAATTATATAATTATGTATTAAAGACAAAACCATACGAGTTTAATAGTTTCACTAAATTATGTCTTCGAGTCAATACGGTCGCAAACTCAATCCATACCGCAGACTGCGTGAGCCCCTCGGGGCAAAAGGCGTGAGACAGAGTGTCGTTATTACGAACAACCCATCGACGATCGACCAGAACCAGCAGCTCTTAGTCCGCTTCCCCAACCTCGGAGCTAACGACGTCATTGTGCCGGGGACTGTTCGCCTCGCTTTCACTATTTCGCTGACGTCGACGGACGCGAACCGAACCGTCGTTCAGAACCTGGGTCGCGCCATCGTCAAGAAGACCATGATAAAGATTTCTGGTAATGAGGTGATGTCGATCGATGACAGCGACGTCTACCATTGTTATCAGGACCTGTGGAAGACGGCGCAAGAGCGCGAAAACACGGTCTATCAGGGTATTGACACCAGCAAAAATAAGAACGTAACCAAACTTAGAATCGGGGCTGGTAACAATGCAGATAACGTCGCCAGCGACAACGCGGTCGCGGGCGCTTACGGCAACCGCTTCTACATCCCACTCGACTTTGAGTTGCTGGAGAGCCACATGCCCTACTATCAGAGTGCTTTGGCTGACCGCCTCGAATACGAACTAACGTTCAACGACTACGGCCGAGTTATCATAGCCACCGACATGGCATCGACGTATACGATCGACAATGTTTCGCTGGAGTACGACATGGTCACGATGCCCCAACTCGCGCGATTAATCAGATCCCAGTACGCTGGGCACGTTGCCATACTTTACGACCGAGTTCTTCGTCACCGCAAGATGACGAAAGACGAAAGCGTCACATTGTGGAATATTAATGTCAACGTACCCGCCCGCTCGATGAAAGGTATATTGATGTTGTTCGAGGATGCTCGGTTCGCGTTCGGTGCTAGAAAAACCGACAAATTCTATAACCCCAAAATCACAAAGGTAGAGGTGACGATCGAGGGAGTCCCCAATCAACTCTACAGCGCGGGTCTTCGCGCGCACCAGCAGTAGGACGAAGTAAGAAATCAGTTTGCTGCCGGCACTAAGCGCTCTCCGGGTTTCCGCGGTTGCCAAAGACCTGCAGCTCTCGGCCGTCTCCCTCGCAGAGTTCCTGAATACCAAATACGCGTTATGGCTAGACATGCCCGCGACGACGACCAAATACACGGCAGCGGACGCCAAGTTGAGAACGCTAGTGAGGGTGTGACGATCCAGATAACCAAAGAGGCGGATGGAAATGGGCCATTGAACGTGTACTTATATATAATTACAGACGCACAACTCAACATCGAAGATGGTCGATACGTCTCAGCACTCTACTGATTTAATTAATTTTAAGAAAATTAGCAATCAATATCAATTCACGATTTGAGATGCCCACTCTGCCATAATATGTGGGCAGACAGGATGTGGAAAAACGGTTTTCATCCTCGACTTGCTCGAGGGGTCCTACCGCGATGCCTTTCGTCACATTGTGATCCTGCGTCCCACTGGACGGCACAACGATACATATCAGCGGCACCTGTGGATATGGACCGACCCTGAGGTATACGTTATTGACCCCGGTGATAGGCTTCACGATTGGTTGCGTGGTTTATACCAAAGATTCCAGGGTGAACCCACCCTATATGTGATTGACGATTGCTCGGCCAAGGCGGCGATGACCAAAAAGAAGGACATGCTCTCCCAGCTCGCATTTTCTGGCCGCCATGCTAGGCAAAGCGTATGGATCTCCACTCAAAAGTACAACGCCGTCCTCAAGGATCTGCGCGAGCAAACGAAATGGGTCGTCGCCCTCTTTCACTGCAAGGACCGAGACTCATTCGATGACTGTCTTCGAGAGAATGACGTTATCCCAACGCGCGAGGAGCGCCTGGAGGTTCGACAGATGCTTTCGGAAACTAAGCACGCCAAGCTTCTGCTAAAGACTGATCAACCAACTGCTTATAAAGTTATCAATTAATTAATTTTATAATTTGTTGCAAAGTAATAAGCTATTGCAATGCTTAGCAATTGCTGAACAATGCTGAACAATGCTTAGCAATTGCTGAACAATGCTGAACAAGTGCTTAACAAATGTTGAACAAATGCTGAAAAATGGTTAACAATGTTAACAATTTGGTGCTCCGCTGCGAGCTTTGTTGCGAGCATAACGGTGATCATAAGTATCGGGTGGTGCGCTTTTATTATTTTTGTAATAAATAAATATGTTAAAGTTATGAGACTTGTAAGAATAGTTAAATTAATTTTAAGAAAATTAGCAATAATGAACTGCGACGAACTTCTCGATCAGCTACTGGAAGAAACCTCAACTCCGACTGCCGACACGGTATCTTTCCTGAAAGATAATGAAACATCAACTCCGACAGAGCAATCGGGATCAACTCCAATTTCGATTGGGTTGAGTGCAACTCCAATCGCGATTGGGGCCGATACGAATGAAAAGGAAAATGCGGCGCGACGAGAGCGGCTAGCTGCGCTGGTTGCTGGGGGACAATCGGAGCATTATCTGGGTAGGCGTCTCTCAGTTTGTCAGGTGGATAAGATGTCAGATGTGGAGATTGATAAAATGTATGCGCGATACGAATCTATGTTAGGTGCGGAGATGACAAAAACTCTCGGATCAGCGGCTATTCATTTGTATGCAACCGCCGTTAGTATACTTCTCCCTATACCAAACACCGCGGGATTGATTCGCGATCTAGAGACTGACCCTTTTATAGGACACACTCTTAGAACAGCCTGCTGCTCAATTTATCACAAGTTTGGAATGTACTTAGCTCCGCTGACAACCGCGTTGACCACGGGTAAGCACTGTCAATTTGGACATATATGCCCATGAACTATAAGCTCTAATATTAATATTATAAATGATGACACAAGACACACCTGCGAGAGTGACGGAACCACAATCTCCAACTTCAACCCAATCGGGATTGAAGTTGAACCCGAGCACGCCGAATTCACGAATTGTGGTTCAATCGGAGCAATCGGGGATTGCTGCAGCTCCACAGGAGCCCTCAACACCTAATCGAGATTGGACGAATCCGGTTGCACGACATAAAAACCCAAAAAGACAGGCAGCTGGGCGGGCGGCGGCTGCCACCCGAAAAGTTAAACAAGATAAAATACTCGCCGAGCTTCGAGAGGCCAAACAGTCGTTGCAATCGGGGACGGATACAACAAAACATCTGAAGACAGAGCAATCGAGAATTGCAACAACACCCCCAATTCACGAATTGGAAGCACACTCAACACTCAATCGAGATTGGACGAACCCGATTGAACCCCAACACCCCCAATTCACGAATTGGAGTTGGGTTGTTGGTGGTGGTCTGGCAGTTGTTGGTGCCCTGTGCGTGTGGAAATACCCCCTATTACACCAATCCTTATAGAAAAAACAACCCCCATCAATTCATCCAAAAACAGTTACGAAACACCAATCGCAATTGGATGCGCCCCATTTAAACATTGATCGTGATCCCTTTTATATGCAATAATTATAATTATCAACAATGGCAGAACAAGATGGCAAAATGATCGTGAATGCGCTTTATCACGCCGTGGTGATATCGGGTTTCAGTATCGGGTATGCTCGACTATCAAAGATGGCCCTAGGATGGTCCGCTCCCAAATTGGACTTTACTGTGAGAGACGTAGGGCTCGCGACCTTAGATGTACGAGCACCGCAGTTTGGACCCGAGATTATCTAATTAAAGTTGGAATTCTACCTGTTAATATATGGAAATAAATGGCTTCGATCGGAATAATGATAGGTGGTGCGCTTGTAAACGCATTGGCGTTCAGCGGTATCAACTTTATATTCTCGAAAATGAGAAGCTCGAACGTGGATGAGGAGGGCAAGCGTCACGATTTAGCTGTAGAACAACTCAATAGCGCAAAGGAAGCATTGTCGAAAAAACGAACCGCCCATCTGGACTGGGTCAACGAAGAGCTTCGCCGCGAGAATCACGCCGCGCAAACTTTCCAGAACGTTGAAGAAGCCAACCGCGAGTACGCGCTGGCATATCCACAGAAATGTCTCGCACCGCTGGATCGCGAGCCCCAACTTTCAGATTTCTATGTACCGTCAGAGCCCCAAAAAGACCGCGAGATCGCGTTCATCGTCGTGGGAATGGATGTGGTCGGTCTCGTCGGCTACTATATTCAATCGAGATTTCAAATTAATTAATTTTATAATTATTTTAAAATAATTTTTTTTTATAAATATATATATATAGAACGATGTTAGTTGACGAACTTTAATTTGCTATGATCGATGTAGGCTACACTGCCCTTAAACACCGTATAGCTGGCGCAAAGGGTATGATTCGTCTGGCCCGAGATTCTCTCGAGACGTGGCGCGAGGACGAAAAAGCGGCCACCCTTTTCGCAAAGCGGATGTTAGATTCCTCCCAATCGTGTTCAAAACCAATCGCGATTGGGTTTAGGGATGAATTAGATTTTCCCAAATTCCTTCAGAACTTAACCTCCAATCGTGATTGGACTTCCAACAAAGGTTTATTATTAACGACGCAGTTATCGGACGATCTGGCGAGGGCATGTTGGAGATTGTCCGATATATTAGAATACTTCGCATACGATGAACACGCGCAAACTTAATACCAAACTATCGGTTCGCCTAACGCACAAGCTAGCGAACACATAATATAGCCCCCGCGGGTACTGGAAGGGACTCGCGGCCATCAAGAACCTCGCGGCGGCGACCAAGGTTTCAGAAAACGTTGTCAAGGAATGGCTCAAGAAGCAGGCCATCTGGCAGATCTATTTACCCGCGCCTCACAATATTCCGCGCCTGAAATTCGACGTGCCGGTGCTGAACCAAGTTCACCAAGCGGATCTCCTGTTTCTCCCTCACAATCGCGTCGGTCGCAAGACGTACAAGTACGCACTGACAATCGTTGACGTAGCGAGTCGTTATAAGGGTGCTGAGCCGTTGGCCACTAAAGAGTCTAAGGAGGTGGCCGAGGCTCTTTCCCGAATATATAAGAGGAGTCCTCTCAAATGGCCGAATCTTCTCCAGGTCGATCCCGGCTGCGAGTTCATGGGCGCGGTCTCTCATCTATTGTCTAAGCACAAAGTTTCTATCAGACGCAGCCGCGTCAACATCCACCAGGACCAGGGGATCGTGGAGCGGTTCAATCGAACCCAGGCTGAGAGGCTGTTCGGACACCAATATGCCAAAGAACTTGTAGACCCTCATTCGCGATCGACCGAGTGGGTGGCCAGACTGCCCGCCGTGATCTCCGCACTGAACGGAGAGGTGACCAGATTGATAGGTAAGAAGCCAGTAGATGCCACCAAGTCCAAAGATGTGACGAGCAAGCCCTATACCGTCTCGCGCGGGCGACCCGTTGGTTTAGAGGAGTAACGGCTTCCATCGGATGTTGACGTCCGGTACCTCTATCAACCGGGAGAGCTCGAAGGTGGCAGCCGCCGCGCGACTGATCCCGTGTGGTCTCTGAATGTATATCATCTTAACCTTAACCCACCGGTCGTACGTGGTACCGGGTCCCAGATACTGGATGATGTCGAGAAATCTAAACTCCGGGGCAAACAGAAACATCGTCGTGCTGGCTCTCTTTCCGACCATCACCTTATTCACGGTGGCCGCCAACTTCTCGACAAAGTACTGCTTGATGAGGTTCAGGTCGTACCTGCTACAGTTGAACCCCACCACCGGGACTTGGTCAATCCAAGAGACAATCTTTGCTTGTTGAGACTTCGATAGCATATCTATGTTGGCCGGCAGATACTTATTCCTAACCCCCTCCCTGATTGCATTGCCTCTCATCTGTAGCTCGGTCACGAACTTCTCGACTAGCGTGTCAGGATCTCGTTCGCAGATGTGTGTGATCCCTTCATGCATCGTATCCCCCAACGACACCGATATAGGAACGTGCTCGACCTCGAAGGTCAGGTCTTTGGTGGGTCGCGTGGTTTTTTACTTGTCGAGATACGCCTCGAAGTCGTAGACTATCTGGTGAGGGTACAGAGTCGTCTCCTCCTCGCGCGGCGATTGTGGATAGTAGGTATTCACCTGATAGTAGGTATTCACCCCATTCAACCACTCGCACTCCCACATCACTACCAGCTCGTAACCCTCATCCCTTATTTTATCTTCTTGAATATTCGTTCTCCTGTACAGCGTGCCAGTAGCATCCGTGAAACTGAAACACGGTCTTGGTCTCGTGACAGTAGCCGTCGACCGGATCGCCGGCCACCCACCTCTCACCACCGTGACCGCAGTCGGCGTGATGTATGTGCTTTCCCACCCTCTCCTCTTCTCTGCTCAACCATTCAATCGACCTCGCGCTCGCTGACCCCTTGGGATAGAACGCCTTCTCGTAGGCCGACTGTGGTCTCTCTACCCTCTTACCTGGACATGTCACCACGGTCTTCCCACCCATGCAGGTGGTTGCGTGCCTGTGCATGTTACACGACTTTGTGAACCGTTGTTGACATCTGGTGCACCCGTACTCGTTCGTCATCTTGCGGAGGTTCGTTATGAGAAATGAGTGACCTCCAAACATTCCTATCGTCATGATCTTCTCCCCAACCGCGTCGTAGTTTGCCGGATACTTCATTAGGTACCACACTCCGTCGGCGGTGGGCTCGTAAACGCGAATGCCCAACTTGAAGCGCTCTTCTACCTTCTTAATATCATCCAGGGGGATTCCCTTACTACACGGTCCGTTATCGTGACCGAGGTATTCGCGAGCCAGAGCTCGTGCCTTCCTACAGCACCCGTCGGATCTCCCTCCACCGTGGATGGCTATGCACCTAAACAGACACAAGTAGACGTCGTACGTGTCGACGGAATACATTCCCTTTTTCTGTCTTAACCAGTCTGGGAGTTTTCCCGCTCCCATGAGAAGTTGTTGCGCATCGATGATCATCTTCACCTCTACCGATATCTCCGCTTTGGAAATCTCGTTTATCCACGGACTACCCTTTGATTGTTTGTGATATATCATCGTTTCGTCGGTCTCGATGTTGCTAATACGATAAGAGCACGAATACCTCAGATAACATGCCGTGGTCATCTCTGGGCGAATTTTATTCATTATGCGATTAGCGATCTCCCCATCTACCCCCCTCTCGAAAGTCCATACTATCTTCCTCCTACCCCTATCAACAGTTTCCCTAACTTCGGCTTCTACGGCGAGAATCCTGGGACCCTCCTCCACCAAAGCTCTGGCATTATCTCTCCTCCTCTTAGGAGGTCTCCCCACCAACCCATGATAAATCGTATTGTAGTACGCCTTGCATAGTGGTTTTCTACGTGCGCTGTGATCTTCTTTTACACGCTGCGCGTAAGCGGTGGCACGCAGACTGGCCGTCGTCTCGTTCTCCAATTTCTCGGAGCGTTTTTCTGGGTCGGCGGACAGTGTCCGCTACGCAAAGGTGAAACCGCACGCCGCAGCCTCTCCTCGTAGACGACGGCTCGCGCGTCACTTATCCTATCTGCTATAGTTTTCTTGAGTCTCAAACCTCTTAGGGAAATTCCCCAACGCTTAGCTTGCTCTCTCATTTGCTTTATGGTAGGCATTATACTGAGTATAACCAATAGATTTGTATCTTTAATAGGGTGTCAGTTGTTATTTTATTTGTAATAAATGTATGACAAATTGCTGTATTTATACTGAGGATAACTTATGGATTTCTTATCTTTAATAGGGTGTCAGTTGTTATTTATGACAGATTGTTGTAATATACTGAGCATAACTTATGGATTTCTAATCTTTAATAGGGTGTCAGTTGTTATTTTATTTGTAATAAATGTATGACAAATTGCTGTATTTATACTGAGGATAACTTATGGATTTCTTATCTTTAATAGGGTGTCAGTTGTTATTTATGACAGATTGTTGTAATATACTGAGCATAACTTATGGATTTCTTATCTTTAATAGGGTGTCAGTTGTTATTTTATTTGTAATAAATGTATGACAAATTGCTGTATTTATACTGAGTATAACTTATGGATTTCTTATCTTTAATAGGGTGTCAGTTGTTATTTTATTTTTAATAAATGTATGACAGATTTTCATATATACTGAGTATAACCAATGGATTTCTTATCTCTAATAGGGTGTATTTCACCTTAACGATTATTGCACAACACTACCTGGTGTTTCATCTTCAGGTTTATATTTAGTAACAGACTTCGCTTCGTGGTCGTGTGGGCTAAGGCGCCACTCTATGGAGACGTGGGTTGTGAGTTCGAAACTCGGCTAGACCTAAAACTTTTTTTTATTTTATTTTTTTGTTTTGCTCTAGGAAATATATGGTCTCGCGGTTGATGAAAAATATGTTCCATTCTTCTCATACATACCAACCGAACAGTGGGGGAAAATCCAAGTAGTATAGGAGAGTAAACAATGATAACAAGTTTCGTGTGGGAGCCACCACACGTAGTGGGTGGCTTCCATATAAACTTGTATCATTTTGACTCTCCTATACTACTAATGTTGTTCATACTACAGTAAAAGCAGCAGCCCATGGTTTTATTCCTTAAATATAGGGAATTGGGTAATAAATAATACTGCGCCCGACCCCAGCGCCCCTCCCCGACCCCCACCCCCCCCCCCCCCCCCCCCCCCCCCCCCCCCCCCCCCCCCCCCCCCCCCCCCCACATAAAGATCACAGGAATACGTTGATACAAAGACGATGCAGCAAGGATACGAACTTGGAACGGTCAGTCAGTAGTATACATATGATGTGCTTGTGCTTTAGTATCACTTGACTGAAACGCCGCGCTTCTGGTCGCCTCAATATGATATTAGACAATAGCAGGCCTTCACAAATTCTTAATTTTCCACTCGCCCAGATTGGATTTCTACGGAGTCTCTCAGGGAGCATGGATTTTTTTTTTTATTAATTCATTCCCACGAAATAAAAATTCGTTCCCTCAATTTAATAATTCGTTCCCCCGAATTAACAATTCGTTCCCACGATATAACAATTCGTTCCCTCGAATTAACAATTCGTTCCCACGAAATAACAATTCGTTCCATCAATTTAACAATTCGTTACCTTGAATTAACAATTCGTTCCCGCCAATTAACAATTCGTTCCCGTGGGAACGAATTGTTATTTCGTGGGAACGAATTGTTAAATTGAGGGAATGAATTGTTAATTAGTGGAAACGAATTGTTAAATTGAGGGAACCAATTGTTATTTCGTGGGAACGAATTAATACAATAAAGAATTATACGTCCCCTGCGGGGCTCCGTAGATTTCAACTCGTAAATTCATATATGTTTTAATATTTATGCCGCACAGTCTCTTCAAATTGCCAGTCGTCCAGATAGAAAATTCACTTGGCTATACGAGCGGACGAGTGGCTTGTCGAGGCCTGAACAGACAAATCTTATAATTAGTTTTTGGACTTGGCAACTTACGGGTAGACTCCCTGAAAACTATTTCCGTGCCAACATATTATCAATTATAGTATCAATTAGTAGTCGTATAGAAACTTGACGTTACAGTATACAAATATGGAGGTTTTAGCTGCTCATGGAAATCTAATCGCGTATTTCAAAATGATAGTTGAATAAATTATAATTCATACTTTTGTAAGGGTGTGATCAGCTTAATGTCCTGTAGTAAGTATTCCTTTTCAACTAGTTCATGTTATACAGTAGACAAACATCCAAATCTTCCGGGTACAGTTTTGCAACATATACTAGTATAGATTAACCCTTTCAACACCACATGCCTGTATAGTGGTATTGGCAAACTTCGTTCAGTAATTCCAAGAATGGCTGGATATATATATGTACACGAGCTTCTTTTGTCCAAGAACAATCGTAACCTGGAGTAATCCGCGAGCCTCTGCCAACTTCGTTCAGTAATTCCAAGAACGGCTGGCTATATATATATGTACACGAGCTTCTTTTGTCCAAGAACAAGCGTAATCTAGACTACTTTTTTGGCAGATAAAACACTCGACCGACGGGTTGTTTTGAAATTGCAAAATAAACGCATTCAGCCACTGATTACAGATTGTCCCGTCTTTGGAATTACCTCCAATTACGCAATATTTAGCTTTATTTAGATATTGATTTTGAAAATGATACAATATATAATTATATTCTACAATTGATGTCGGACAGTTGATTGAATTTAATTGAATGCCGCATGAACTAATTAAATGCGTCACCTGAAAAAAAAATATTTTCAACAGATTATAAAGTATGATAATTGCACATCAAAAAATAAATACGGAGTATAACTATTAATGTCTGTTAACATTTTAAGAAAACACGGTTATCGCCCCTGATATCAGTGTGAAAAGTTAATGTCAATGTCAATAATGTCAATCAATACGTGGGGTAATGGTGAATGAACGTTTATTTTGCCAGAAATGTCCCAGATGATGTATCTGATAGAAAGAACATTTTGTGTCTTCTGAGTGGGCATGTACCTTTACATGCGTGGTGATTTATTGTGATATTTATTTAACGAGTTTACTGATTTCATAAGAAACAAGGCTATGCCTCGTTTCTTATGAAATCAGTCAACGAGTTGAATAAGTATCCTATTAAATCAACACAAATGTTAGATTCTATTGAAACTGTACTGATCACCCGGCATATTGTTTGTAGTGGTCTCATTTGCATATTTATTACACTGTGTTAATATAAGTGCGAAAGCCCATTTTATGTCATAAAATTAGATATGTACAAGTGTTTTTTTTCGAAATCAATATCGGTGATGCGTAGCTCCTGATCAAATAGAAAATGGAGGTAACACCAGAGACAGATCAAATGTGGCTGTGACTGGAGAAATGGGGCTTATGGGATTTGTGACAAGCGTAGCTCCTGATCAAATAGCACACTCATGCAGCTTGATAACGATCTATAGTGCTTATACGAAGCATGCCGGGTGTCTCATTGATGGAATGGCGAACAGTGCAGATCCTGATCAGACTGCGGACGCACAGGCTGATCTGGATCTACACATCGTCACAAATGTTAAGAGTATATTTATTGCATAAGCACATCGTCATAATTTGAGGCTATATTGATTATCTAACATGTTTTCTGTAGCGGGCGCATTGTATATGTATTACACTAGTGTATTATGATTACACTCGTGTGTTATGACTTGTATTACACTAGTGTATTATGAGAGCTTTATTAAACTAGTGTAGTATGTGTTTTATTACACTAATGTATCATGATAGTCTTATTACACTAATGTATTATGAGTTGTATTACTTGTGTATTATGATTACACTCGCGTATTATGAGTTGTATTACACTAGTGTAGTATGTGTTTTATTACACTACTGTCTGTTTCACGTTAACCTGCCCAACTTTTACACCTATTTAAACACCCTAAAACTCTTATTTTTTGGCATAAAATCATTTTTCAGCAAAATTTAGCAATGAGCCATCTTTTTATTTTTTGAATTTCGGTCCTATAATGAAGTAATAGCCATAAATCAAGAATTGAATGCAGGGTTGCAATGTTAAAATGTCACGTGCGATCAGATTTTCAACATTTTTCTAGCATCGAACTGCTTGCTGGATTTCATCATTAAAAACAAGACACTAACCTTGTTATTTATGAGAGCAAATCTTGCCAGGTTGAAAAATAAAGGAATCGAGCCTCCATTTCTCGGTTTTCGTACAAGAATTACAGAAGAAAATGCCGAGAATTTGGCCAAAATACAACATGATGTCATCATCATCTGCTACAGCTTTCGTATCTATTGACAACGCCAAGCTGAGGTTGGCACGCTGTTCCTACCACGCAAAATGAATTGCACATATCCTCGCACATCGACACCGGTGTAAATCTACATTCTCTAATGGTATGACTTGGGAACACCATACATACGTCATTTCCGGCGGAAGTATATAGTCACTTCCTGTGAGCCAGTTTCTTTGCCGGACGAATTTCCGGCGGACAACTTGGTTTACTAAATGCTGATTGGTTGGTGAAGGTCACGAGTTTAATCGAATCAAGTTCGTTAGCATTCACAATTTACAATACATTAGGACGTATTAGCAATAGTATCAGATCGACTTGGAACCTTATGGATGAATGATATTCGCTAAATATATGAAGATTAAATGATTAATTGATATATTTTAATGCAAATTGTTTAAATTATATGCCAGAAAATGATGTTAATAAACAAATTTAATAAGAATTTGTGTTCAGTTCGCAAAAATAGTTGTTGTTGTTGTTGACCGGAAGTGATTATTGTATAGTAGTTTCTTATTTTATTGTCAACAACTAAAAATCGGCGAAATTAATTTATAATGCAAAAGCCCATCCATGACTGTTTATTCGAAATAACTTTGTTATTTATTAGACGGATTTTCTTGAAATAAAAAGTAGGCTCATTTCTAAAAAATAGTTTTACATTGTTTTATATAAAAAAATCAGCAGTTTGGAGTGTTTTTATAGCAATAAATCTTGGGCAGCATTTCGTGGAACAGACAATAGTGTAGTATGAGTTTTATTACTAGTGTGCTATGATTACACTCGCGTATTATGAGTTGTATTACACTAGTGTAGTATGTGTTTTATTACACTAGTGTATTATGAGTTGTATTACTAGTGTATTATGATTACACTCGCGTATTATGAGTTGTATTACACTATTGTAGTATGTGTTTTATTACACTAGTGTATTATGAGTTGTATTACTGTGTATTATTAGATTACCCTCGCGTATTGATGTTGTATTACACTAGTGTAGTATGTGTTTTATTACACTAGTGTATTATGAGTTGTATTATGAGTGTATTATGATTACACTCGCGTATTATGAGTTGTATTACACTAGTGTAGTATGTTTTTTATTACACTAGTGTATTATGAGTTGTATTACACTAGTGTAAAATGAGAGTTTTATTACACTAGTGCATTATGATTGTATTACACTGTGGTATTAAACTGTGAAAACCAATTGTATGCAATAAATACCGGGCATGGAAGGTTTTACAGCCAATTCCCACCCTTAAATATAAAGCTAACTAACTAGACACAATTTATGTATGTATTTGATTTATTTATTCAACGTCTCATCTATCTACATATCAACAAATATTATATTTGTAAAACAATAAACACAGTACATTGTCTTTCCGACTAAGAATTATAAGAGACTATTATATATGTATCACCATGAATCTGCGATATTCACTGACAACCATGTGTATACAAGCTATCAACCAGTGGAATCGCCATTGTCACTGGGCGTGTCCTCGTTAACCCTTACACCATGTACACCGCTATCTAAATGTTTTGTCTTCTGCTGTTTATTTTCTATTTTCCGTTTTTGATCATCAAAAACATGCCGCTTTGACAGCACTTTAGTATAATTTACTATTTTTTGTTGTTGTTTGCTGTTTATTTTTTATTTTCCATTTGTATTACATGCTTTGACAGCACTTTAGAATAATTTACAACATGCTTTGACAGCACTTTAGAATCATTTCCATTGGAAATGATTCTGAAGTGCTGTCAAAACCATGTTTTTATTGAGAAATAAGGCAAGATATAAAAGCAACAGCAGACGACAATTGTTGCGAATAGCGGTCTAAGGGTTGAGACAATCAGTGGCAACGACAGTTGCGATTTGGTCCAATGCTTATTCGTATCTGACCTTGCATAATCAGTACCTTCAGTATCTGTATACAACAGTATTACAACTAACTAAGTAAACCACATACGTATATACAAACTAGGATGTAATGCCGTATTCATATCAAGTTAATTCAGCCAAGGAGTTATGTATAATTCTACCACTTTATCAAGGTGTTATTTAGAAAATATATCGATACTGGTTTGTCAATAGCAATATATACAAACCGATCATAAAAAAAACACAGAATAGGTGAGACAGGTAAAATATACCCGTGGCAATATTCCTTTTCAATATTGATTTTTGAGATTTGTCATCAAGTGTTATGTAGTCGAGGGGTTACAGTGAAGATATCAATGCCGTAGCTAGTGAGTTCGAATCTTAGTTTTTCATACATGTATACACATATATTTTTATTTGTTTATATTTTATTATATATTTCTTTGTTATGTGTGTTGCTCTTACAAATTACATTAACTAAGCATGAGATAGATTACATGTAGAACGTTAGTCTTACTTAGAAAACTAATAACTAAATGCACATATGTGTGTACATGAAGAATCTTGGAGTATGTTCTCGCAGATCATGTCATATTGAGGTGAAACAGCAAGTAGTATAGAGGGAGTCAAAATGATACCACATACGCATACGCTGGTATAATTTCCAACCCTCTATACTACCCCCACCACCCCCGAAAAATCTAAAAATTGGTTAACGAGAAAATTGTATCCGACAGCAAATTTATCAATTTTGGAGAAAATAATTTTGAAAAGAGGGAGTCAAAATGATATTGTAGTCTCAATTATATTGGAAATTGAACAGAAAACACTATCAATTATACCCGATTATTAGAGAAAATGGATAATAAAATACAATGTGAATTGAAAGTTTTTAATGGCTGTGTTGAAGAATTATACGAAGAATACGGGGGTTATAGTCCTATATATAAATTCTATAAATTGAAAACACTAGGCAATATCGAATACATGAAATATCAGCGTAATTTATTACGCTCCGATAAAAACGTTGCATTTACAATATTATACCGGCAATTATGCGAACTATACAAGAGGCAAATACAAACATTAAGACGGATAATGCGTATCGGATATTAAACTGGGGTGTATTATATAAAATTGTTAAAACCCAACAATTCGTTTACGAATATACATTTATACGATATCGCTTATAAAGATATTGAAAACATATTATTGAACAAGCACAACTAAAAATAGCAAAAGCCTCCACTCGTGCACACACCCCCGGCGACTGGGTAGATTTCTTAGCCGGTACCCAGCCACTGGGGGGTTGGGACCTTTCTTAAGCCCACGCATCTGTTGGCTCACAGTCTAGTTTTACGGGTCGCCTTTAACCCCATTGCCAATTTCTCAATACAGAGAAACCGACGAAGTAAGGCGAGCCTATTTTGTGAATTTGGTTTCCGATATTGCAAGCTCTTAGGCAGAAATCTTTTAGGCCGGCACCTTTGAGCTATGCAATTACATCACCAAATTCACACATATTTAGAGACTGCTACCATTAAGCAGACGAGACGGACATCATACCGGATCAACAACATGGCACACACGAGATGAGACCAATTGTTGAAAGGTCAACAAACGTATATATGCTCATCAGTTTCCTATACAACATACAAATGGTGTGCAAATTATAATTATTTATAAACACTTAGAGAGGTTCACGAATTTCCGGGATGGTTCGTTATTTTATCAATTTTGTAAAAATTAATAATAATTTAAAGCTGAACACCCCCTATTATTACAAATTAATTATATTGGTTCAGTAAACAGGAATGGAATTGAACACCAAGGAATGGCTCAAGAAGCAAGCCCTCTGGCAGATCTATTTACCCGCGCCTCACAATATTCCGCGCCCGAAATTCGACGTGCCGGTGCCGAACCAAGTTCACCAAGCAGTTCTCCTGTTCCTCCCTCACGATCGCGTCGATCGCAAAACGTACAAGTACGCACTGACAGTCGTTGACGTAGCGAGTCGCTATAAGGGGGATGAGCCACTGGCTACTAAAGAGTCTAAGGAGGTGGCCGAGGCTCTTTCCCGAATATATAAGAGGAGTCCTCTCAATTGGCCGAATCTTCTCCAGGTCGATACCGGCCGCGAGTTCATGGGCGCGGTCTCTCATCTATTGTCTAAACACAAAGTTTCTGTCAGACGCGGCCGCGTCAACATCCACCGGGACCAGGGGATCGTGGAGCGGTTCAATCGAACCCTGGCTGAGAGGCTGTTCGGTCATCAATATGCCAAAGAGCTTGTAGACCATCATACGCGATCGACCGAGTGGGTGGCCAGGCTGACCGCCGTGGTCTCCGCACTGAACGGAGAGGTGACCAGATTGATCGACAAGAAGCCCGTAGATGCCATCAAGTCTAAAAGGGTGACGAGCAGGCCCTCTGCCGTCTCGGGCGGGCGACCCGTTTGTTTAGAGGAGTAACGGCTTCCATCGGATGTTGACGTCCGGTACCTCTATCAACCGGGAGAGCTCGAAGGTGGCAGCCGCCGCGCGACTGATCCCGTGTGGTCTCTCAATATATATCATCTGGATAGATATATTACCAAACCCGATGAGCCCGTGCTCTACTATTTGACTGATGGTCCATCTCGCGGGTTTGTTCGCGAAGAACTTCTCGCGGTGCCTTCTGACACACAGCTACCCCCGGATCGGAGTCTTTAGATTAATAAATCGCAAGATGATTTCTAATTTTCTTAAAATTAATTAAATCACTAGAGAGGTTCTGTATGTATTTCGTCTGGTAACACGCGTCTTTTATCGTAGTACGTAGTCCTAATTTTTGTTGACAGTACGTTTTCATAACACCGTCTTTCATTTTAAATCCTCTATTTTGTGCTACATCTATAATGTGTTTTCCATCTTCTGTAGTTTCACTTAGTACTCGTTTATATTTATCCCAATTTAAATTGTTAGTTCTCTTGGACATTCCTTTCGCAGAGTTTTTATTATTTTTTTCAAAATTTGTGGAATTAAATTTTTCTACGAAATAACACTTACTAGATAACGCTATCGCCCTATCTCCGCTAAATTCCATTTTGAAAAGTCCTGGCTCTCTTTCGCTCCATTTATCCCAAGACAACCATTTCTTCTTTTTCTTTTTCAAACTCGTCTAGTAAGTTAGGTCTAATCAATTCCTCAAATTGTTTTTCCACTAACTCCTATATACATACTATCCGTGTCCATCTGTATTAATTCAAAGTCTTCTCTTTTTACGTATTTGTCAAGAAATTCGTAGTAAAATTCCAACATTCTCAATTTAGCTAGTTGATAAACCTCTATTCCGCAGTGGAAGGGTCTCTTTACTGCACACCTTAGTATACACGAACACGAGGCTATGATATGATAGAGGTGTATTTTATATAATTGGACTCATCAATTGACCTCCAGCCACGCATAATCGCGTAAAATGTGTTTATTCGGCTAATTTATAATCGACCTCTGCTCAAAATCTCCTCCGACTAACAACCCCAGCATCTCGGGTTTATCCCATTGGATCGCGTATGCGCGTCATTTGACGCTAGTTAATATTCACAACATTTTCCACCAATCAAAATGAAGAATTGCCCTTCATAGCGAACTTTGATTTGTTTACGTATCATGCAGGGATGGCAGGGTTGCATCCAGCACGCGCGATTGCGGCAATCCCCCTTAATTATTGTCAATGCCGCAAATTATTGATTGTCTTGCGCCCGACATCGCGCAAAAAATCACGGATGGGCCCCTTTTTAAATGACCTGTGCGCACATTAAAAAAACGTAATTGACTATTTAAACGCGCTGCGTATTTAAATCATTGGAAGGCGTGCAGTTCAATCGAGTTTGTGCGACCGTTGAACGTAAGCTTCGAGTCGATTTAAACCATTTAAATCGATAAGCAAGGGATAAACAAGTGACAACGTTATCACGGCCAATCTGGGCATGTGCCTGAATACGCATGACGTCAATTCGACTGGTACATTTTGTTGAGTACGTTAATTAATGGTCACTTTGTTAATTAGGTTTGAGGAATTTGATTCCTCAAACCTTTTGTTTTCGTTGTTTTTTTTTTTTTTCTTTTTCTTTTTATTCAGCCGTCGAGACTACAGCCCAAACCGCTGGTCGGATCGACTTCAAATTTTGTATACCGATTCGCATCAACAGTGAGACGAGAATAAATAACGCAATTTTCAGAATTCTCATGACGTCACTTTTTACGAAACCGGAAGGAAGTGACGTCATATATCATATAATTCCCTATAACTTCCTTATTTTCCAACCGATTTCAAAAATTCTTTTTGAATTGTAAAGCTGCGAGAATTCTCTATCTTCACTTCGCTGACAATGTTTGGCTATCTGCTCAAATGAGAGAGCTATAGACATGTGAAATTGAGAAAAATGAAAAAAATCAACAATTTCAGATTTTTATTTTATTTTAACGGGTGGTCTTTGAAAACAGTTTCCAATTTGTACAGTAATCTCAGCAACATAATTTTTTGACAGCGTCACGCGGGACATTCATCCGCACAGAAAATGATATTTTTCAGAGCAATGGCTTGAATAGTTCTGATTCTATTGTCTTTCAAACTTGGACGTTTTTTTTCAATTTTTCAAATTTGAAATGGTCATAACTTTTTTATTATCTAACCGATTTCAAATATTTTTTTTGCATTAAAAAGCCAACAAAATTCTCTATCTCCGTTTCGCTGGTAGTTTTTGGCTATCTGCCCAAATGAGAGAGTTGTAGGCATTTGAAGTTTTTAAAAAAAATTGAAATGGTCATAACTTCCTTATTATTCAACCGATTTCAAATATTTTATTTGCATTAAAAAGCCAATAAAATTCTCTATCTCCAATTCGCTGGTAGTTTTTAGCTATCTGCTCAAATGCGCGAGCTACATGCATTTGAAGTTTGAGAACGAGCATATAAACTTAGCCGCCTAGAACAGTGTGTACAGCTGACAAACTTCGAGGTGGAGGCCAGACAGGTATGGTGGGCTGTATCAGACACTGGTTTTATATACGAACTGACATGCTGTGAGTGCTTTAGAATCGTCTCAACTTCAATGTCAGACTAGGGGGTTAACGGTACACATTTCGTAGAACGTTATATAATGAAAAATGCTTAGGATAGTCAAGCGATTCTGAAAATACAAAACTTTATTTTTTCAATTTCATTGGAATTGCATCAATTTTTTTTGAGTTTCATATGTTTTCGTCATTGGCAATGTCTTCTAATCACTTTGCCAGTGTACGTTTGTCAGTACATCAAGCCTCAAACCGTTGATGCAGCTTCAGCTGCTCTAGTTAAGATTTGTATTCGACTAGACTGGTGAATGGGATATCCCTTTGCTAAAAATATGTTTCTGCATGCCTAACTAATATCATGACCGTAGCTCCGTGTTAACTAAAAATATCGATAAATATAGGATGATGTTTATTTTTTTTCAATTTTTTTTTCCAAATGTTTATTTTTTTTTTTTCTTCAATTTTTTTAAAAAATTGATTAATTTTTTTTCTACATCAAATTTTATTTCCTATTAATATTTTTTTCGGGGCCCCAATTTTTCTAATAGAATTCAATTGTTTTTCTTGAGAATTTGGTTGGGGAGGAAATCAACACTTCTCACTTTTCCCTGAGATTCCGTAACTACTAAAATGTGGACATATATTGAACCCTGATTTGATCGGCTAATAACATCATGCTCTGCATGACTTTTCATCTACTCATTATCAAGGTGCATGATCACGTGGTTACAACAACAACAACGTCGCCCACTCCAAAGTAAGTATATACATGAGTTATTGAAAAATGAAAAGGTGTTACTAACGTACGTACGTACATGGACTAACGCTATATCCTCTCTTGCCTATCGGCGAGGAAGTAGCAAAGCGTCAAACCCACAGTGGGAGACCTATATACGAGTATGAGTGGGCAATTACAATGAGACAATTGTTCAACATGTAATACGTGGACATCTATTGTGATTGATTTTTGTCTTCACAATACATATACACGTACTACTTGGCGACTGCCAGTGTGAAAAGCACCTATAATATATCCCACGTACAATTTAACTTCCTCCTTGTATTAAATCTGACTCATAGTAATATAGGGAGGTATATTTGTTTCTGTCCATTCTTTAGATATGACATTATTCTGTCAAAATAAACATTACCATTACCGGACGTGTTAATTGACATTATTATACTTTTTTTATTACACTCTTGCAAATTATTTACACGTGTTTCGCTGTTAGAGAAAACCCATACTACGTAATAAACTCCTTACAAATAATACACCGTGAAGAGAACACCCGTAATTGCGCGCCAGTTTTCTTGGAAACCACGAGCTACCACGCTCACTCAATGCTTACGTGGAAGCCGACGCACACTCATGTATTATTTCCCGCTATTCAAAATGTACGATGGAATATCCTCTATATATCAAACGTGAATTGCCAGTCTTCAGAGCAGGGGTGATAACTGTGTTTCCTTAAATTGTTAACGGAAACAACTAATTGGTATCTTTATTTATGTTTGATGTGCATTTATCATACTTCCTCATTTGCATATCAAAATGGCCTGATACATAAATCTATCAGTAAATTAAGGATTACTAAGTGATTATATTTAGTTTAAACATATTGTATTTGCATATTATTTACAATGGTACAAGGCGACAATGGAATTTACTATGATATATACAAATGGGATTGGATTGAAAGCAAGCTGATTTAAATCCTCTCCCTACATGTGACTTTTCATCACCGGATGATGAGACCAGATCGTTCTGTCGCGGTTTAATAAAGGTTTATAATTGGTGAACATAACTGGTTTCAACACCCGGTGATTCCGGTAAGTGTACGTTGTTTGTCAATATGTAAATTTGCATTAGCAGGCACACGTATATTTTATCATTTTGTATATATAGCGCCGCTTATAAGCAACATTAGCCCGAAAACTGTTACCGAAGTACTACGACTAAAGATAAATGCGGGATTTTGTTGAACAAAACAATAGCTAGCTCGAAAACGTGTTGACATAGCGCATCGAGGAATATATCGTTGCGGAGGGCTAACATTTGCCTAACTTCTGCAATAGGCGAACATACGGTTGACTGTTTCGTGAGAGTCCGTGGTCTCGAGGCCGTCCGAGCACGGACCATTAAAAACATAGGCACCGCGGTATTGTGTTCTAACAGGGAGTAAGCTTTTTTTTCAACTGATGTTTCCCACGTATTGATTCTTTTAGGTATATTTAATCTATTTATAGACCTTGGTCCGTTTATTATTAGTTTGTATATATAGCGCCGCTTATAAGCAGCATTTGCATGCAACACATGAGTGCATGCTTTGGATACATGCTCTTGGTCGGCAATTTCGAGTGAACAAAACTGAGCAGCCCTCAGCTTCGGCCGGTCGAGCGTGCTGGTGTCGATCGTGGGAACGGACTGTGATCTGTGAGAGGTGTGTGTCACGGTCCGTGTAAGTCTGCATGGGCTCAGCATCGCTCCAGATAAGCTGCGTATTTGCTTAAATACCCAATTAAAATTGCCAACAACCCAATTTAAATCAGAAGTAGCGAGTATCAAAAAGCAATTATAACAATTGTGTGGTACCTTTACAATGCTGCAGAAGACAGACCACAAATATAGCATATTTATTCTTCTTTTCCATGAAAACACATCTTGGTATTTCATTACAATTGTTTCGAAGGAGACAATTCTAATGAAATGCCAAGAAATGTTTTCATTTCGAAGTAAACTATTCAATAATTGCTGTCTGTTGATGTGTAAACAGTAGTGTGATTTTATTTTACCCAATTAAAAGTTTGAAATACCCACCAATTGCTTCAGAAATGATGGAGTGACAATACACAATTACTAATTTCTTATCTGGAGCCCTGGCTCAGTCTTATAATTTATCAGGTAACCTGCCCTGTATTGACCGAATACGTACTGACTGATAACATATTGCTGTATCAGGCATTGACCTGATACAGACATCCGGGTTACAAAGAAGTGAAAACTGACGTTCCATTGGTCGGATGACGTCACGTGACGTTACCGAATGACGTCGGTGTAATGACGCAACGTAAACAAGTCCGCGTTCTATCCATTGATAACGACGTCATATGTGGTCATTTCCCAGCATAAAACGTTACCTGATAAATAGAATACCGGGCTAGTGTCTTTTGATATCAAGTTTATCAGGCTCGGCTCGGAAACGGTAGGAATTCCTCGGCAAGCCTCGGAATTCCTACGCGTTTCCTAGCCTTGCTTGATAAACTTGATATCAAAAGACACTAGCCTGGTATTCTCTATATCATTTCAAAATCTTGCAGTTTACAATCGTCAAAATATTCAAGGATCACATTCAGTCAGCCGGAAAGGAACACGATGCATGGTTAAAGGTAAATAACTGAATGATATTCACATCGTGGTCGAACATGTAACGCAAATGCACTATAGTTTGGCACGCATGTTCAACATGCATGTATTCACTAGTGAATTCATACGTACTTCACCAATGCTTGCCGTTTTGTGATAAATATTTTGTTGTATTATATTGTATGCTCAAGGGCCAGTAGGCCTATTGCTAAATAAATAAAAAAACGTACATCTGTATCAGGTAACGAATTTTGCATCGGGCTGTACGTATTTTGACTTTGTGTATCCTGCATTATCTAGATACACATATTTGTCAGGTAACGATTTTTACATTGGCTTGATAATAACTAACTGATAAGTTGCCGAATCCTGAGTTTACTAGATAGGTATTTGTCAGATAACGAGTTTTATATTGGCCTGCTAATTACTGACTGATAATTTGCCGAACCCTGAGTTGACTAGATATGTATATGTGTCGGGTAACGAGTTTTACATTGGCCTGATAATTACTAATTGATAAATTGCCGAACCCTGAGTTGACTATATATGTATATGTATCAGGTAACGAGTTTTACATTGGCTTGATAATTACTGACTGATAAATTATTGAATCCTGAGTTTAATAGATATGTATATTTATCAGGTAACGAGTTTTACATTGACTTGATAACTACTGACTGATAAATTGCCAAGAACCTGAGTTTACTAGATATGTATATTTGTTGAGTAACGAGTTTTACATTGACTTGATAATTACTGACTGATAAATTGCCGAACCCTGAGTTTACTAGATATGTATATTTGTCGAGTAACGAGTTTTACATTGTCCTGATAATTACTGACTGGATAATTTTCCGAACCCTGAGTTTACTAGATATGTATATTTATCAGGTAACGAGTTTTACATTGACTTGATAATTACTGACTGATAAATTGCCGAACCCTGAGTTTACTAGATATGTATATGTGTTGAGTAACGAGTTTTACATTGACTTGATAATTACTGACTGATAAATTGCCGAACTCTGAGTTTACTAGATATGTACATTTGTCGAGTAACGAGTTTTACATTGTCCTGATAATTACTGACTGATAATTTTCCGAACCCTGAGTTGACTAGATATGTATATTTATCAGGTAACGAGTTTTACATTGACTTGATAAATACTGACTGATAAATTGCCGAACCCTGAGTTTACTAGATATGTATATTTGTTGAATAACGAGTTTTACATTGACTTGATAATTACTGACTGATAAATTGCCGAACCCTGAGTTTACTAGATATGTATATTTGTCGAGTAACGAGTTTTACATTGTCCTGATAATTACTGACTGATAATTTTCCGAACCCTGAGTTTACTAGATATGTATATTTATCAGGTAACGAGTTTTACATTGACTTGATAATTACTGACTGATAAATTGCCGAACCCTTAGTTTACTAGATATGTATATGTGTTGAGTAACGAGTTTTACATTGACTTGATAATTACTGACTGATAAATTGCCGAACTCTGAGTTTACTAGATATGTACATTTGTCGAGTAACGAGTTTTACATTGTCCTGATAATTACTGACTGATAATTTTCCGAACCCTGAGTTGACTAGATATGTATATTTAGCAGGTAGCGAGTTTTACATTGGCTTGATAATTATTGACTGATAAATTATCGAATCCTCAGTTGACCAGATATGTATATTTGTCGGGTAACGAGTTTTACATTGTCCTGATAATTACTGACTTGTAAATTGCCGAACCCTGTGTTGACTGGATATGTATATTTATCAGGTAACGAGTTTTACATTGGTCTGATAATTACTGACTGATAAATTGCCGAGTCATGAGTTGACTAGATAGGTATATTTATCAGGTAACGAGTTTTACATTGACCTGATAATTACTAACTGATAAATTGCCGAGTCATGAGCTGACTAAATAGGTTCATTTATCAGGTAACGAGTTTTACATTGACCTGATAATTACTGACTGGTAAATTGCCGAAGCCTGGGTTGACTAGATATGTATATTTATCAGGTAATGAGTGATACATTGGCCTGATAATACTGACTAATATCAAACTTTCGTTGCATTGGACGAACAACGTCAGATGATGTTACCTAATAAAAAAAAATGTATTTTCCAATCGGGTAGAAAAATAGTTACCGGATAAATAGAAGACCACGCTAATATATTTTCCAGTTTATCAGGTTCGGCTCGGAAACGGTAGGAATTCCTCAGCTAGCCTTGGAATTCCTATGCGTTTCCTAGCCTTGCCTGATAAACTTGATTTCAAAAGACACCAGGCTGTTATTCCCTATCTATTGAACTACAAAAATAGACTTACAAATACTACATGGTGATTCATTGTCAATGTATAAGAAAACGTCATATTCCAATACGGGTTATGTGTATGGTAGCTATTCAGTTGCTGGTTTCATAACTGCCTTTATTAATGGAGAAATGTCGCTTATGGTTACTGATCGAATAGCACTCGCCTATAGCCTGATAACGATTTTCACTGCTCGTTAGAACGGACGTTTTTCATTGATGGAATGACGAACAGTGCAGATCCAGATCAGACTGTGCGGTTGCACAGACTGATCTGGATCTACACTGGTCGCAACATTCATAACCCCGGTTTCTCACAGCGACAATTAAACTTCCGCCCATGACTAACATTATAGTTTGCTGTATTCTTAACTCAATATACGTCTGACTGTTTGACTATAAGGTAAGGATATTTTATATATCTATTATTTAATTATAACTACTTGCATCTGTGTAGTTAAATAGTTTAAAACAAATTAAATAAGTTGTAATAAATAAATATTTAAATGAAATGTTAAACTCGGAATAGCTATACCCTTTTTTACAGAAAATAGAGTTGCTATACCCTTTTTTACAGAGAAAAAATGGGTACATTGTTTAATTGTTTTCGTAGCGGGTGTCCGTCCGTCTGTTCGGGCTGACGAATAGGTAGTTATGTGGCTAAGAGATCGATGGTAACTGTAACTTTCATTCATTCCGTTCTGTTGTGTGGCTATATCTTACGTTTATATGGCTATTTTAAACAAAATAATAGCCACTTAACTATCCATTCGTGAGAATGTCCGCCCGACCATCCGTGTGTCTGTTCGATTATCCGTTTGTCATGTTTCTTGTAAGAAGTAAAATGTTTAAACCGTAATTATGGTGGCATATATTTGACATCGAGGTATCGAGATGTTGACATACTTCATCTCAACATGTCGAATTAATTATCACAACATGTCGACATGACGTGAAACTTCATCGGCATTTCTCATTCTGTAGACTAAAACGGTCCCTGATAAACATAATACCATGCTACTGTCTGTTTCACGAAACCTGCCCAATTGTTACGGCTATATATACAATGCAAACACAATATATATTTTTTTCGATAATATTAAATTTTATCAAAATTTAAGAATGAGCCTTCTTTTTATTTTGTGACATTTGGTCCAATATTGATCTTATTGCGAAAAAAACAAGTTCTCCATGTTAAATCCGCATAGACATCTTCACAGAGAGATGTCTATGGGGATTTAACAAGGGGATTTTTTTCTAATTTCAGAAATAGAGGACTTCTTTTCTCAAATTAACTTCGACCCCTCCTGCAGCTTCTCCAGCTATTTTCCCCCATGTTACATTCACATAGACAAATCAATGTTTCATAATATAATAAAAATTTGACAATATTTCACGAAATAAAAAGAAGGCTTAGTCTTAAATTTTGGTAAAACTTAACATTATCGAAACAATATTGTTTTTGCATTGTTTATATCGCCATACAATTTGGGCAGGTTTCGTGAAACAGACAGTAGATCTGTAGCCTATTTCACGAACCTCCGTTAGTCGACTAAACTCGGTTAGTCTGCTAAACTTCAGGCCGTTAGTCAACTAACGGAAAAAAACGCATTTCACGAACACGTTATCCGACTAAACTCGGTTAGTCTGCTAAACTTCAGGCCGTTAGTCGACTAACGGAAAAAAACGCATTTCACGAACATGTTAGCCGACTAAGCAAAGTCGACTTTGCTTAGCCTCCTCGTTAGTCGGCTAAACGTTCGGTTAGTCTACTAAGCAAAATAGCAGACGACGGAATTCCAAGATGGCAGCGCCCACGGTTGTTTTGAACGTGGCTTACAGACGGGCGATGCGGAGAGAAAGAGTGTTTCGCGATGTGTATACAGACCAGGAATTGTAACGGTTCGATCGTCGGAACATCGTGTTTCTCCTCAGTCTTGTTGAAGAGAAGCTTGTTTTTTCCACGAAAAGAGCCATTAGTAGGGGGGCAAGCACCCATAAAATGAATTATGTTCAACCCGAGAGAGCAAAAGCAACGACTACTTTAAATCAATGCATTATATCTTCCTGAACACGAATCCGGTGTCGGTCAATCAAATCAGGTGGGACAAGGTCATTTTTGGGGTCATTAAGTGCACATGGGTCAAATGAGTGCAAAACGCACTCTATTTTGATAATGCAATATGTACTTGCATAACATTACAGAACAATCAGATTAAGTATGTTTTATTGGTGATTATTGTTTTATGGGGCATATACTAAGCAATTCGGTTTGCTCGGACGTCTCTATCGTTAAGAGTATCAACATATTCAAGATGGCCGCCAAGCATCAATATTTAGCCTGAAACGTGTACAGATTTGATGAATGAAAACAAATAGGCACTTGTGTCTTGATCGGACGGACGCAAAAAAAAAACCTTTGGATACCATGTGGTGGACCATATCTTGGTACTAAGCTAGATATGAACATATTAGTTTGATTTTCATCTGAGATACGATATTAAAAATATAGATCAATTGTTATGCTCTTCTTAAAGAGCGTGCTTAATTCAAAATGGCCGCCATATTTTCCAAAAACTTGAAAGTTATTGAATATAATGTTTACTTTTGCTTTACTTATGTATACTAATGCATTTTGTTAAGCGGTTAAATAAGTCATTTGTAATTTTGTTTATACAAAATGATCGACTCATTTAGGCTATTTTAATATAGTGTGGTACTGGCAATTGCGCGTTGCTTTTCTTTTATTTTTTAGATTTCTTTATGACAAATTCACATGTGTTCAGACTAGTAGATCGATGATAATACACTTGGTGATGCTCGAATTAGGTTACACTCGTTTTAGAGTCAGAATATTAAAATATATGTACTGTTTGTTTTACATATTGTATTTTATTGAGTCTTCCGTTATCATATACGTTGTAAATTGCACTATAATGCCATATATGTATACACTATGCATTGTGATTGGTACATATGCTATAGTTCGGCCGCCATGTTCGCATTACAGTCAGATATTGAACTGTTATAGGCTGGTGTGCGGCTAAGTACCATGACATTTCAATCACCTTAGACTTAATTATAACCAAAATACAACAATTCTTGTAAAATACAACACTTATCGAATAGTATGTATTACAGTTTCTGTTTCCGTGAATATTCATACATTGACAAATGGATATACCCATATTCATACATTTAAATTACACTGAAATATTTAATAATTGTCCCATATAACAATACGTCAGTATAAGGCAGATCAGCATATTCTATTTCAGCAAAACTTTCCGCATGACTGCTTGTATAATCATCGCTGATAAATGAAAATATATTCTCAATTAACATATATTCTCATCAACAAAAGTCCCGTATCCTGCACTGAAATCAGTATTGACAGCATCTATGCGTGTCACATATATACAACACAATATGCTGTAACGAATGCTCATGATTTAGAGGCCTCAGACCAGCTATGTGTCAATGTTTAGCTTTACATGTTTATCTTCCAGGTTAGCCGATGGAACTTTCTGATATACTTCTAGATTAGTATATAATAATCAACCATGTTCATTTTAATGCATTTAAAGTATTATATATTATATTACACATATGGTTGTGATATTATAATACACAGTTCTGACACTTACACATACCATGTAAGGACATTATATGACTACAACATATATGATTACAGTGTATGGTATTCCCCAGAAACAGTGCCCATCACAACTGTGATACATATACATACATATGCATTCAATATAGATTGCATTATGACCGCATAACACATTTTTATAACTTGTATTATTTCTATATACCAAACAATCTCATGAATGACCTCAACATACGTTCCATCATGAATTCACAACATCTTGATCTCGATCGCATTATAGTTTAATATCCATACTTATATGACTCACACATACTGAATCATTAAATCCTTCCTATTTACATAGTACATGCCTACCTGTGTATGACTTCTTGATATTATAGGTCATCATTCGTAGAATATAGAGTAATGTAAATATGGCTCACACATACTGGTTATTAACTTATTCCTACATGTACTTACAAATGATACGCCATCCAAAGGTTATTTTATTTTGGACAACAACAACATCATATGTCGTATATCAACTGAGATTCGATGACCATGATCACACCATTGACTCTACATATATACGATATGTATATGTTATATAATTCCACAATTTTCAAGTAATTGATTATGTCTCTTGCTACACCGACAAGCACACTCGCAGTGTCCATGTGCAGTGTTTCGAAGTTATCGGTATTCCATGTTCATGTTGCTGTCGTCAATATTACGACTTTGTTAAAATAATAAATGTGTCGATAAATACTTTTCAAGTATACATGGTGGGAATATAACGTATGCAAATGCATATCAGTGTCTCCTATAGCGCACTAATGGGGACATTAGCATAATACTTATATAGCTCAAGTTGCGATGGCGTGTTTTTCGTTCTTATATCCAAAAAGCTAAGCATACTTCTTCGCTATGAACAAAAACGCTGCTTTCATTATGTCGGAAGTGAATAATGGTAGTTGTTACGTAGCCAGTCAAGTTCAGAATTCGTCAACTTCCCTTTGATATGTCAATCGCTGTGCCTATCCTGTCGTGTACCGCATTAATAAATTGATTATCGTTTTTCATAGATAGATAGTAGGCTTCGTTATAATGGAAAATGACACAATATCCGCATCCGCATGGAATGTACCGTTATCTCATGGTTTCGATGTATGCAACAGACCCGAAACCAGACTTTTATGAAGCAATGCGTCTTTTCGAGGGCTTGAATGGCCCGATGCAGCTATGGGGTACTGGGCCATGCTCTCCCAGACAATTGTGAAATCCAGATGGTCTTAAATACCATTGTATATATTCTCAGCAAAAACTGAGCACATACATGTAATACGGATTCAACTCTCGCCTACAAGAAAGCTGAACATGCGAATAAGGGCCAAGCCAGGGATATCGCGCTCCCCGGAAATTATCAACCCACCATCGTTAATTATATAATAAATTACCATTCACATGCTCCCAACCTGCCACTGTATTTTATTTCTATCAAAATACAGGTATTATACGAGGACAATACCTAGATGTAATTATAAATATGTTCCCGTTTCCTTTGACCATGTTGACATTGTCAACATGTATTCAGAATTATGTTCACTTGAAATCCAAGATCGTGACTATGTAGTCGTTTACTATCCATTACCATGTTACAGCTAGAAACTATTGTTATCCACGAGTTGCACCAATATGTTGTTGATAGCTCATATTATAAAACTACGCAATCTAGTAGCCGTCTTGGTAATTAAAATGGCGGTCATAAAATATTATTCTTGATGTTGTCATCGGAAACACTAAAACATTGAGTGTATGGTCTGGCATATGCTATGTCGTTGATGACTACCCTACTTAATATAGATGTGTCAGAATTGTATCCATGTTGGCGGCCATCTTTGATATACCTTTGTTTGCGGCGACAGATAATTCGGTACAGTTTGGAACACAAGCCTCGCACTTTTAAAATATTACAAATATGATTTCCAATTATGTTTCATTTCTTTACTACTGTGTCGATCAACAGCGCCTAAGAGCTTAAGCGATACTTAGCGGCCATCTTGAATATTCCAACATGGTCAAATAATAAGTATATTAGATGGACTCATTCATTTTTGCAAAGAACACATTCAATAATAACAAAAAAGGCAAACAACTGAAATATAAATGTGCATGAAAGTGTAGCTATATATTTATGTTATTCCTCACACATTTACTGCAAAAATGTGTGAATATTTGGCGGCCATCTTATATGTATATGAACTTGTCAGTGGTGAATTGTTTTTATAAGTTATCAAAACGTATTTCTATGTATGTAAACGCATAATGTAAGTATCAAACGACATATAATAATCAAGTCAGAATATATTTAAGACAAAATGTTGATATCTGGCGGCCATCTTGAAGATCGCAAAATACACACCGGTTTGAACCACCATAAAAACGAATCGTCTCATATATGTCCTAAGGAAGAATATTCAACAATTTAAACAACTTTATCTGATATTTGAAGCATGATATGCACGTACATGTCCATCTACTGATATAAAATATGTTTTTTAACTCATTTGACCTCTTTGCACTTAATGACCTCAAAAGTGACCTTGTCCCATCTGATTTGATTGACCGCCACCGGATGCATGTTCAGGAATGTATGATGTACCAATCTAGCATGTCGTTGCTTTTGCTCTCTTGGGTCGAACAGAAATCGTTTTTAAGCCACTTCTCTTCAAAGTGCCCCTCCACTACATGTCCCTTCCAGCCATTTTGCAGCTACTAATTTGTCTGCTATTTTTGGGGTGTGGCTCTTTTTTGACTGTTGTCGGTGATACAATTCCCCGTGTGTTTCTGACTGAAAATGCCAACAGGAAACAGGCTGGCAGAAGTAAAGCAAGGGTTTTTTAACATAGCCGGTGAGTATATTTCGCTTGATGCAATTGTTATTTGTGGCATTGGCTGGAGAAATACTTAATTACGAATTTTATGCCTTCTTTATGCTGCTGATAGCGATGAAATCGAACCCGCCTGTCACTATTTCCTTTTCCGGAATAAATAATTAAGAACCTTGAATTTGTGGACCGTCATTCGATAACAACTTGTCTATTGCCCCTTGTGCACTGCCAGTCTGATTAGTGCTTATGACGTTCATTATTTTAGTCCGCCACTGTAATAATTGTATGATGGAATTTGATTGTTGGTCCTTTGTCATATTGTGACAATTCCACTAAACTTTGTTCCATGGTCCAGTTTCTGTAAATGTTAGGAATTAATGAAAACTAATAAATTTAAAGCTCAACAAGTTTATTCACGTCAATGTTTAAATATTAAAACAGAATATGTGGCTGTTACTGGAGAAATGGGTATTATGTGATCCGGGATCAGTGACTCATGATCAAATAGCACACTCTTATAGTCTGATAACTATCTATATTGCTTGTTAGAAGCATGGCCGGTGTTTCATAGAAGGAATGGCAAACTGTGCAGATCTGATCTTGCTATGCACTGATTAGAACACCATAAACCCCATTTCTCCAATCACAGTTAATGAGGAAACAAAGCTATATATAGACAATACCAGGCTAGTGTATTTTGATACCAAGTTTGCCAGATAATGCTAGGAAACTGTACAACGTGTAAGAATTCCGTGGCTTGCCAAGTAATTCGTACTGTTTCGGAGAGAAGCCTGATAAACTTCATATCAAAAGACAGTAGCCTGGTATTGTATTTAATATATTCATTTTCCCACTAATAAAGGGGAATTTGGGACAATTTTTGTTCTTGTACGATTAGCATACAATCAATTTCTAGTATGTGGATATGATTGGCTAAATGGGGATTATGGGTTTTGCGATCAGTGTAGATCCAGATGAGCCTGTGCATACGGACAGTCTGATCAGGATCTGCACTGTTCATCATTTCATGAATGAAACATCTGCTATACTTCTAACAAGCAATATGGATTGCTATCATGCCAGATGACTACTATTTTAACATGAACTATAATGGTCGCAAATCCCATAAGCCCCATTTATCCAATCAAATAATTTGTCACAAATGTATACCATCATGAGATAAGTGTTCAAAATCAGGTTACAAGTTATCAACATTACTGAAATGAGTAAGCTATGTAGGTGGGAAGGCTGAATTATTGAGAACACCAATGTAGTGTCTCTTGATATCAAGTTTATCTGGCAAGGCTAGGAAATACGTAGGTTCAGAGATGAGCCCGATACATTAGATATCAGCATAAAATATATGTCAGCAGACACCAAGCTGGTATTTTATTTAAAGGGTAACATTTTATGTTTGCTGAGCAATGCCTGATACGAATTTATGTTATCAGTCACATTGTATTTTGCGAAGCTCCTGATTAAATTGTTTCCATCTGCAGGTATGCCCAATGTAATTGGCGCTATAGACTGTACGCACAGTCGCACATACAGATAGTGACACCGAATGGCGACACTGAGCCAGACTTCGTGCACATTATCAACGTCCAGGTAAAACAAGAGAAATAAAACTACATTTTTACGCCCCCCCCCCGCCCCCCCCCCCCGCCCCGCCCCCCTCAAGTTTCCATTTGATATTTGATATGAAATATATTAAACCAGTCACGCATAATAACGCTAATCTACGGAGTCCAGCAGGGGACGTAGAATTCTTTTTTATTAATTCGAGGAAACGAAATAACAATTTGTTCCCTCAATTTAACAATTTGTTCCCACAAATTAACAATACGTTTCCACAAATTAACAATTTGTTCCCTCAATTTAACAATTCGTTCCCACGAAATAACAATTCTTTCCCACGATATAACAATTTGTTCCCTCAAATTAACATTGTTATATTGTGGGAACGAATTTTTAATTCGAGGAAACAAATTGTTAAATTGAGGGAACGTATTGTCATTTCGTTGGAACGAATTCGTTCCCACGACATAACAATTTGTTCCCTCAATTTATCAATTCTTTCCCACAAATCATCAATTCGTTCCCACAAAATTCGTTCCCACAAATTAACAATGTGTTCCCTCAATTTAACAATTCGTTCCCACCAAATAACAATTCTTTCCCACGAAATAACAATTTGTTCCCTCGAATTAACATTGTTATTTCGTGGGAACAAATTAATAAAAAGGAATCCATGCCCCCATGCTAATCATAGTTCTGTGGATCGTTCACAAATTATTACCAAATTAATGTTCAATGTCATAACCATACTGCTGTGGCGATGCCAAAATGTATGTCGTACATTACTGACGTCATCAAAATTAAGTCGGATCATTACCACATTTCATCAATAGCTTTTAACATTGTCATAACACAAAAAAAAAGATCATATTAATTATCATTCAGGCAGTGTGTGCCCACCGATATTACATCACAAATGCAGTAATCCGCTGGCCTGGATCCGTCCACGATGCCCGCATCTTTCGTGAATCCAACATCGGTATGCAGTTTGCTCAAGGTAAGATTTCAAAAAATAAAAAGTTTTCACATACTATTGCAATTCATAGTAAATTAATAACCATTTTTGGACATAGATTTTGGTTTTAATTTTGTTATTCATATCTTCCTCACATTGATATCTATCCATCCAGTGTCATTCATGTTACCTTGATTTTTGTGTCATTAATTTTTTATGTCCAAATGTTGCCGTTATTGCAAAAAATATTGATATGAAGGTCACGGTCACCAAGGTCACACAAATGACACCGAGTGTATAGACATGAAAGTGAGGAAAGAAGCTGTTGGTGAAGTTTCGTAATGATCCGAATAACATGTCACAAGATTATGCCAGCAATCAATACAATAGACGACATATCCGAGCATTTCTCCCCTTAGTTGGTATATGTGGTACAGGTTGTGTGGTTTGCAAGGTAGGATACAGTAACGAGGCAGTATTCATATATATGTTACACATATATTCTATCACATTTACGAAGCAATTTTCTTTGAATCAAACGATGATCAGGTATAGAACGGATCCTTATGTCAAATGGTAATAAAAACACAGTAGCCAGAGTTAGACAGCGTTGTCCATCAGGGGAAACCAAAGAGTTGAACCGGTCATCACAGATCACTGCTAATTATATTCCCAGCATCTGAACAGTAAATTATAAGTAACTGCTCACTCATTTATTTAGCGTAAGGACCTAATCACTAATGCATCAATTAAACAAACAGTATATATATTGCAGATCCACCCAATGGATTCCTCCTGGGTGACTCCGGTTATCCGTGCAAGCGTTATTTGATTCCCATGTTTGAGATATCTTCGTGTCATTCCCGAACGGGCTATAGACATAACAGCATCATGCTTTGTGCTGCATGATATAGCCTGTTTGCGGAATGACATAAGGTATCATGATGTAGTAATTGATACTAATAATGACTTGCCTGCATTACATGTCGACGGGAAAGACGGAAATGACGGAAATGCCTTCCGTGAGCATATTGCTCTGACCTATTTGAGATACAATTCATTGATATAAATTAACTCTTACACCGCTGTCTTAATTTTTTGTCGTCTGCTGTTTATTTTCTATTTTCCATTCCAGAACAAATTTGAATGCGCTCGAACGCAATAATTGAATGCATCAGAACGAATTGGAATGCGTTAGAACAAATTCGAATTTGTTAGAACAAACTCGAAATCGTTAGAATGAAATAATTGAAATCGTTCTAACGAATAATAAATTTGTCAGAACATTTTTTCCTCTGCTCATGTCCCTTATAAGGCTACGTAGTATCAGGCTGTGATAAACATAATCTCAAAAGAGTTTCCGTTTGATACAAGTCATGAAACGCGTCGGCAATTTTATGCCTCTCGCTAGTTTTACATAAATTTTGCGTAACTCGTTTCATAAATCTCATCAAACTGAATCTTGTTAATAGTTAATAGGCATATAACGGTGAATTACACCTGTTGGCAGCAGTAGTTTTAAAATGATGTCAGTAATTTCACAATGATGATCGATCAGTTTGTTTGTCTGTTTGTTTGTAACGGCCTATCAACAGCTAATTTAAAGCCGGGATCAGAATTGTAGTTACATACCTTAGTCATCAATATTGTGCTGCTTTTTCAGTATGCGCATCTTTAACTTGTAATATTGGTCTTGGGCAACAGCCGCTCGTTCACTTGCTTGAAGGTATCTCTTCCATAGCTGGTTCAACTCTTTGGGTTTGACAGCCTTCTGCTTCTGCTAGATAATAGATTATGGCAAAATTATAACATGGGCTACATGTGATAACAATATGCACATCTCATCAAGGTGTTTACTGTTATAGATACATATAGTGAAACATCTACACGGATCGTGAATCCATTGAACAAAAATTATCCATCAAATATGAAGACATGTCAAGATGTACACCAAAATAATAAGTCTGAACAATTACCTGTTCTAATTAATTCCATACATGTATCATGTTATTGGAAGGTGGATGCTGATATATTGCTACCAATAGCTTAATTCTGTTTTGTTTGTTCATATTCTAGAACATATTTCACCATTAATATGTACGACGGGAGAGATGGGGCATATGGCATTTAATGACCAGTCTAGCTCCTGATATTCCACAAATCCCATAAGCCCTATTTCTCCCATCACAGCCACAAATGTTGCCTGATAAATAGAATAGCATGATGGCCTGTAGAAATTGAGTTTATGAAGCTCAGGTTGGGAGGTTATGATGCCTCATATTATCTGACTGATTTGATAAATAATACATGTCTTACAGAAGCCAATAGTGTGGTTCTCTGTATCTATATACATGTACCTTGGACAAACTGTCGGCATCAGAGGATGCCACTACTGGCAGCGACTGTTTGTCGGCCACTTCTTCTGCTTTCTGTGAATCCTGTAATGACGGTACATGTACATGTAACATCGTAAAAGTTGTATGAACCCCAAATCACTAGTAAATGTAGGTATACATGTATGCTCCAAGAATTACATCCCCACTTCTGAGCATTGTCACGGCCATATATGGGCAAATAACAATCATACTTGAACAAACTTCTAAATATTTGATATCAACAAATTGGTTATAATAATAATCAACAGCGTTTTATTGTTCATTTTATATGTGATTTCCACCATATTGCTGATTTTTAATAGACACGATAAATTAAATGCTAATGATGGGCGAGAATTTTTTTCTTCTTCAGAAAAAACAGACATTACCCCGATTACTTCTAAAAAGCATGTAATATATTCCTATAACAAATGTTAGGTGATTATTCAATGATAGTATATGCACTTGCCTCAGATTGCCGAGAGAGCTGCATGCACTTTAGCACTACTGTTGGCGTCATCGGACTGTGAGGCCTGAACATGCAGCACAATAGTACCATCATCACCTGAAACAGACATGTGGAAAATGACAGCATCGAACTGACATGTTATTTTTCACACCATTCCATTTATCAAAATGGGTTACCTGGTTACTGTTCTCAGAAATTAGAAAATTGCTACAAATTGTGCATATCGTAAGGATACGGCATGTTACGAGCTGGTTCATCTGGATCTACACTGTTTGCAAGCATTATAATTCAGTTGTAGTGTTGAAGGATTTAAGCCAGAACTGCCACATACCAAGTTGTAATATGGGGAAAAGTATTAAACATGTATTTAACATTAATTTGTTAATTGACACTATTTCACTTTTTATGTCAAAAGTTTACTTAAAAGGTTTATATATCTTTTGATGTGCAATGATCATAATTAATCCCTAGCTGATAGGCAAGAGGTGATATAGCGTTAATCCACGTACGTACGTGCGTGTGCATAAGTTAGTAACACCTTTCATTTTTCATTGAACCGCTTCATCGATTTTTATAGTATTTGGCATTAATATGTGTCTAGGAATGGTGCAAGGTCCTACCACCCAAGGTCAAGGTCACTGATGACATATGATATCTATTTTTTTTATTATTTATAATTGTAAATATTTAAAGATAATTAATGACTGCAAAAAAAAAAGATTATATCTGTACAGTGGGTACTCATAATTTTTAAACTTGTGGAATATTTAACAGTACACAATTATACACTTGTTTATTTCCTACAAAGAACACTTTGAGCATAATCAACATGTAACAAATACCGGATAGTGTTGGCTCTTCGGTGTCTATTCCATCCAATCCATGCAAGGCCGGTCTGTCATCTAGTTGCTGCAAAACCAACTCTTCACATAGAGCGTTAACTTTTCCAAACATGTAAATTTCTCAGTCAGTGACCTTGACCTTCGGGGTTAGCGGGCACCATGGGATTTCTCTAGAATGATGTGAGATGTTGTTACAAATGCATGTATGGAATATTAAAGCATTCCATTGAGGGAAACAGAAGTTACAATGAATTAACCTGGACCCGGTTGCTCAAAGCTTCTGTTCGCTTAACAGACTGTTAACTCCTTAACAATGTTAAGGATGTAACAGTCTGTTAAGCTAACTGAGGTTTTGAGCAACTGGGCCCTGAGCTTTAAGTTTTAGAAACAGAGCTAAACGCAAAAACTTAACGTTAAATGCATGTGAAAAGTAGGCCAATGAACCATGAAAAGTAGGTCAAGGTCACATGGGCTCCCTCTATGCGAGATGGTTACACCACAGTGTTGATGTATACCAAGTATGGAGGTCGTAGGAGTTATAGTTTTCTGGAAACTGAGCTAAACGCAAAAACTTAACGTGAAATGTTGAAGCTGCCGACGCCGACGGAAAACCTATGCCTATGTACCGCTTCTGCGAAAGCAGGCGGGACAAAAACAAAACTAGATTGGTCACTAAGCGAGGCTTACGGAATACCCTCCGTGTGGGCCCAGGTACCCCTAAAATATTTAAAAAATTCAAAATGTGCGGGCTTGTGACCTTGACTCTGGTCTTAGCGGGAGCGGCATGAATGTGAATTTGTCACAGGATGGTAGTGGTCCATTGGAGCAATGCGTGTGTGAACTGTGAAGCAGATCCGAGAAAGGAAATAGAAGTTATAACCGATTTCTCTGATGACCGAGTATGTGAACTTGACCTCGAGATCAGCGGGAATTTGTCACAGCATGATAGTAGAGCCTTAGAGGAATGCATGCATGAAATATTAAGAATTTTCGATGAAAGAAAGGTTATAACATATTTATCTGATGTTAAGTTTTGTAAAGAGATGAAGTATGTGACCTTGACCTTGGGATCAGCGGGGGTTGGACGGTCATAGATTTGTCACAGCATGATAGTACAACCTTAGAGGAATACACAAGTGAAATATTTCAATGAAGGAAATAGAAGTTATAACTTATTTCTCTGATGTTAAGTTTTGTAAAGAGACTAAGTATTTGACTTTGACCTTGACCTTGGGATCAGCGGGGGTTGGACGGTCATGGAATTGGCCCAGCATGGTAGTATAGCCTTACAGGAATGCATGTGTGAAATATTAAGCATTTTAGATGAAGTTAAAACAATATTTCTTTGATGTTAACTTTTGTGAAGAGACTAAGTATTTGAACTTGACCTTGGGAGCAGCGGGGGTTGGACGGTCGTGGATTTGGCACAGCATGGTAGTAGAGCCTTACAGGAATGCATGTGTGAAATATTGAGCATTTTAGATGAAGGAAATAGAAGTTATAACAATATTTCTCTGATGTTAAGTTTTGTAAAGAGACTAAGTATTAAACCTTGAACTTGGGATCAGCGGGGGTTGGACGGTCGTGGATTTGGCACAGCATGGTAGTAGAGCCTTACAGGAATGCATGTGTGAAATATTAAGCATTTTAGATGAAGGAAATAGAAATTATAACACTATTTCTCTGATGTTAAGTTTTGTACAGAGGCTTAAGTATTTGACCTTGACCTTGGGATCAGCGGGGGTTGGACAGTCGTGGATTTGGCACAGCATGGTAGTAGAGCCTTACAGGAATGCATGTGTGAAATATTAAGCATCTTAGATGAAGGAAATAGAAGTTATAACAATATTTCTCTGATGTTAAGTTGTGTAAAGAGACTAAGTATTTGACTTTGACCTTGACCTTGGGATCAACGGGGGTTGGACGGTCATGGAATTGGCCCAGCATGGTAGTAGAGCCTTACAGGAATGCATGTGTGAAATATTAAGCATTTTAGATGAAGGAAATAGAAGTTAAAACAATATTTCTCTGATGTTAACTTTTGTGAAGAGACTAAGTATTTGAACTTGACCTTGGGAGTAGCGGGGGTTGGACGGTCGTGGATTTGGCACAGCATGGTAGTAGAGCCTTACAGGATTGCATGTGTGAAATATTGAGCATTTTAGATTAAGGAAATAGAAGTTATAACAATATTTCTCTGATGTTAAGTTTTGTACAGAGACTAAGTATTAAACCTTGAACTTGGGATCAGCGGGGGTTGGGCAGTCGTGGATTTGGCACAGCATGGTAGTAGAGCCTTACAGGGATGCATGTGTGAAATATTAAGCATTTTAGATGAAGGAAATAGAAATTATAA